>CM070013.1:51309490-51323473 GCA_036247105.1 Cirrhinus mrigala
TACACGTTTAATTTATTTACATATATATATAAATATATATATATATATATATATATATATGTAATGTGACGAGACGGCTGCCTCCCCCCTACGTATCAGCTTCACCCCGTCGGTAATCGCCCGCCCTTCACCAGGCTCCCGAGGGGAGTGGGCGTGTGGGAGGAGGAGGAGGGGCACTGAAACATCCAGGTCTGGCGGCGTGTGATGAGGCACACCTGATGTGAATGAAGCCTCATCACTGCCGCTGTTAAAATGCAGAGCGCGCCTCTCCTCAGGAGACCGGTCTCTTCCCCGTGCATGCACGCTGGTGTCCTCGTGGGTCCAGGAAGGGTGCGTAGAGGGACGAGCGCCGCCGATGTGATGGACGAGCTGCTGGACCCGCGGTCCGAGTGCGAGCCGCATGGAAATGGCTGCGGGCCAGGATGCCGGGCCTTCTCACCCGCCTGAGGAAGTGCCGCCGCTAAGGAATGGATGAAGCCGCTAAAGGAAGCCGCTACCCATCATATTGCCGCGGACCCCGGCGGGGAGCAAGTGCGGCCGCCGGACTCCGCCCCTTACCTGGACCCTTCCCTTCTGAACACTGCCCCTCCTTCACGGATTCCCTTCACGTCGAGGACACCAGATCCCCCATTTATTTTGGACACTTTTTCCCCTTTTTGGACACTTTCTGTTTATATTGTTTAATAAAAACCTCTCCGAGGCTTGACCTCACGCCCACTGTGTCTGTCGCTTTGCTCCCACCCATATATATATATATATGATATATGATATTGCGTTTATACAACAGTTCGACAGCACGAGTGTGTAAATACATAAAATAACAACTAAGTGTCTTTAAAAGCCCTCTTTTGTGCAAACTACTTCTCCCGCCACAAATTCAAATCTAAAGTTGACAGTTAAACAGCTGAGCATAAACAGCGTCGTTACTAATTCCAAAACGTCACTTTAGAACTAGTAGCGAACAAACGTTGAGTCATTGAAAGCTTATTGTATTGCATTAAAAGCTCACTGTATCATGTATTAGTATTATGAGAGAGAAATAGACTGAGCATTAACGCAGAACCTGATTTTACCAAGTACGACATGTTCCTGGATCAACATCTTTGTTGACCCTGGAACAACATTGTGATTAACCAATCACATTTGAAAAAACAGTTTATAGTTTTTGTGAAGTTTAGGCTTACAATCAGTGTTTGGTGCTTGTACATCAGTGTCATTTATTTATCATTTCCTCTGATTTTAGGGATTACTGGGTAAGGTTAGGTTTAGCTGTAGGGATGTGGTCAAGACTAAATTTTTGGATTAAAATGTTGTTCCAGGGTCAACAAAATATGTTGACCCAGGAACACATCTAACTCAGCAGAATTAGGACATGCGAGCATTAACGTACCTGCATCTGAAAAAGCATTCAGATTCACGATGATATGACATTAATTTGAATGTCCACTGAAGAAAGTGTTAATATCCTTTCATCTGTTGAGGGTCATTTTGCTGCTCAGTGCATTTATTAGCTATGTCAAGCTGTTGTTGAAGCTAAAAATAACTTCCGCATAATACTCTTTATAACTTTCCGGTTTAGTCCCAAAGTCACTTTTTGCTGACTCACTCATAAAAACAGTCTCTTGTCGCCATCTAAAGGCGGAACAATGTAACTAAAATCACCTTCAAGAATTCACGCACCGTTTCTCAATACTAAAGACTATCATTAAATACAGGTGCACCTCAAAAAATTAGAATATCGTGAAAAAGTTCATTTTTTGTTTGTAACTTATTTCAAAAACTGAAACTTTTATATATTCTACATTCATTACATGTAAAGTAAAACTTTTCTAAAGTTTTTTTGTTTTGATTTTGATGATTAGAGCTTACAGCTCATAAAAGTCAAAAATCCAGTATCTCAAAATGTTAGAATATTTACATTTGAGTTTCATTGAATGTCCATCCCTACAGTATAAATTCCAGATACACTATATTGCCAAAAGTATTCGCTCACCTGCCTTGACTCGCATATGAACTTAAGTGACATCCCATTCCTAATCCATAGAGTTCAATATAACGTCGGTCAACCCTTTGCAGCTATAACAGCTTCAACTCTTCTGGGAAGGCTGTCCACAAGGTTTAGGAGTGTGTTTACGGGAATTTTTGACCATTCTTCCAGAAGCGCATTTGTGAGGTCACACATTGATGTTGGACGAGAAGGCCTGGCTCTCGGTCTCCGCTCTAATTCATCCCAAAGGTGTTCTATCGGGTTGCGGTCAGGACTCTGTGCAGGCCAGTCAAGTTCATCCACACCAGACTCGGTCATCCATGTCTTTATGGACCTTGCTTTGTGCACTGGTGCACAGTCATGTTGGAAGATGAAGGGGCCAGCTCCAAACTGTTCCCACAAAGTTGGGAGCATGGAATTGTCCAAAATGTTTTGGTAGGCTGAAGCATTCAGAGTTCCTTTCACTGGAACTAAGGAAACCCAGACTCGTCCATCAGATTGCCAGATGGAGAAGCGTGATTCGTCACTCCAGAGAACGCGTCTCCACTGCTCTAGAGTCCAGTGGCGGCGTGCTTTACACCACTGCATCCGACGCTTTGCATTGCACTTGGTGATGTATGGCTTGGATGCAGCTGCTCGGCCATGGAAACCCATTCCATGAAGCTCTCTGCGCACTGTTCTTGAGCTAATCTGAAGGCCACATGAAGTTTGGAGGTCTGTAGCGATTGACTCTGCAGAAAGTTGCCGACCTCTTCGCACTATGCGCTTCAGCATCCGCTGACCCCGCTCCGTCAGTTTATGTGGCTTACCACTTCGTGGCTGAGTTGCTGTCGTTCCCAAATGCTTCCACGTTCTTATAATACAGCTGACAGTTGACTGTGGAATATTTCGGAGTGAGGAAATTTCATGACTGGACTAGTTGCACAGGTGGCATCCTATCATAGTTCTACGCTGGAATTCACTGAGCTCCTGAGAGCAACCCCTTCTTTCACAAATGTTTGTAAAAACAGTCTGCATGCCTAGGTGCTTGATTTTATACACCCGTGGCCATGGAAGTGATTGGAGCACCTGATTCAGATTATTTGGATGGATGGGTGAGTGAATACTTTTGGCAATGTAGTGTATCTCTTTGTAACCACAATAATGGGGAAGACTGCTGACATGGCAATGGTCCAGAAGACAATCATTGACACCCTCCACAAAAAAAGAAAGTCACAGAAGGTCACTACTGAATGGGCTGGCTGTTTACAGAGTGCTGTATCAAAGCATATTAAATGGAAACTTAACTGGAAGGAAGAAATTGGGTAGGAAAAGGTGCACAAGCAACAGGGATGACTGCAAGCTTGAGAAAACTGTCAAGTAAAGCCGATTCAAACACTTGAGAGAGCTTCACAAGGAGTGGAATTCAATTCAATTCAATTAAATTCAAATTTATTTGTATAGCGCTTTTCACGATACATATCGTTGCAAAGCAGCTTTACACCAAATTGACATTTTTACAATATATGTAGTAGTAGCTTGATGTACATATGGCAGAGATGTGTGGTAAAGGTCAATTAATGACGTAATCAAACAGACAAAGAACACTATAAATTAGTAGCAGAATTTAGTAGTGCTGTATGTTTTCAGGGTTGGCATCATCTGAAGTCCTCTGTGGGGTTGGCATCATCTCTTCTTAAGTGTTCTGGATCCACACTGGAGCTTGTCAATTCCTAGTTACCATGGGATGTCAATCCCATGGCAAAAACAGAGAACAAATAGGAACATAATTAGCGTAGCTGCTGTTCAAACTAAGAAAAGGAAGGTTTGTTAAACCAGAGCTAAAAGATTAATAATGAACATTTGATCAGATATAGCTGCAGGAAAAGTTTATGAGATGCATTATTTGAATGCTTGGCTAAAAAGATGTGTCTTTAATCTAGATTTAAACAGAGAGAGTGTGTCTGAACCCCGAACGTTATCAGGAAGGCTGTTCCAGAGTTTGGGTGCCAAATGTGAAAAAGCTCTACCTCCTTTAGTGGACTTTGCTATCCTAGGAACTACCAACAGTCCAGAGTTTTGCGACCTTAGGGAGCGTGATGGATTGTAGCATGGTAGAATACTAGTTAGGTACGCAGGAGCTAAACCGTTAAGTGCCTTATAGGTAAGAAGTGCTATTTTGTAGCTGATGCGGAACCTAATAGGTAGCCAGTGCAGAGACTTTAAAATTGGGGTAATATGATCATATTTTCTTGACCTGGTAAGGACTCTAGCAGCTGCATTTTGGACTATCTGTAGCTTGTTTATTGAAGATGCAGGACAACCACCTAGTAGTGCATTACAATAGTCCAGTCTAGAGGTCATGAATGCGTCAACTAGCTTTTCTGCATCAGAAACAGGTAACATGTTTCGCAGCTTGGCAGTGTTTCTAAGATGGAGGAATGCTGTTTTTGTAACTTGAGAAATATGATTTTCAAAAGACAAGTTGCTGTCTAATATAACACCCAGACTTTTGACTGTAGTGGAAGTAACAGTACATCCGTCTAGTTGTAAATTGTAAGTCAAAAGATTCTGTGTATTGTTTTTAGGTCCAATAAGTAATATCTCTGTCTTATCTGAATTTAATAGCAGAAAATTGTTGGTCATCCAATCTTTTACATTTTTAACACACTCTGTAAACTTCAATAATTCAGAAGTGTCATCTGGTCTTGTTGAGATATATAGTTGAGTATCATCAGCATAACAATGGAAACCAATCCCGTGTTTTCTAATAATATTACCAAGGGGTAGCAAGTATAATGAAAATAGTAGAGGACCTAGAACAGATCCTTGTGGCACTCTATACTTTACTGGTGATAACTGAGATGACTCCCCATTTAAATAAACAAAGTGGTAGCGATCAGACAGGTAGGATCTAAACCATTTTAAAGCCTGCCCTTGGATACCTGCATAATTTTGTAGTCAATCTATTAGTATGTCATGATCTATAGTGTCGAACGCAGCACTAAGATCAAGTAAAACTAGCAGTGAGATGCAGCCTTGGTCTGATGCAAGAAGCAAGTCATTAGTGATTTTAACAAGTGCGGTTTCTGTGCTGTGATGGGGCCTGAAACCTGACTGAAATTCTTCATAGATATTATTTTTTTGCAAGAATGAGCACAGTTGAGCAGATATAACTTTCTCTAAAATTTTAGACATAAATGGAAGATTAGAAATGGGTCTATAATTTGCCAGTTCACTAGGGTCTAGTTGTGGTTTCTTAATAAGAGGCTTAATAACTGCCAGCTTGAATGGTTTAGGGACGTGACCTAAAGATAACGATGAGTTGATAATATTGAGAAGCGGTTCTTCTGCCACAGGTAACAATTCTTTCAGTAGTTTAGTGGGTACAGGATCTAATAGGCATGTTGTTGGTTTAGACACAGTGATGAGTTTATTTAACTCTTCCTGTCCTATAGCGGTAAAGTACTGCAGTTTTTCTTTGGGTGCGACGAAAGAAGTTGACATATTAGATGCAGTATAATCTACATTGGTTATTGTATTTCTGATGTTATCTATTTTATCAGTGAAGAAATTCATAAAGTCATTACTATTAAACTGTAAAGGAATATTTAGATCAGGTGGCGTCTGGTTATTTGTTAATCTAGCTACTGTGCTAAATAAAAACCTTGGATTGTTTTGGTTATTTTCGATGAGTTCGCGGAAATGCTCAGCCCTAGCAGCTTTTAAAGCCTGTCTGTATCTGGACATACAGTTTTTCCATGCAATTCTAAAAACTTCCAAGTTAGTTTTTCTCCATTTGCGCTCAAGATTGCGAGTTTCTTTCTTGAGGGAATGGGTATTACTGTTGTACCATGGCGCAATACGTTTTTCTCTAACTTTTTTCAATTTGATGGGGGCAACAGCTTCTAACGTATCGGAGAAGATGGTGCCCATATTGCTAGTCATTTTGTCTAGATCCTGTGTATTAAGGGGTACACAGAGCAGTTGAGATAAATGAGGCAGGTTATTTGTAAATCTGTCTTTTGTGGCTGGAACAATAGTTCTGCCACGACGATAACGCAGAGCCATATAGTTAATATCAGTGATACGCAGCATGCACGATACAAGGAAATGGTCAGAAACATCATCACTTTGAGGTACGATATCTATATCAGTAAGATCAATTCCATGCAATATAATTAAATCTAGCGTATGATTAAAACGATGAGTGGGCCCGGTGACATTTTGCTTGACTCCAAAAGAGTTTATTAGGTCAGTAAACGCAAGTCCTAACGCATCATTTGTATTATCAACGTGAATGTTAAAATCACCGACAATTAGCACTTTATCAAAATTAACCAATAGTTCTGAAAGCAATTCTGCAAATTCTTTTAGGAAATCTGTATATGGCCCTGGCGGTCTATACACAGTAGCTAAAACAAGAGATAGGAGAGATTTCTTTTGCATATCTGGCAGAGTAACATTAAGTAAAAGTATTTCAAATGAATTAAACCTGTATCCTGTTTTCTGAGTAACATTGATAATATCACTATATATTGTTGCAACACCACCGCCACGACCACTCTGACGGGGCTCATGCTTATAGTAGTAGTTTGGTGGAGTAGACTCATTTAGACCAATATAATCATTAGGTTTTAGCCAGGTTTCGGTTAAGCAGAGTACATCAAAACTATTATCTGTGATTATTTCATTCACAATAACTGCTTTGGGTGCAAGTGATCTAATGTTTAGGAGCCCAAGCTTAAAAAATGGTTTCTGTTCGTGTATTTTGCTTTTTTCTGGTTTAATTACGATCAGATTTTTTCTAGATCCTGCATTAAATTTATGTTTTGACCTCACTATTCGAGGAACAGACACAGTCTTTATAGATTGGACAGTGCAAATACTATCATTTAAGCGTTCCGAAAAAAAGCCATCATAGCAATCATTTGAGAATGTACTTACTAGTCAAATGGAGCGTAGCGTCCTGGAGATGTTGTCCGACAGCAGTTCCGCTCCGACTCTGCTGGGGTGCAGGCCATCAGCACGGAAAAGCCTAGGACGTTCCCAGAAAAGATTCCAATTATTAACAAAGAGCAGAAGTCCCTCTTCAGAACCTCCGTCTGCCGCAGCTTGGTGTCGTTCACCCCCGCGTGCAGGACGATCGTGCCGACGCTCTCGCCGTCCTTCAGGATTGCGGGTATCTGCGCAGAAACATCGAGAACGCGAGCACCAGGAAAACAGTGGGTGTGGACTTTACCTTCAGCTGAAGTAGCACGAACGTACCGGACAATGGAGTCTCCGACGATCACAGCGTCGCGTTCCGTCTCGCGGAGGGGAGCGAAGCGGTTCCGGGTGGAGATCTCGAAGACCGGAGGCGGCGGAGGGGGCGAGGTCCTCGGCCGGGGCCTGGCTCGCGTCTTCTGCTGCTGCTGCACCCAGGGTCCGTGGTGTCCCGGCGCCGGAGTGAAGGACATCTGGGAAGATCGCGTCCAGGGTGCACGGGACCTGTGCAGAGAAGCACACGGAGTAGAGTGTTAGTATCGCGCTGTATACTTACCCGGGAGGATTCCAGAGCGGCTCTCCGCTCTCTCAGCTCGGTCTGCCTCACCAACAGCTCTTGGATCTGCTTCTCCACGGCCTCCAGCTCGAGCTGCAACGAGTGCAGCTCGAACGTGTCCTCACCTGCACTCAAAGGTGGACACAAATTCGCCATTAAAGCAAGTAACAGTGAGTAAACAATGGTAATGTGTGTAAATAGTGTGTAAACAATGCAAGCAGGATTAGCGGCAACCACGCTGGTGCTGCTAACGGGCTATAAGCTAGCAACTCGGGAAATCAAAACAAAACTAGTTATAACAAAGTAATCCGGATGTTTTAGTTGTAAAATACAACAGGAGGTATATTCACACGTTATAAGAAACGAAAATGATGGTGTATAAATTTGATTTTAAATTGAAAAACAGACAATAAGAAATCAACTTGACGGAGCTCAAACTCTAAGCGTGCGACCACAACAAACGGGAAGTGAAGCCAGAGTCAGCGCATCAAGAGTCACCATGCTCAGACGTCCTCAGGAAAAGGGCTACCAAACCACTTCTGAAACAGAAACAACATCAGAAGCATCTTACCTGGGCTAAGGAGAAAATGAACTGGACTGTTGGTCAGTGGCCAAAGTCCTCTTTTTAGATAAAAGTAAATTTTGCATTTCATGTTGAAATCATAATCCCAGCTGACAAGCTGGCAAGCTTTATGGAGATGCTGATTTCCTTTTCCTGCAGGACGTTAGCTCCTGCCCACAGTGCACAATCCACTTCCAAGTGGTTTGCTGACCGTGATATTACTGTGCTTTATTGGCCAGCCAACATGCCTGACCTGAACCCCACTGAGAATCTATGGGATATTTTCAAGAGAAAGAGGAGGAACAGTCGATTCAACAATATACCGACGATCTAAAGTGTCAACATTTTTTGATTGATCTTTGGAAATATTCTAATATTTTGAGATACTGGATTTTTGACTTTCATGAGCTGTAAGCTCTAATCATCAAAATTAAAACAAAAAAAAACTTGAGAAATGTTTTACTTTACATGTAATTTTACATGCCAAAACTATCTTCTTCTCTGGAATAAATAATATATTAATGAGGCCAAAGACTGCCATTAGATTTACCCATAATTAATTATATCTCATGTGTAACCACTACAGAGACATCAGAGCCAGTGGTAAATTCCAGAAGATCTGGCCGAGCTGAGATGCTCTCAAGCATGATTGATGAGTTCAGAACGCCTGCTGACGCCAAAAACGTCAAAGCAAATTTTCAAATAAAGGTTATCTTTATTAACGAACTGCATATCCAAACTATAAACAAGTACATTCTCGCCTGAAAACCTCTTAAAACTACATTCCGTGACATAAAAACAGTAATTAATAAAATGATACAGTATTTGGGCATCCGCTATGACACTCGAAAAAAAAAAAAAAAAAAAACAGACCCAGCTAGAATAAGGCAAGGCAAGGCAAGTTTATTTATATAGCACATTTCATACACAAAGGTAATTCAAAGTGCTTTACATAAAAGGAAGTAGAATAATCATAAAGACAATAATAAAAACAATAATCACAAAAGAAGAAGTAGAATAATCATAAAAACAATAATCACAACAATAAAACAAAAAATGTAAAAATGAGTTTTGAGTCTAGATTTAAATGTAGCTAATGTTTTAGCACATTTGATCTCTTCTGGAAGCTGATTCCAACTGTGGGCAGCATAATGGCTAAAAGCAGATTCCCCTTGTTTTGTGTGAACCCTTGGTATTTCTAACTGACTCGATCCTAATGATCTGAGTGGTCGGTTAGGTTTATATTCAGTAAGCATATCTGCAATGTATTTAGGGCCTAGGCCATTGAGTGATTTATAAATGAGTAAAGGTACTTTAAAATCAATTCTAAATACAACTGGAAGCCAGTGTAGAGACCTGAGGACTGGTGTGATATGCTCAGATTTTCTGGTTCTAGTCAGAATCCTTGCAGCAGTGTTCTGGATGAGCTGCAGCTGTCTGATGGTCTTCTTGGGAAGGCCAGTGAGGAGACCATTACAATAATCCACCCTGCTGGTGATAAAGGTATGAACAAGTTTCTCCAAGTCTTGACTGGAAACAAAACATCTAATTCTTGCAATGTTTTTGAGATGATAGTATGCTGATTTAGTTACTGAGATTCCGGACTTGACTTTTAGTTGTTTGACCCCTCGAGTCAAGGTATGCATTCACCTTAAGAACTTCATCTTTGCTTCCAAATGCAATGACTTCAGTTTTTTCCTTGTTTAACTGAAGGAAGTTCTGGCACATCCAACTGTTAATTTCATCAGTGCATTTGCAGAGGGAATCAATGGGGCTGTAATCATTTGGCGATAAGGCTAGGTAAATCTGGGTATCATCAGCATAGCTGTGATAGGCAATTTGGTTCTTTCTCATTATTTGACTTAGTGGGAGCATATACAGGCTAAATAAGAGGGGCGCAAGAATTGAGCCTTGAGGGACTCCACATGTCATGGACGTCCACTTAGACTGATGCTCTCCTATACTCACATAATAACCTCTCCCTTCTAAGTATGACCTGAACCAATTGAGAGCCATCCCAGAAAGCCCGACCCAGTTTTCCAGTCTCTCTATAAGAATGTTATGATCGACAGTGTCAAACGCAGCACTAAGATCTAGTAGTACCAGCACTGATATTTTGCCAGAATCAGAATTTAGGTGAATATCATTTATTATCTTAACGCACGGTCTCTGTACTGTGATGCGGTCGGAAACCAGATTGAAAATTGTCAAGGTATCCATTTGAGTTTAAGTAGTTTTTCAACTGATTGAAAACTACCTTTTCAATAATCTTGCCTACAAAAGGATGATTTGATATTGGTCTGTAGTTGCTCAATATGGTGTTATCAAGATTGCTCTTTTTCAAAAGGGCCTTAACAACTGCAGTTTTCAGGGAGTTTGGAAAAGTCCAAGAAAGAAGTGAGGTGTTTACCACTTCTAGGAGATCTGCTTCTAAACAGTTAAACACACTTTTGAAAAAAGATGGGGGAAGTGTGTCAAGGTTGCAGGTTGAGGATTTAAGGTGCTGTACTATTTCTTCCAAAGTTTTGCCATCAATTGCTTCAAAAATAGGCATAGTGACTTCTTTTTGAAATTGCGGTTGAATCGGTCTAACCTCTGCATAACTTGAGGAAGTGCTAATCACCTTTTTGATATTATTGATCTTCTCGGAAAAGAAGGAAACAAACTCATTGCATTTCCTGTCAGAGAGCATTTCACTGGGAATCTGACTAGGGGGGTTTGTTAGTCTCTCAACAGTAGCAAAAAGAGTGTGAGTGTTGTTTAGGTTACTGTTTATAAGGTTTGAGAAGAACTTCTGTCTTGCTGTGGCTAGTTCCACATTGAAAGCATGAAGGCTGTCTTTATAGATGCTATAGTGAATTTCAAGTTTTGTCTTCCGCCACATCCACTCAGCCTTTCTGCATTGTCTTTTCATACTCTGTACTGCTGTTGATTTTCTCCAAGATGATTTTTGTCTGCCAGTTGTCTTACTGACTTTTACTGGTGCAGTGTCATCAATGATATTCTTAACTTTTGAGTTAAAGGACTCCAGGAGAAGATCAACAGAGTCTGCAGAAATGCTTGGCATTGAGGATATAGCCTTCATAAAGAGCACACTAGTATTTTCGTTAAAGCATCTCTTAAGCGGAGTGATACAAAATTGTGAAAGTGCATTCCTGTAGCGATACCAGTACAATATCTTACGGTTCTCAACCAATCAGATTTAAAAACCAGAATGAACTGTTGTGTGTGTGTGTATATATATATATATATATATATTAGGGGTGTAACGATACATGTATTCATACCGAACCGTCAAGTATTCGCATCTCAGTTCGGTGCATGAGACCTTACAATGAATACAGGCAATTCACCCTTAATCCACAAGGGGGGGCCTGCAGTAATGCAACTCTGTTTGATAACCGCCGGTAGAAGAACAGCGAATGCCAGGAGTTGCACACTTGAAAACAAAGCCGACTAGACAGTGACCATGAGCTGATTCTGTGAACGCAACTCTCACTGACAAAGGAGTATAACGTTACTTTAAAGGCTTGCACATTCAACTGTCTGCGAAATGGAGCTTTGTTTTCTTGTATCCTACCTCTCTCACTCAGCTCAAATACAAATACTCCATAATATTTCCATTTTTGCGCTGCATCCAAATGCTAAACTATTATTTATTACGTAAATTATAGACTTTGTACTACAGTCATGTTCTAACGGTGACACTGTGAGGCGGACGCACTGATGTTTGGTTCACTGTGTTTTATTTTGATAAAGTACCAACTGCGCTGTCAAGTTATCAATGCTAGAAGCCTGGAACTGATATGTTTTGTGTTTGTGTGCGCCGGGGGGATTACTTCAACTTTTCTCATCCCAGCAAAATCAACTTAAACAAAAAAAAAAACAAATAGAATGTTGCTTTCTGTCATTTGAGTTTCCTTTCTGCCAAAAAAACTGAACTGAAACTGAAACAAATATAGGTTACTTGTCACAGTTTTTTTTTTCCCTTTGTCTGTCAGTTAACTAAATTAAATATATTATTTATATTTAGTATTTATATTTATATCTTATATTATATACAAGCATTTATTGTTTTTTATGTATATGTACTGCAGATTTTATAGCATATATATGACATTAATTAGTTATAATATTTAGTATTTTCACATGTAGGTGCAAAAAATTGTAATTGTACTACTGTCTGTTTAAAATAAATGAAAAGAAACCTAGCATAGTAGATTTTTAATACATTTGTTATAAATTCCTTCCATCCACTTCCCTTCACCCATCTCCTCTCACTCAGCTCTCTTAGAATGATCAATAGCATAATATAATGTTCTACATGAATACAAGTGAAATCCTTAGTCATGTTTGGTATCATTTGAACTGTCACTGTGTGTTCGGAACAATGGTCTCATTCTCACCAGAAGTAAACTAAAAGGTAAACAGATCCTAAGAGTTCAGAAATATTTGGTTCACTGTTGAGGGTGTACTATTTCCCAGTGTCTTTCATGCAAATTACCATCTGTCCCCAAAAAGTGCAAATGATCAAGTCTAGGACTTGATCAATGCAAATTCATTAATTTTCAATTAACTTCATTTTCAATTAATTTTCAATTTCAATTCAATTTTCTCAAGTCAGGTATGCATCTTACTCCTAGATTCATCTTGGAGATTTCTTGTATTGATTTTATATCTTTGAATTGGCTGTATAATTGACATAATATATATTTACCTGACTGCTAATAAATTGTTACATTTGATTTTATTCTGACTTATTTTCTCAAGTAGATTAAGGAAAGGCGTATGTTACCACAAATATGCGTCCGGGGTTAAGTACATACTAGATCTCAGGTTAGATGGAGCATGGGGCACATCAGGTGAGATTCTAGATTTCTGACTAACTGCTTGACTTCAGTTAAGTTGTTATGTAGTTGCATTAACTATGGGGGCTAGACAAAATAGTATTGGAGTACTATCATGGTTCGGGCATATTTCACAGTAATAGCCATAACCTCTGTGTCACAGAGTCACCAGCCATGCCCACCTCACCTAACACCGCTCTCAATCTCCCAATTACTAATCACTCACTGCTGCATCCACTTGCCAGCACATTCAAATAAGCACTCACCTCATTCCCTCGTTGGCTGGTCTCAAGGTTGCACACGGACTTCTCAGCTCTGACTTACCTGTTCCCTCTGTGGATGTTCTCTTCGTCATCACTCGTTCCTACAAACGCAAGTTAAGACTGTTTATGTTTTAAGCCTTTGAGCTTTATGTTGAATGCCTTTGTTACCTTATGAAGATTGGGAAGTTCTCCTTAGTTGTGATTCAAATAAAGAAGCTTCTATTGAACCTACCGTTGTCTGCCTCTTCACCAGTTGTGACAGAAGACCAGCCCCTCAACACAACTTCACACCACACCACACAACACAGGGCACACGCTGGATAGACACTTGAAGCACACTCTCACCGGAGCACATCTCAGACCTCGTTCGCACAATCTGTGACTCCCTACAGCCATCATCCGCCATGTCAACCTGAGCCCTATGTCCCATGGCCAGGCCCGCGACCGCCTCTCCGGTCCCACCGCCTCCAGCACCAGAGGCCATGCAAACTGACCGCTACCATCTGTCAGCCGCTAAGCGCTCACGCTGCCTTAATCAAGGCCTGTGTCTATATTGTAAAGCTCTGTCCATCCACCATGCCTAGCGGTGAGTTACTGTCCAAATAAGTCCTTGTGTGTCTAATGTACCCAACGTTGATGCTGTCCTAATGTATTCAAATCAATCTTTTCCAGTCAAAGTTCTCATGGACTGAAAATTTCATCTCCTCTGTGTGTCTCTCATGGGCCAAAATACCATGTCAACAACATTATACCTCCTACCAAATCTCCACGATACAAGGAAAACCATTGGGCAAAGGGCTGGA
>CM070014.1:600000-1075000 GCA_036247105.1 Cirrhinus mrigala
AGCCATTCCAGGCCGATCTTTACCATGTGGAAGGGCTTCTGGGCTTTGTAGAGCGTGATGGGTTGAGTACAGCCATGCTGCACATATATCTCCAGATGATCCTGCAGATTACAGCCCACACCTGTGAACACACACACACACACACACACACACACACACATACACTTCCGTCATAAACAGAGTCCACATTGAATGTTTTTGACAAGATCTTTTTTTGTTTTTTTTTTTAAATCAGCTTTTGATTGCAAATTCACTGACATTTGAAACCTAATTTCTCCCACTTCCCAGCAGTCCCCAGACCACTGCTCATTTCAGATGATAGTCAAAAAGTCATTTCAAAAAGTCAAAACAAATGGCATCTGCTGGGAGAACTATTCTTTACAGGCTTTACGGGTGACTATGCAGTGAATTCTAGAATACATAATGTTTACATAATGTTTGTTGTTGAAATCTCAGATTGCACTGCAAATGTGCATTTGCTTTTAAATAAGACTTGCTTCAAAAGCAGTATCACCCAGCAATTTCTAAAAATGGCCCCTGAGCTGTGAAACATGAGCATCTCGGCTGCGTTCTTAGTTCTTCTAGAGTGTGTTGCAAGTGTGCAAACCATGATAAATGATTTGCTTGTCACTGGAATACTTTGTTTTGTCAAACTTTGCAGGCCAAAGATTGCCCATGATGACCTTTGATCTGGCCCGCCATGCCATTTCACAAGAGGAGGGAAAAAATAAGCCATTGAAGCATTTCTAACTTTTATTTTTGTTTGAACAATTCTTTCTTTCATTTTTGCACTGAAGTGGAACGGAAGTCCTAGTGATCTGCGGCCACTGCATATAGTGTGGCACATGAAGCAAAACAGTTTCAGGGAAATCCTTTTATTGCATGACAAATCTATGGCTAAAACTGCAGCTGTTAAACCATGACAAAAACATTCAGATGTTGCTTACCACAAATTTGTTTTGGCAGCTTAAATGGCAGAAATGCATTTCTTCAGAGAAAACACACTAATAACTTGCATAGGGTGAAGTTGCTTTGGACTGAAACATCTTTTCAGTATAACTGAACATGAACACATGACAATTATTAAGTCAAGCGAGGGTCAGATCTTATTTTTATCTTGCGATTTAAACATATCACGTTCACATTCTTCAAGTCTGCTTAAAATCAAAACAGACTCAACTTTTTTTCTTACTGCATGTTACTGGTCTTATTGTGAACATCTTATGTTGACCACAGTCTTACATGAAAATGTCATAACGTGCACTTCACGTGATATGAATCACTTGTTGTCTGTCACATACGTTGAGGTTCAGATCTGCCTCCATTCCAGTATGCAACTTCATCACAAATGAAATTTGTTACAAATATATTTAAAATACATGACAAACAAGTTCTAAAAGAAATGACATTAAAGGATATTTTAGTTTACCACTAATGTTGGTTAGTACATTTGGCATAGCCACTGCGTTTCTTTAACCAGTACCGTAAAATACACACTGAAACGTTTTGGTTACTTTCAGGATCATAGGAAGATTTAAATAATTAAAACATTTAAATAATGAAGCATTTAAATAATTTATTTAACGTTTTAAATTTTTTGTTAAAAAAAAACCCAAACATACAAATGATCAGTATCTTTTACAAATTTTTTTAAAAATCTATATCGGTCTATCTCTAATTATTTTCATAAATATTCTGCTAATAACTAATAAATGACAGTGGAGTCTGTAAGGTTAGGCTACTAAATTAACTAGCTTACTGAAATCTTCATTAAAATAACAGAATGTACTTACAGTCCATTTCAAATGACACGCTATCAAAATTATTATTGTTTTTTGTCCATATAGATTACAAAATACCTGCGAACAATGCTATTTTTAGAGTTTTACAGTGAGAAATTACAATAAAATGTACTTCTCTTCTGCAAGAGATGTCATAATACATTGCTACAATCTGTCACAACTTCAGTTTCAAGCCTACTTTAAAGCTAACAGCCAGTTTGCCAGTAAAACCAATTTTACTTCCTCGCTAAAGCCAGCATTTATTTGCACGGTGTTAACCGTGGACCTGGTCTGAAGGAGAGGGGGATTTTTAATATACATGGCATAAAGGAGGAAATGGGGTCACCTGGGAGATGCCGTATGACAGGAATATCATGTTTGCGAAGTTCATCTGCGTTTCCCACTCCTGACAGCAGGAGGAGCTGTGGAGAGTTTATGGCTCCGCCGCTGAGAATGACCTCCTCATCAGCAAACACCTGAACTTAACATGAGAGACAGTGGCGTTTTTATAGCAGCAAAGGAAATGAGTGAAAGTGAAAAACTGATGGACAGATAAGATAAGCGTATCGAGGGTGACTGCAGTCATTCGTGCAACCATGTTTATCATCACTTATCATGATCTGACATTTCCAGAACTGTGGTGAGTGTCTGGTGGAAGAAAAGTCCCATTTTTGCAGCTGAGACATACTGTGTAGGTTTATTACACAAACGACGCATCCTGCCTACTGAACTTTTCTTACAGTCACATCTTACATCTCATTTAACACAGATCTCAGTTGCTGAATTATGTTCAGATCAACAGCGAAGTTCTCGAGGCCATGCTCTGGATACAGAAGGCATTAAATCACATTCTCATCCAGCGTAACATCCTGTCTACTAAGGTTCCTTCATCTGGTTGGTTTTCGATGCTATCCTACCACTGCTTTGTGAACGGTTGAAAGAATAAAAATGGCCAAAGCGTTTGCTATTTGCAGTTCTGTCTAATCAGACATGACGCCATAGTGTTTTGGAAGGCGGTCTGAAACTTTTCTTAAAAGGTGCCTTGATGCTAAAGCATTGTCTGTTCAGTCAAGGATAGTCTTGGGTGCACCTGTTTGGAACATTTAAACAGGTTTAAAGGTAACCGGTGAAGCAGTTTTTTGTATCTACAAAGCAAAACTTTTCTACTCAAAGTCAATCACTCACAGATGCATCTAAATTTCGCAACTTAATACTGTTCGATTTCACTCATCAGTGACTGAGTTAGAGGCTAAGAATAAGTTTTACCCTAACAGCAATGAAAATAAAAATGGTTGTTCATTTACTCACCTTTGGGCCATCTTTTTTCTTTCCCAAGTACAACAGTAAACTGAACTGTGGTTGCTTGTAATTCATAAACTGCCAGTCAATGGCTACTAGCTCTTTTTTTTTTTTTTTTTTTTACAGAAAAACAATCAGTCTGTGCAAAAAACATTATTTTCGACAGTGTCACCCATAATTCATAGCCTCAGACAAACAGGCAAGTCTGATTTGTTTCATTTCAATGAACAGTTTTCAATATCCGATTCAGCAGCGTGTTTATGTGATCATGCAATGACGTCGCGTATATGCATTTCTATTAGTATAGCACCCAAAATCTCACTAAAAAGAATCGATTTGTTCGCGAAACGGACATCTCTCCTGGATCACAGATAATAATGTTGTAAATAATGATCATTTAACTTATATAATGAACATTTCACTTCATAAGACCTCAAAATATCGTCAGCAGCTACAGGTATTCATTTTGTCTTGCCTGTATCTGCTTTTATGATTCTCAAGGTGATGGTAGCCACGGATTTGCATTTTATGAATCACAAAGGACCACGGTTTTAGTTAAAAACCTTCTTTACTGTTCTACTGAAGGGGAAAAAAAAAAAAATGTCACCTACATCTGGGGGTAAATTTTTGAGTGAACTATCCCTTTAAGGGCTTTTCCCGCTTAAAACTGTTAATGACAGGTTTCATATTCCTGACTGCGCTATCCAGTTTGTGATTAAATTTGTTTTCAAGGCCACAAAGCAAGGCAAGTTTATTTATAACCTTAAATACTTTGCTCATGCACATTCTGCTTCATGTGAGTGATTAAATGCTCAAATAGAAGCACACTTTAGGAAGCGCACATGAAAGGTCGAATGTGTCTATCCGCATTCACCACCAATGTGGCCCATTTTGAAAGGTTTGCATGCTCTGCTGCGTAAAATAAAGAAAATAAAGCACATGTGCCTTAAATGTTCTTCATTGCAATCAACACAGCATTTTTGCATTTTCCTTTAAAGGGATCCTATTAAATAAAAAAAGATCTACAAAGTTACAAATCTCAAAGCCCAAGGGGAGATATTTCATTTAGGCAAGGCAAGGCAAGTGTGTTTATATAGCACATTTCATACACAAAGGTAATTCAAAGTGCTTTACAAAAATCACAAAAAAAGGAAACAACATTTAAAAAAAAATCCCTTTCAAGAACTGTGTGATAAGAGATTTATTCATCATACAGTGTAGACAGCTTCACTTATAACGTAAGTGTTTTTTTAAAATGCATAAACTTGCACCAGACTAGGCTAGGCTAATCAGTGATGTTCTTTGATGATGTTAATGTTCTTTGCACATTTTCTGTAGCTGTTTTTTGAATAACTAAAGAAATGTAAGCATTATACTGTAATTAGTAACTGACAATGTTTTTATTCAATTGTTGTTATGTTAAATACAAATTAAGTCATATTAAAAACATTAGGCTGCATTTAGCCTTATGCTTATGACCCAACACTATTGTAGCATCAACTATACCTTAATATATCCTTTACTATAACAGAACAGACGGAACTTGCTGCTTTGGCAACTGAAACGCCGTCTAAGCTGTTGGCCAATCACAACGCAGTGGGACAGCTAACCAATCACAACACATTCGTTTTTCAGAAGGTGGGCCTTCACCAAACCCAGAACTAATCGAGCCATTTGTGCCAGGCTGGTAGAAAGGTATTGTAATAATGTAAATTATGTGAGAAATTGTGCATTTTTCGAAACACCAAGCATGAGAGCATGTTCTAGTACACCCCCAAAATAAAATCAAGACTTTGTAAAAAAGCATATTAGGACCCCATTAAACTACAGGCGTTTAAAATACTGATAACCCAGTGTTTCAGTGCAGTGTGAAGAACTCATTTGGCATAAATACAAAAGAGTTCATTTTTTTGACCTTTTTCATCTGTCCATCCTGCTGGTACTCCACCCCTCGTGCGCGGGTCCCGTCAAACAGGATGCGGTTCACCATGCAGCGGACTTCTGTCTTCAGATTGGGTCTGGACAGCGCAGGCCGGAGGTAGGCACTAGCTGTGCTCCATCGCTTACCTGTGGGAGAAAAACAAGGTGATTTTGAATTTTACATTTGATTTTTTCTGGATTCCCTGTTTTATCATATAATACAAATTCATCATTGAATGCTGTTGAATAAAAAATAATTAATAACATGTTTTTTCCTTTATCTTTTTAATGAAAATATAACAATTCATTTACAACAAAACACCTTTATATAAATTATAAAAGTGCTATATAAATTAAAACATGAATGAAAAAAAATCTTGGTTGTATGATATTAATATTGTTATTATTACTTCTAGATTTTAGTATACAATAGCAATACAATTCTGTTATAATTTCTTTAAGTTAAACTGGACTTTTATTTTGCCGTTTTGAAGAACCGCACCATTCACTGAAGCAGAGACACGCAGCACATGCAGGCTTGTTAGCCACATGCCCTGACTGGCTGCTGTTGACTTTACTTCTGCTGTTAGATTAACTTACTCCATATCAAGTAAAAATGTCAAGAGCTTTCCATCATTATCATATGATATCATTTATCGCCCCGCTCTAATTTAACTTCCTAACATTCACCTGTGTGGATGGTCATATCCATCCAGCCCACTCCTTCCTGCTGGAATCCGTTCATATCATCCGTGAAGGGGTATCCAGCCTGCTGGCCCGCTTCGACAAATGCGTGGTGCAGAGGGTGATCGGTCTTTCCTCGCGTCACATGCAGTGGGCCGGCGCCCCCTCGGTATCGGTCCGCTCCCAGCTCATGCGTCTGGGCCTTGCGGAAGTACGGGAGACAGTGATCGTAGTCCCAGCCCTCGGCCCCTTCCCTCTGCCAACGGTTGTAGTCCTCGGCGTGCCCCCGAATGTACACCATGGCATTGAGCGACGACGAGCCGCCCCAAACGCGGCCACGAGGCCAATACATCACCCTGTCGTCCATGTGCGCCTGAGGTAACGTGTGGTAAAACCAGTTGTACTTGTCATCGCAGAGGTTGTAGGTCAGAGCGGCCGGCATGTGAATCTTCCAGGACAAACGGGTGCTTCCCAGCTGCTTGTCTTTGGGTCCCGCCTCCAGAAGAAGCACCGAATCGGAGGCATTTTCTGACAGACGGTTGGCCAGCACGCAGCCTGCAGATCCGGCCCCGACTATCACATAGCTGTAGGACGTTGTGGTCTTATTTACTGCGGCACTGCTGTACCTGTGTTGCTGCAGCAGTGGACACGAGTTTGCTAAGCGTGGCACAGCGACGTACCTGCGAAGGCTTGACGTGAGCCTCACAGACGGCGTGAAACACGGCATACTGATGGAGTTCTCAGCTTTCAAAGTGCTGCACTGATGGTCATCGGGGGCCTTGAGAAAACAGAGAACACTAGATTAAACACTCAGTACATCAAATTCATAATGCTTGATGCTGGGTTCCCACACTTTCCATTCAGGATTAGGATTTATTGAAAAGTATACACCAGCTGTAAGATAAAATAAGTGTTGGCATTAGTGGTAGTGCATTGTCATGGTTCAAATCGTACTTATCTGACCACCATCAATTCGTGGCAGTAAATGAAGAGGTATCATATCGGTCACAAGTGCAGTATGGAGTACCGCAAGGCTCAGTACCAGGGCCATTACTTTTTACGCTTTACATGTTACTCTTGGGTGATATCATCAGGAAATATGGTGTTAGCTTTCACTGTTACGCTGATGATACTCAGCTCTATATTTCTTCGCGGCCCGGCGAAACATACCAATTTGAAAACTAACGGATTGTGTAGCTGAGTTAAAAAATTGGATGACAAGTAATTTCTTACCGCTAAATTCTGAAAAAACAGAGGTGTTAATTATTGGACCTAAAACCTCAGTGTGTAATAACCTAAAACACAGTCTAATACTTGATGGCTGTTCTGTCAATTCTTTGTCATCAGTTAGGAACCTAGGTGTGCTATTTGATGGCAATCTTTCCTTTGAAAACCACATCTCTAGTATTTGCAAAACTGCATTTTTCCATCTCAAAAATATATCTAAATTACGACCTATGCTCTCACTGTCAAATGCTGAAACATTAATTCATTCGTTTATGACCTCAAGATTAGATTATTGTAATGCTTTATTGGGTGGTTGTTCTGCTCGCTTAATAAACAAACTCCAGCTGGTCCAAAAATGCAGCAGCTAGAGTTCTTACTAGAACCAAAAAGTATGATCATATTAGCCTGGTTCTGTCAACACTGCACTGGCTCCCTATTAAACATTGTATAGATTTTAAAATCTTGCTAATTACTTATAAAGTCCTGAATGGTTTTGCTCCTCAGTACCTGGGCCAGCTCTTATCGCATTATAGTCCCTCACGTCTGCTGCGTTCTCAAAACTCTGGCAATTTGATAATACCTAGAATATCAAAATCAACTGCGGGCGGCAGATCATTTTTTTATCTAGCGCCCAAACTCTGGAACATGTTCGGGACGCAGACACACTCTGTCAGTTTAAATCAGATTAAAGACCTCTCTTTAACCTTGCTTACACATAACACATCAGCATATTCTTATAATTCAAATCCATTAAAGGATTGTTAGGCTGCACTAATTAGGTCAACCGGAACCGGGAACACTTCCCATAACACCCGATGTACTCAGTGCATCGTCAGAAGAATGGCATCTACGCTAATATTAGTCTGTTTCTTTCTTATTCCGAGGTCACATTAACCACCAGATCCAGTCCGTATCCAGATCAGATGGTCACTGCAGTCCCCAGGATCCAGTCCGTACCCAGCCCAGAGGGTGGATCGGCACCTAGAGACGACCTCTACATCCCTGAATGTCAGCGGAGATCACATTGACTAGATGAGCCCCAGAGACGGATCCCCAGCGTAGACCTCATCACCTAGACCATGGGAACCTGGTGAGTCCTCTGTGTCTGGCCAGAGGAGAACTGGCCCCCCGACTGAGCCTGGTTTCTCCCAAGGTTTTGTTTTTTTTTTTTTCTTCTCCATTTGTCACAGATGGAGTTTTGGTTCCTTGCCGCTGTCGCCTCTGGCTTGCTTAGTTGGGGACACTTTCTCTTCACATGATATTGTATTTTATTTTATTGTATTTGACTAACTACCTTTACCTGAAAATTGAGTGTTTAGTGTTGCCCTTGGCATTGTTGATGTATTATTTCCTATTTAATACTGTACAGCCACCTTGTCACAATTCTGTATTGTTAAAGGCAGTATATAAATAAAGGTGACTTGATTTGACTTGACTAAAAAGCAGTAAAAGTTTTTAGCCAAGAGTCTTCTCTTAAAACCTATTCACAAAGCTGCTGAGGCAAACTTTTACTAAGGAGTGGAGAGAAGTCTTAAGCTGAGAGTAAGGGCGGGGTTGACCTCATTGCTATGGATGATGTCAGCATGCTTACTAACTATGCACACAGTGATTGGCTGATAGGGGAGGGGTCTCTGTCACAGATTTATTCATAGAAATATTGTTGCCACATTCAAAAAAAGATTTTAAAATGCAGGCTAAGTGTCACTAATTAAACAAGTATATGTTCAGCTAATTGTCAGCCTCTTACATGTGTGCTTCTCATAAACAATTAGGACCGATATGCATTTAAACACCCTTTTAATTAACAGAATCGATTAATCATGGTTAATAGTTAAACCACACTGGACACACGAACAGCTGTTACTTCTTGCCCAACTTGTTAATTAAAACAAGGATATAATCAAAGCATAATTTAGAGTTGGGATAACCTCCAAAACCAAAAAAAGTTGCATGGGAAAATATATGCACGCAAATAAATGTGGCGTGTTTCTAAAATGTTCACGCTCCGAGGCAGATTGCCAGCAAAAGGCATTTTAGCCCTGCTAAAAAAAAAAAAAAAAAATTGAAACCATCACAGAATTGTTTTTACTGGTTATAATGGGAATTGTACTGGTTTTAATGGTAGCTGTAATGGTGCCTGTTGGTCTCTAGTGGTAAAAGGTCACCTTCTATATAATAAAAAAGGAAAATTGTCCATGACAAGTTCTACAACAGTATAATACCGCTGTGATTAAGGTGATTTACGTTCCGAGGCAGATTGCTAGCAACAGCAATTTTAGGATAGTTTGGATTTGGGATTTTGGGATTTGAAATTTAGGATTTGGTCTTAGTGACTTATGAGTCCTCTTCACAACTCCTAATGTTTCACAGATTTAGGAGACAGTTTTAGCACTAAAGCGCTTTGTGAAATACTCTTAGAGCAAAAATTTAGGAGTCCTAAATTTAGGTCTGACACGCCCATTGTTTTTAAGATTTTCTCCTAAATCGTTAAGTTACGAGCTACTTTTAGCCTTAAGATGTTTTGTGAATACGGGCCCTGGGCTCTCAAGTTTTATCAACAGTTTGGAGTGAGATTACATCTGTTAAGGGAGGGGCCGCTCAAATATTTGCAGCAGCGGCCCCTCCAAATTCTTTTAGGTTTTTGCTAGCAGTTCAATTTTACCTATTGTTCACACCTGAGCAGCACAAATTAGTAGAAATTATTATTAACTGTTAGAAAATCTTATAAAAGACAGACAAATTCATCCAAATAAATTTTTTTATACATTTCAAAAATACAAATGTATCCAAAATAAAAAGAAATTTGGCCCTAAATGAGCCAACTGAACAGCAGCGCTTAATGTTTGTTACACATTTTGATGCCTTGATGACAGGGGTAGCGGCTCATAGCCAGCCATTTTCACCGCCACAATGAATGCTAGCGCTCTGTCCCGAGCCAAACTGTTTTTAGTTTCGGTTTTGTTCGAATACTTTCCCTGCATCTGCATTTGAGTGGGGACGTCACAGTGCTTTAAGTGGGAGCCCTCTACCTCTGTCATCAAGGCATCAAAAGAACAAAAAAATAAACATGTGTATTCTCTCACACACAGCTTGACATACATGCTCAGGGCAAGTTCTGCAATCCTACTGTTGAGCACTACTGTTCAGTTGGCTTGTTTGGGGCCACAATTCTTTTTATGTTTGATACATTTGTATTTTTGAAATATGTAAAAAAATTTATTTTATTTGGATGAATCTGTCTGTCTTTTATCGGATTTACCAATTGTTATAACATCTCTAGTCATTCCCTTAGTTTCAGGTAGCCAAAGCTAAGTTAAAGCTTCTGGTTGCAAAGCAGTTGGAGAGGTTTTGACTGCATCAGTAATAATTTGGCACGAATTTGGCTATATTCCCCAACAACAGCTATGAACTAGGTGGAGAACTTCCCTCCGTATGCCTGCGCCTTGTCCATTAATTGTATAGCGGGACAAGTTATCCATTACTTCTCAGGGTGAAAAATACAAGGCGTGGCGTGAGAGCATGTGAAAGCCCTAGTATACATGCTAGATTACACTCACAAAGTGCAATTTCTAGCTGCGAAATACAGAAATTTAGAAACAAGTCAACTTTACTATAATCCGGATTTTAGTGTAATCACCTCCTGATGTTGTGTTTGTAAACATGGAGAGGTGTACATGTGGTCAGTGTTTCTGTTGATGTTTTCATTTTGTGTCAGACATTCACATTTATGCAGCTGCTTTTGGTCCAGAGACATCATGAGACGACTCATTTCTTTGACTTCCATAAAACGGTGCGGAGTAAATGCGTCATCTGCGTCAGAATGTTATGACTGGCCCAGAGTAGACATCTTACAAATGCTTGAAATGCTTTAAAATGCTTGTGCTGACTCAATGGCACTCACAAACTGAATATTTTGCCAAGTGACAGTGAATAACAGAGAAATAATCCAAAACCGGCTATATTGCCTCTGTACTCTTGTATTTGGTGTTGTTTGATAAACACCACAGTGATTACAATAATTTGCAAATCGGCTCAAATTTTCAATTTAAACATTTTTGTTCGTATGAACCCGTAAATGGATGTAACAGGACTATTTGTAATAATAATACTATATGTAATAACTGTGTACAATGACCTTGACTTTTCTCACATTTTAAAACTACAATTCATGTACAAAGCAAAGTCACATGTCAAAACAAACTTCATGTGGAGTCTTTTTTTTACATTTAGAGAGCACTGTTATACTGTCACACCAAAGACAACCAACTGCTGAACCCTCCAGTGGCTGAGCAAACAGGAATTAAACAGAAAACTACTGCAGTCAATTTTTCCCTATAACAATTTGCTTTAAAAGCTACTACTGATACCGACCTCTATTTTCACTGTTCGTATCACACACTGCTTGTCTGTGTTTGTTTCAAACACACTGTCAGTCAGTGACTCCTTCTGCAGGCTACACTGTTACACCAGATGGTGGCGGCAAGTGACTCTCTTTGTGAGGGTGTCACTGAATCATTCCTTCAAACGATTCCTTCAAAAACATTCAGGAATAGCGTGTCCACCTGGCAAAAGATCTGTTCCGAAACATAGATATGATTTTGCAGGACACGTTTGAGACTGTCATGCTACATCTGTTGTCATATGCGCTGATCTGTGTTTCTGAGCGCACACATGCAAGCGAGAGAAAGCGCGTCTTTTTTATGAGAGTGAAAAGAATCCACCTGCGAGAGAAGAGATTTGTGCTTGCGCATTTTAATGCGCCCCCGCATTGCAATAATGCGCTCTAGACAGTTGTCATTAAAATAACGCCATAGAACGGACTATTAAAATAAGAAGAAAGTGTCTGAAAGCTGTATCGTTTTTTTTAATTGATTAAAATTAATGGAGAATATCGTGTTTTTCCGTGTGCACTCAACCATTTCCGTCAGTGGTGCTAGATCATGAGGTCCACAAAACCTTTTAGCGGAAACTACGTCTCAAAAAGAAAAAATAAAAAGCTTTCTTAAAAAGACACAAGAACGTGTGGAAGTTTTCTTAATATGATATTTAAAATCGACAGACTGATGAAAATGCGGGACATTTTCTCAATATGCGACGTGCAGGACAAGGGGTGAAAATGCTGTGCGGTGCAATGCAAACAGGAACAAAACAAGTGACTGAAGTGCACTTGTGCATTGGGCTGAGTCATGTAATTAGAATGCTTTTATTACACGAGATTAATGTAAACACAGCCCACTGTGAACACCCTTGTAATTCACTTTAACCTTTCCGAATTGTATAAATGATTATTTTAGGTTCAAGTGCATATAAGGATTTGGAAACAAGCAGAGGCCGGCTGTTTCTAAAGCAATCAGTGCCATCTGCTGTTCAAAACTAAGCTCAGAATTGATTTGAGAAAGAATCGTGATGTGCTCGGAAAATCTAACTAACATTCTATTAATGCTGTACTGGTAATGCCAAGCGTCTGTGGTCTTCCAGTGGTTTACATTATGTACAGTATAGTATGTAATATGTAATTAATTTACAACTAAATGAAAGAAAACAATGCCTTCACCTCAAAATGTTTTTTTTTTTTTATTATAATGAAATTGGACAAGCTCAATAATGATTCTTTTTTTTTTATCTTATTTATTTTGCAAATTAGAATGTGTGCAAAGGATTGTGGGTGACGGAAAGAGGCAACATTCAAAACAAGCTGAAAGAACACACAGTCTCTTCCAAGGATCCAAGGATCCTTTGACAAAGCTTTGGAGACATGGCAGCCAATGTATGCACTATGCAGCCTTGCAAGGGCGGAGTCTCCCGATTGAGAGGCACCCAGTGTCTTTATGAGTGAGTCAATGACTCACTCACTCAAACGATTTATTCAACACAGATTCACTCAAGAACGAAGCAGCACTGCTGCGTTTTCCTCAGACACACATAGTAATTGATTCTGCTTTGACCTTTTGAATTCTTTTCAATGACAGAGCAAAAACTTACAAAATAACTGTCAATATTGTGTCTAATGTGTCAGTGACTCGATGCTAAGTTCTTGTTCATTAAACTGTTGGATAAAAGTAATACAACACTTACAATTGTGTTGTTGTTCTGAATATCAGCACAGATGCAATTACCTACAACCCAATTGCTGCATGATTATGATTGTGAAATAACATTAATTAAAAATAAAAAAAATTGTGTCTTAAATATTTTTTTTAATTTACAAAATAATAATTTAATATATAAATATTTAATATGTAGTAATCATTTAATAAAAGCAATAATGCACTTGAGCCTGTGCTGTATTGTAAATTTGCACAACATACTTTACACCTTTTAGACATTCACTACTATATTCACATCAGAACACAGCCTCCTGTACCTCATTGCTTAATGATATAATATAAATTATAATATAATGATTCGTATAATTAACGGTTTCACAGACAGGGCCTGGACTAAGCCAGTTTTAGGCCATAGATCAATTAGGACATTTAAGTCATTTTTTTTTTTTATAAACATGCTTAGAATAAAACATTACTGGTGTGCATCTTGAGACAAAACAAAGGCACTGATGTATTTTAAGATCAGTCAATGCAGGTTTCTTTCAGTTGAAACAGCTCAGACTTACATTTTAGTCTAGGACTAGGCGCCTTGTCTCTGAAACTGGGAGACAGTGTTTAATTTTGGCAGGGCAAGAACTGAAGAAAACAATACAATGTGTGAGAAGTGGTTAATGATTTATTTCTAATGATTTTATTAGAACAAGAGTAATGTGACTGTGACTGTGTTCTGATGTGTATCTAGGGTTGAGTAGCAGTCAAACAAGCCTAGAACGTGACATGATTGGATCACAGTTTGATCACAAGGATCCTTACAGGATCAAGAAGAATAAGACTGAAACTAAAATTCACAAAATGACATTTCACAAAATCACAATCGACTCCTGTTGGATGTTGTGTATTGCTTATCAGAAAACTACTTGTACTATTTTGCAATGAGGCCTTGCTATTGAACAATAAGAAAAAACGGCACGCTGTAGGAATTTTGTTATTTTAGTTTTGTTGTTTGTAATCCAGCAAGGTTATTATATCCTTCAAAGGCCTACTCGGACTCATAACAAATACAGATTTTGTTCTATTTTGGATCCCATAAGCAAATCATAATCAATCCTTCAGGTTCGACACAATAACAGGGCTCCAGTAGCGTTCCTGCGCAAATTCCTATAGGATTGTTTGACTTCATGAGATTTACCTGATCAGTGACTCACAACAAGACACGTCCAGGCCCTTCACTTGTCTATTATTTATTTCTAAATATTCTGCTATTTGTCGATGCTCTTGAGTTATTTAAGTGCTTGTTTCTTTTTCATCGCATAAATCAGTGAAGCATCCCATGAGTGCGTTTCCAGCAGCCTGAAACTACTGTGCGGTTAAGCGTTGTTGTACAACTTTTCCAGTCAAAGCTACAGCTTTGAACTGACAGAGCAGCGAAAGCCGCACAATCACAACAGCTGTTGCTGATGTGTATAACAGGAAGTTATAAACATGCAGTTACAATTGACCACAGACTGAAAAACAGCTTACCGTGCAGTGCTCTTCATACAGTGCACACAGCTGAACCGTAGAGGTGTGGAAGAACTCTGAGTATAACCCCTCCCCTCCTACTCGACTGTCCTACTGCACACTAAAAGCTAGCGCTGTGGGCGGAGTCCATAAGTTGGCACCTCCCATTCGGTCAGCTGGGACCTCCGCGATATGGTCGTGACGTGTAGCGCCTCCCACACTGGACTGTCTTTAATGCGTTCATCCATGTCCATTTTCCAGCCTAAACAAGACGGACAGCTGGCCATACGATCGTTTTACCCGTTGTTGTCCAAGACTTATATACTTTCTTAAATATGAAGATTCATTATGGAAATGGCATTTAATAAGCAAAATGTATTTATTTGTTTATTGTATTGTGGGAAGCTACAGTGTCCGTGAAAAGCTATGAAATGCTAGCTATGAAATTAGTAATTCAAATGGACAAATTGACACAACTTGAGTGACTGTGAAAATTAAACATGGCAACAGCTTACTAAATCCGAATTTACTGTAGAACTGTGGAAAATCTTTGTTTGTTTGTCTTAAATAAAACAAATCAATAAGCAAAAGACATAAATATAAACTAAATTTGTGATTTCATAAAATCCTACAAAGGTGTCCCATTTTTATGATTATTTAAAAAAATGCAGTAAACTACAGCCAAATTAAATCACAACATTATGAATAAAGGATAGGGACCTTTGATTGCAGGTTGCATAAACAAAACAAAATAAGTACCCCACTGGCGGATAATTGTACTTGTTTTAAGCAAAATAAACTTAGTGTATCTGAAGCATTTTCTATACAAAATGCATTAAGATGTATCTTCAATCAATCAATCAATCAATCAGTCAACCAATTAATCATAAGCATCACCGCAGACCACTGATATGACTTGACTCATTTCACATGAGCATTTGAAGTCAAATATACTATTCATGTCTTTAGCTATAAATATGTTTATGAGGAACTTATCTATGAGGAGGTTTTTGTATGCAGACAGCAGCACATGACAATCTGCTGCCGTGTGCATTTTTTTGGCATTTCCTGTTTGAGAAGATATAAAGTAGAGACACTGCTCATTTCAGCAGAGATTTGTCTTTAGGGGCTGTACAGATGGAACTTCTAGACTGCATGAGGGAAATTGTTGTTTTTTTCTTATTAATCCAGTGGACACGTTCACACAGCCATTCTCTCAGCATAGTAAGTATAATATCAATCTTATAGCGGAAACATTTTAGAAAAATCATACAATCAGAGCTTTATTAAGGCATTGCTCTCTTTTGATATTCACAGGGTGTCACATGTAAAGAATCTAGTGAGTGTTGAAGTACATCTTTCTTTCTTTTTTTCTTTCATTTCTTCTTATTATTTGTTTATTTATATTCATTTATTTATGTTTAGATAATGACATGCCTGAAGAATGGTATAAACAACATCAATCTAACCCTTCACCTTTACATGAGCTGACTGCGGAGCTGAGTGAGTCTCAAACCTCTGTCATTATAAGATGGTCCATTAATGTTGACAGTAAGTGACATCACATCTTACATTTATTAAATGAACTCTGTTCAATTCTTTATGTATGTATATATAACTGGAGGCATTCACTTCTAGATTTCGGGGGGGGGGGGGGGGGGGGATTGGCACTGGATGATTTTGTTAGTTAAAGAAATTGAGGCTTGACTGTTAAAATTTTGTAATCACATTAACTTGACATCAGTCTGAGATCTCTTGTTACAAAATATTTCATCATTTAGGGGTTTTCATTATCAGGTTAATGTAGGATGTCAGGTAGAATTTTATGAAAAACAAGCTTTGGGTTATCATTGGACTTGTGACAGAGGTAAGTTCGGTAAGGGAGGAAATGCCGCTCAATCTTTTCAAGATAACGATTGACATCGGGACTGTGGAAATGACAGAAGGACTGCAGATGAGACAGTCTTGGGAAGGTTACTTTGGGAATAGGTTACAGATTATAAATTACTCTATTTAAAATGTAATAAGTAGTGTAACTACTTTAATTTATTAAAGTAATGTAACTGATTATATTCGATTACTTTTTGATTGTTTTCCTAAATTTACATTTACATTTAGTCATTTACAGTAGCAGATGCTTATCCTAAATGACAAATGAGGACATCAGAGGCAATCAAACCAACTTTCAAAATCCAATGAAATCAAACAGGAAGTATTTAGATGTACCCCCTTTGTAATCGTTAACATTTTCTTAAGTAACTAATTTATTTATACAGCTGTAATTAAATTAAATAACGCAGTTACATATAACTGTTTATTCCCCAACACCGTACAGAGATGTTTCATCAGATGATGCATCAAGATTCAGAGGGATTGTCTTAATCGTCCCAGCAGGGCTGTCAATAATGAGGTCAATGTTGGGAGACAGAAAGACAGAAAAATGTTCATGTGGTAAAAATGTAGCCTATCTATATACTATTCTCATAGGGCTGCAATGACATTTGTGTCTTGTTGAATGAAATTGTTAAATTCCACAGCAATCTTCTTTACTGAAAGTTACGTGTGATTAAAAACTGCAGAATCATGAAAAACACTCCTCACGCTTCTCTCTCAAAAAAGAGAAGAGCCTGATTAGACAGCGATTCCACCGGATCATGATTTTCATTTTGATGACATGACACAGATTAGATGTAACAGGCCTACATGTAAACTGAGATGAATAGCTTCTACTTCAAAAGGCTATGGTTTAATCGATCAAATATGAGCGCTGCAAGTTTCAAAGTGAGGTGCTGAGCTGTTTCCGGTTATATTTCTGGCGAAAAGTGCCATCTGCTGGCAGAGAATGAATTAGCATTTTTCAATTTTTCAACCCTTCTGCTCTGTTTAGATCAAAGCCAAAAACAACCCTAATTTTTTACGCAGGAAACACGCAGTAAATGCAAACCGGTGGATTGAGAAGACGACAATGAATTGTAAAACTATAGCCTACACTAAGATCAGTGCTGGGAAGGTTACTTTGGAAATGTAATAGGTTACATATTACAAGTTACTCTATTTAAAATGTAATAAGTAGTGGAACTTTTCAATTACTTTGTTAATGTAACTTATTACATTTGATTACTTTTTTTGATTACTTATCTAAATTTCTAATATTTTCAACTGTTAATCATTTTGAAACATTTAAAGCAGGCAGAGTAAACCTTACATTAACACTTAACACTGATTACTGTCAGACTTTCAAAATCCTTTATCATTTGAATTAAGATTATAATAAGCGAGGGATAACATACATCTTTATTTTGTGATAACAACTGGCTGGATGCACATTATCCCACTTATTACACAGCTGCTTGCCACAAAAGCAAATAATTAGACACGAAACACTGATCTGAGTTGAAATATTTAAATGCAAAGCTTCCATGAAGAAATTAATTGCTATAGCAAACGGCAAGTTGACAGAATTAAGAAATTGTACACATAATATACAATATTTTATTAGCCAACCAAACGCAAAGCTTCCACCAAGAAAAACTATCAAGCGTATACTGCCGACTTAAGTTGCCCGGATGAGTCTGTGTTATTAGCTTTTACCGGTTGTTATCGGGAAATAACACACCTTGGAATGTCACGACTGACCAATCAGAATCGAGCATTCCACAGAGCCGTGTAATAATTTAATTTAAAGCACAGCAACCACAAATTCAGACTTAAAACCTCTTGTTTACTTTGAGATCATTCTGAGGTTAAATACAGATTTTAAATCATAACAAGAAATGGTTTAATAGCTATGATACTGGTTTTGAAATCAAATGTTTGCATAGTTCTGACAGAAAACAGTGGCATCTAACAATGCCTTGGAGAAAAAAAAAACAAACAAAAAAAAAACAATTACTTTTAAAAAATAAAGTATACACATAAACCCAAATAGGAAATAAAATCTGTATGTGGGTGTGTGTGTGAAAAAATTCAGATGTAACCCCCTTTGTAAGCACTGACATTTTTAAAAGTAACTGTAATTTAATTACACATTTTTTCTCAGTAACTGTAACTAATTACAACTACATTTATTTTGTAATTAAATTACGGAATTCCGTTACATGTAACTAGTTACTCCCCAACACTGACTAAGATATTTATATTTTACTAAATTAATGTAATTGTTTGATAATAATTGTTTAAAATAATTATTAATATTAAATTACATTTGCTAAATATGCTGGAGTTGTACATATGTGTAAATTTAAACATTGTCTTCTTCAGGCAGTATTCAAAGTCTCACTGGCACATGGATAAGGTTTTCTGAATCAAATTACAGATGTGAATACCAGCCTCCATTTACCTCAGCGCAAATCAACCTCACTGGTCAAGAACAGGTAAAGAAAGGGCAGAAATGGTGAACTGAACTACTGGTCATCAGTGCCTTTACTACAACATCACAGTCAAAGAGCGTTGAGAATGTGTTTTACTGTGAACTGTAAAAATACAGTAAAAATGTGAACATCTCTATAGAATAACCTGTCAATTTTTTGACAACCCTACTGTACATAACTGATAAGAAACACCTAAAAAGAAACATAGTTATTTCAGTGAATCAAACGTGTTACTCAGGGAATTCAGGGAATGTAAATTTATTATTTTTTCCCAATTCCCAATTCGAAAATGACTGGTTCTTTTTTCCTCCAGAAACTGTGCATTCAACAGTATTTTACCATACAATTACATTTAAATGTCCTGTTAGTTCTATTATAGTTTTTACACCATATAGTGAGGGAAAGTACTGCTAACCAATTAAAAGCAACTTTTACTTTTTCAGTTTTATCATTAAAATTACAGTCTTTTTTTTACAGCGTATCTGATTCTGTGTCCTATTTTTTTTCTTCTCTTAATTGACAGTTATGGTTCAGTTTCACTGTGACAAATGTATCTCTCTGTCCTGCAATCAGTTATTATGTATTGGCCTTTAATATTCCACTACCGTCTTCAGATGAACCAAATGGAGAATACATGAAGGGGACCAAAACAGGTTAGATTTATTTGCTCTTATAGCCACTCATTTCATCTTCTCTTTTCTATGTGGCAAGACTTTTGACAAGAATGGCAATGGCAAATTTATGAATGTCCACCCACTGTGTGTAAAGTTTCAATTGAAATCTGCAGGCACTTCCTGAAATATTGCATATACAGTAGATGAGAGAGCGGTGCTCCGACATGCAAAATGCGCCAGGATAATGTTAGAGTTGTCCTCAAGCCTGCAATATTCTGTGATATATATAGACACATATACTTTGATATATACAGACACACAGTATACAGTATTTTGTGTGATATACATAGACACACACACATTCACACTCAAACCTATGGGTCATTTAGCGTATTCAGTTCACCTATGCTGCATGTCTTTGGATTGTGGGGGAAACCGGAGCACCACAGGGTTAACATGCAAACTCATTTCTAAATGTGTTATGTGCATTGTGAATGTGGATCATAATCAGACTGATCACAGTGGTTTCAGACATCAGTACAAAATGTCTGAAACAGTGCACCATATAGAGTTATAGGCATTTTAGACACAGCTCTGGTGTCAAGGTATGCTTGTGATAAAGGCAAAAAGGCATCAAGTGTTGAAGGTAAAAAAAAAAAAAGTGCACCTAAATAGTTCAATTACAGCAGCACACATGATTTGAGAAATCATTCTTATCTGGAACACAAACACACAATTAAGTTTAATACTTACTGTAGTGCTAGAGGTTTCATTTCAAATTTTCTGTTTGATTGTTTGATTGCAGATGTTCAGTGGTACGCTGACATTTATGCAGTCCTTATTGGGTATAAAATAGTGGTGACCTTCAATACAAACCTTGTGGCGGATAGACACACCATCCAACTGACAAACAGAGAACAACTACTAAAAGAAATTAAGTGTAAAGGGGTAAGTTTCTCCTCAACATTTCATTTCATGCTAAAATGAGCTCGAAGAACAAAAAAACACTGCAACACTGCATAGCATTCAAATAAGACTAAAAAATTAAATACTGTGTTTAAATTAGATAAACATTTAAAAAACATTCAAATAAATTTGATACATTTACTCCTCAAGCCATTCTGCATAAGATATTAATGCTTGTTTTCAGAAAATGTAGGCCTATATTTAATACACGGGTATAAACAGGACTACAAGTATAAAACAAGTAAAAAACCAGTCATTTTTTCATATTTCTTTCTTTGTCTTACAGGAATGCAAAGAAGAAAAATGTGAAGTGGAACTGGACTACATAGAATACATGGGTCCCACTGAAAACCTCATGATATGGGTGAATATAAAGTGAGATCTAATCTTTAGTTGACTGGTGTCTGTGATGTACTTCATATAGCATCAAAATAATATCTGCTTTATCAGAATGCATGCAGGGTTATCTGGTCAAGGACAAGCTGAAAATTTAGGAGGAAAAAAACATGAAAATTTTTCACTGGCTTCAGTTAATAGATGTTTAAACGTCTCGGTTACGTATGGTAACCCTCGTTCCCTGATGGAGGGAACGGAGACATTGTGTCGAGTGTACAACACTAGGGGTCGCCCTTGGGAGCCCAAACACCTCTGACAGTTTTGAGAAAAGGCCAGTGAAATTGGGTGTGCAGATTTTGCATAGCAGGTCACGCCCCGGACATCCGGGTATAAGTAGGGCAGCGCATGCTCTGCTCACTCGTTCTGTTTTGAGGAGTCAAAGCGTCTCAACTCACTCAGAGGCGGTTCAGAGTTGTGGCATGGAGGACACAACATCTCCGTTCCCTCCATCAGGGAATGAGGGTTACCATACGTAACCGAGACGTTTCCTATCTGTGGTACACTCCGTGTTGTGTCGAGTGTACGACACTAGGGGTCCCTATATAAGCACACCACAAGTCTGACCACGTCACGAGTGCTCGGGCTCAGATAGTTACAAGCCAAAGTGTTAACATAAGTGCAGCTCACCTCTTCATGGCCTTCCAGCGTCCAAGAACTGACCTGTCACAGCAGTGTCCTACAGCCAGGCCTTTCCTCAGTGCGGTTGAGTGTCTTGAGAACGTTGGGAAAGTGAAACCTTACCTTGCATTGGATTCTTGTAGCGAGTTCCACCGTTAAACCCAGCTATGTCCAGAAGTGCCAAGTGATGAAGGAGTGTCCAGGGTAATCACCATGAGGGGAAGCGCTTAAGCAAGCTCTACACCAAACCAGAGTGCTGAGTCGAAGAGCTTGCGTTCAAGACTCTAGCAGATACTGGTTCCATGCGCAGGTTGTAAAACCTAGCGAATGTGTTAGGTGTAGCCCAACCTGCAGCTCTGTAGATGTCTGTTAAAGAGGCCCCATTCGCAAGAGCTGCCGAGGCAGTGACGCCCCTGGTCAAGTGGGCTCTTACTCCCAGCCGGCAGGGTAAGCCTCTAGCCTGGTAGGCCGTATGGATCGCATCCACAAGCCAGTAGGAGATCCTTTTTTTGGAGACAGCCTTCCCCTTCTGCTGTTCTCCATAACAGACAAAGAGCTGTTCAGAACTTCCGAAGGGCTGAGTACGTTCCAGGTAAATGCGCAGGGCATGGACTGGGCATAATAAGGTCAGGTTGGGGTCATCTTCCTGGGAAGGAAAGGCTTGCAGGTCACCACCTGATCTCTGAAGGGAGTGGTGGGTACCTTGAGCACGTATCCAGGCCGGGGTCTCAAGACAACGTGAGAATCTGCTGGTCCAAATTCCAGGCACGAACTGTTGACAGAGAGGGCTTGAAGATCTCCCACTCTTTTGACAGAAGTGAGTGCAGTCAGGAGAGCCGTCTTCAAGGACAGGGCGTTAAGTTCGACTGACTGAAGGGGCCCAAATGGGTCTTGCTGTAAGGCCTGAAGGACCACAGCGAGATCCCAAGAGGGGATAAGATGTGGCCGAGGAAGGTTCAGCCTCCGGGCGCCTCTAAGAAATCTGATAACCAAATTGTGCTTCCCCACCGATCTGCCTTCCACCAAGTCATGGTTGGCTGATATAGCCACCACATGGACCTTGAGTGTCGAAGCAGATAGGTGCCTATCCAGGACTCCTTGGAGAAAGGATAGCACAGATTCGATACCACATCTCCGTGGATCCTTCCCTCGGGAAGAACACCAGTTCACAAAAATGCGCCATTTTAGGTCGTACAGCCGCCTAGTGGAGGGGGCTCTAGCCTGTAAGAGGGTGTTTACCACTGAGGGTGAAAGGTCTCTGAAGTCCTCCTGGTTGCGTCCAGGGACCAGAGGTGGAGGTTCCAGAGGTCTGGGCACGGGTGCCAGATTGTGCCTTTCCCCTGAGAGAGGAGGTCCTTCCCCAGAGGAATGCGGCAGGGAGGAGCTGACGCTAGGAGCACCAGGTCAGAGAACCAAGTTCTGTTGGGCCAAAACAGGGCCACCAGGAGAATCTGTTCTCTGGTCTCCCTGACTTTGCACAGGGTTTGTGCAATGAGGCTCACTGGGGGAAATGCATACTTGAGTAGGTCCCTCGGCCAGCTGTGTGCCAGTGCATCTATACCGAGGAGGACCTCGGTTAGCCTGTACCACAACTGGCAGTGGGTCTGCATGAATTGGCCTGAACTGAGGTAGAGAGAACGCCACGGAACTTGGGCGGACGTCTCGTGAAGTGAATAGCATAGCTGAGTCAAATGGTCCTGAGGAGCCAGTGGGAAGGATTGGGGAGGTTCAGCCAATCTAAAAAATACTCCGCTAGGGGTCTCAAAGGAGTTACATCCGATGTACCTGGAATGGGGGAGCTGTGACTGGAGGTAAGACGCCCCGAAAACCACTGGCCGTTTTGCCCGGCAAGTTCGTGTGGTGAGAACCAAGCAGAGGACTTTCTCAGCATCTCGCATTTCGGCCAGGTTTAGCCACAGGTGGCGCTCCTGGACCACCACGATGGACATCGCCCTCCCCGTGCCTGCGCTGTGACCTTCGTAGCCCGTAGAGCAGTAGCTCTGGGTCGGGAACACCCTCGTGCAGATCTTTGAGTACCTTGGCTTGATAGACCTGCAGGATAGCCATGGCATGCAGGGCGGACACAGCTTGACCAGAGGCCGTGTGAGCCTTCGTTATGAGAGCGGAAGAGAACTTACAAGCCCTGGATGGGAGTCTCGGGCGGCCCCGCCAGGAGGTTGCTTTTTGCGGGCAGAGGTGCATTGCAATCGCTCTCTTTATATAAATAATTATTACATTGGGGTCAAACACAATTCTTATACATGATTATACATTTATTATTATTATTTTTTTTTTGTTTTGTTTTGTTTTGTTTTCCCATACTAATATCTAAACTTCCTTAGAACAAGGAAATCTTGAATTCATTGGTTAATCTAATAATAATATCTAAATAATAATTTCTAAACATTAGACATTAGCCCAAAAATATATTATAGGAATAGCTATAACAATGTAATAAAAAAGGATTTTACTAACATTGGTCTAATGTTGTATAATGGCAGATAATTCCTCACTTTAAACACTGTGAGCATGACAGTCAATGGAAGTCTCAAAAAGTCATCTGTATGAGTGAGTATGCTCCTAATTTACCTTCTCGTTTCACTCTGTTCAGAACAATTCTGTGGTTACTCTCGGGTTGTTTTATTGCAGACAGGTCTGCTTTGGCCATTGGTGTTGGATGTGTGCTGATGCTTCTCTTCATGGTTCTCTGTTGCTGCATCATATGTAAGTGAATAGGATTCAAAACATGCTTTCAAATTGTACACATTTTACTATGAGATATCGTGGACACATATTCAGTGGCCTGTTGCGTAAAGCTAGTTAAACAAATAGGTTTACAGCTGATACACAATGTTCGGTTTAGCACATAACAGCCAATCACACGAAACATGGAGAATGTTTATCTAACTTCTCTGCCGAAGATTAATAGATGAAAAATGTCATGAATTTAAATGCATTTGCAAGCCAAGAAACACAGCTTTTGCATTTCAATTAAAAGTTTAATATTAATCATCAGATATATAATTCCTTATGTGTAATGCCATTAGGATGATTGATTTAAAATAAATATAACAGAAAATTAGCAGCAGATTTGGTCTCTTAAATGATGTCAATGTAAAAGTGCTTTATTTGGTGCAGGAGACACAGAGGCAATGACTTTATGCATCAGATATATGTCACTTTGCTCTAAAACTAATCCACCTTCATGAAGCTAAAAAAGCAGAGTTTTCTCAAACTAAACTCAAAGTTACCCAAGTAGAACTGAAACTTACCCACTGAAACCAGTCCTCTAGACACAGAAACAGCAGAAACAGTAAGAGTAGTGTGTTAGTACTGTATGTTTTTCTGATCACTCTCTCAAGGTTGATTATACACAGGGCAACTTTTTCAGCAATGTTCCCATCAACGGGCAACCAGATGAGAGACAGAGAAATTTGTTTCCCATTCTCAGTGGCCACATTGCTTGGCCGGCAACATCGCTAGAAAAATTGCCCTGTGTATCATCACCTTCAGATCATATCATCCAGCGGGGTCATGGGGCGAAGCGTGCTACGTCTGTGCGAGTGCTGGTCGTGTACCCTGCAGTAGACACTGTGTTCCAGCGCTCTGTGCTGCTCCTGGCCGAAAGTCTGCAGAGTCGTGGTGGCGTAAGCGTCGTCATCGACATGTGGGAGAGAGGAAGTCTAGCAGAACAAGGGCCGCTCCGCTGGCTCAACACACAGGCCGACCTCGCCGAGAGAGTCCTCATCATCTCGCCTCCTCAGCGCAGACAAACGGGTAACAAAGTTTGTTTTTAGTTTCATGTCAGCACCAATGCATTTGGGTCATCCTTAAGAATCGGTGGCACTGGGCCAGAATTCAGCCCTTTTCTTTTCTTTGTCTTTGCCACCTCAGGTCTATTAATCTACTGCGCAAGACATCTCCTAAAACATACTAAATGCTGACAGCACCTTTTGTTTTGTGCAAAGAAATCTGAATACTTCTCTGAACTTTTTTGTGAATACTTCTTTTCGCAGATGGCCTTCAATCAAAACTAGTTCCTAGCATGCCAGATGACACAGTTTCGGCTTCTGCCAGCAATCTTTTTGCCCTGGCCCTCAACCTAGTTACCAGTTCTGCCCGTGACCCAGAGGCCCAGGACAAGTTCTGGGTCATCAACCTGGACCATGATGAGAAGTGTGTGCAGACTGAACTCAGAGGCCGCAGGACGTTCGTTCTGCCGAGAGACTTGAAAAAGCTCCATCGGCATCTGTTGAGTGGAGCGGTCGAGAGCCCAACACTGGCGAGATGCTTCAAGTCCTTCAACTGCAAAAATGCCTTGGAGCAGCTGGAAATAAACACAGACTTCCTATCCTGCGCAGAGCCTGTCAGCCCGGACAAAAATCCTTATACCTCTTCGTATTAAGTGACTTTCTGTTTATTTTTCATTACGTTTGTCCTGTAAGATATGGAGCCAGACCTGCTCCTGAAGTGTTCTTCCCCTTCAGACTTCAACACACCTGCCTATTATTTTCAAGTAAACCAGAACACCTTGATTAGCTGGTTCAGGAATGTTTGTTTTGAATAGTAGGTAGCCCTTCAGGAGTAGAGCTGGCTACTCCATCCTAAAAAATGTGGAAATATGTGAGTATATAGACAAATCTTTTCTGCTATTTGCCATTTAGTTTGAGTTTTATTAATACAAGTATACTGCACTGCTTTATCTCACTTTATCACTTCATGTTGTTTGTTTCTTTTTGGATATCTGTCACTTCTAGTTTGTAAGTGTTAATCCGAATAAAATAAAATGTAAGGATATGTCTTTAATAAACACATAAAAGCCCACAATGTGACAAATGTTTCTAAATTTGTTCTTACATAAAATGCATTTATTAAATAATAAGCAAACGCCGTATAAATTAAAAATAAGATCTATATACCAGATGTGGTTGCTAAATTAAATCTATATTTCAGCTAGCAACCTATTACAGTGAAATGGGGGAAATGTGAATAGTGGTAGATCATTATGCAGATCAGCATCGGAATTATGAAACCTGCTTTTATTTGTATTCTGAGCTGCTTTATTTGGTTTGCATTGACCTCTGCCTGCGGTTCCTGTGTTGCATTTGTTTAGTGTGATGTGTGGACTCTGACCACTTCAACAAGTATCTCCTGCACATATAATGATAGAATGCTTAATTGATCCATCTCTTCATGGTTTAATAAAAGGCAGCTCTTTTTTTGAGCTGTGCCTATGGAACCATTTTCACACTGGAATAGAGGACGCTAATGATGATCCATTTACTCATGTAAAACATCACATAACCTGCACAGCCACTGACAGACCAGCTGTCTCCCACTACAGAGTAAAGGTCAGACTGCTAACCTCAACACTTCTGCCAGGAGCAAACAGTTTCATTGTATGTCGCAAATGAACAGCTGAACTCATCTTGTTTCTTGCAACCTTTGGGTTCTGGATTCACTTACTTTTACAGATTCAACTTGCGCTTCTGAAGCGACTTTCTCAGGGTCAGTGTTGGAGAAAGTTACTTTTAAAAGTAACAGGTAGTAGGGGGTAACGGATTGCAGTATTGCTCCCTAAAAAGTAACTAACTGTGTTATTTTTTACTCTTATATAACTTTTTATGGCAAATTAAAGGAGAAGTCCACTTCCAAAACAAAGATCAGAGATGGGAAGTAACGGATACAAATACTTCGTTACTGTACTTAAGTAGATTTTTCTGGTATCAGTACTTTACTTCACTATTTATTTTTCTGACTACTTTTTACTTTCACTCCTTACATTTTTACACAAATATCTGTACTTTCCACTTCTTACATTTTCAAACCAGGCTCGTTACTTTGGTTTCAATCTGCATTTGGTGGATCACCATTCCATAACAAATTTCTAAAAAATCATGGATCGGCTAGTCTTGACTGGCAACGCGATTTGGTTCACGCGCGCTCCGCGTCTCCACCAAACTGTTCCTATCGAAGTAATCATTGCAAGTGACTCGAGAATGGAGTGGAAGCACCCGGGTGGATCATAGAGGCAAAACTACTGACCTGTTCAGGACTTCAAGTGCAGGTCAGTTTTATCTGTAAACAGGCTGCTAAGAGTAACTAGCAGTTTAATGCTAAACTAAGTAAACAAAGACAAAACTACAGCAGTAGTACTATAAACGAAACTAAGCTAAATCCCTATCATCATCACTCAAAATACTCTATGCTAAAGGACATCATTATTATCTAATGTAAAGTTACAGTAGTAATTTAGCAAACAAATGTTATAAAACATCGTTTTGTAATAAATTCAGAAGGAGCTAAGGCAGATAACAACCCTTATGAGAATTAAAACCAAAATCCATGGTTACTATAGTTAAACAATGGTAACCACAAATGAACCATGGTTTTGCTACACTAACCACAGTCTAATTATGATATGCATAGTAAAACTATGGTCGTGGTTAAATTAAAACAGATTGTAATCAATCTGCCCAAAAAACAAACAAACAAAAAAAAAGTTACTATACTTTTACTGTAATAAACCATGATTAATTTTGGTAAGAGAAAAATATGACTCATGATAATGCAATAACATGTTCAGTATTAGGATTTTTCTATAAAGATATTGTCATGATGTAATCATTATTGTACTAATTGTACTAGTTTTCTTAAATCTATATTATTTAAGCCATTTTAAGATCAAACAAGAACACCTGGTCATATTGTGATACTTTAAATTGAACCTAAATAAAATTGTTACTGCAAATAGAATATAATGAGGTGGTTGTTTTGCAACAAGGTGGAGACAGTTCCGCTCATAACAGTAAATGGCTGATGGGAAAAGTGACAGGTACAAGAAAATAAGTGAAAAAAGCAAACACACACAAAGTGAGATGCAGAGAGATATCATGGAAAATTAAGAAACTGGAAAGGAAAATGGATGTGAAGGTGCAGTTCAAGAGAGAGCCTTTTTCTTATTTTGCACAGCCCTAGCCTAAGGTTTTAAACATTTATTTAAATGTGATGGTCATACAAAAAAAAAAAAAAGAAAAAAAATAGGTTTCAGAATTTGGATGAGTGTGAGTGTGATTTCCCGGGCTGAAATTTCGTCCCAGTCTGGCCTTGTTCTACATGGTGGTTGTTTAGCTTTGATACATTCATTAGCTAACAAATTTTAAATGCAAGTTATTTTGTATTAATGTGTCAGTATGATGTGAGGTCCAGTTACCAGCATGACACTAAAACAGGTAGTAGTAATGGGCACTTTTTACTTAAGTACATGTCTGAGCCCATACTTTAAGTTAAGTAAAAAAAAGTGTAGTCAGTACTTCTACTTTTACCAGAGTATTTTTAAACATGAGTATCTGTACTTCTACTTGAGTGAAGGATGTGTGTACTTTTGCCATCTCTGACAAAGATTCACATATAATGTACTCACCCCCTTGTTATCCAAGATGTTCATGTCTTTCTTTCTTCAGTCGAAAAGAAATTATGTTTTTTGAGGAAAACATTTCAACATTTTTCTCCATATAATGGACTGATATGGTGCCCTGACTTTGAACTTCCAAAATGCAGTTTAAATGCAGCTTCAAACGATCACAGCCGAGGAAGAAAGGTCTTATCTAGCATAACAATTGGTTATTTTAATAAAAATAATACAATTTATATACTTTTTAATGTTAACCGCTCGTCTTGTCTTACTCTGCCTGTTCATGACAGTTAGGATATGTTGAAAAACTCCCATCTCATGTTCTCCCTCAACTTTAAAATCGTCCTGTATCACTGTTTTACCTTTTTTTTAAGGGTGTTTGTTTGATCTTCTTTGGATGTTCAATTTGCAAAGACTGGGTCGGTACTTCTGCAGCGATGCGGGATGATTTTGAAATGATTTTTGAAGTTGAGGGAGAAAATATGATGGGAGTTTTTTCGACATACCCTAACTGTCTTTAGCCAGAATACACAGAGTTCAGAAAGAGTAAGACAAGACGGGCCTTTGAGATTAAAAAGTATATAAATTGTATTATTTTTATGAAAATAACCGATCGTTTCGCTAGATAAGACCCTTCTTCCTTGGCTGGGATCGTTTACAACTGCATTTGGGATCGTTTGAAGCCCCATTTAAACTGCATTTTGAAAATTCAAAATCGGGGCACCATATCAGTCCATTATATGGAGAAAAATGCTGAAATGTTTTCCTCAAAAAACAATTTCTTTACGTCTGAAGAAAGAAAGACATTAACATCTTGGATGACAAGGGTGTGAATCTTTGTTTTGGAAGTCGACTTTTCCTTTAAGTGACTGTTACTTTTACATTACTTTTTCTCAACTGGGTTGTGTCAGTTTTGTAATATTAAAAAGTTCTATTTCTTGCAAATGTAAAAGTTATATTTGTTTAGTAGTATGGCTGAATTGGATCATCGAAGGTCAGCAGCACAAACATACAGTAGGTTAATAAAATGCATGTTCACATTTAGTCTAGAACTAGAGTAAACAGGTTTACACTGCGCACAATGCCTCTGCACTTACTCCTGATTTTTCTCAGCACTGAGACAGGAGAGCTGTCAGTAAATAAATGAGAAAAAGTAACTGGCGTTACTTATGTAAAATACGGGGGTTGGACAATGAAACTGAAACACTGACCAGTATAGTGTTGGAGGTTTCATGGGTATGTTTGTGCAGACTGTTGGCCAGTCTTCACTGATTGCACATTCCAGCAGTAAGAGCAGAGTGTGCAGGTTGACTACGTGCACCCAATAGTTCAAACATTGTACCCTGAAGGCGTTGCCGTGTATCAGGATAATAATGCATCAATACACACAGCAAGACTGGTGACAGAGTGGTTTGATGAACATGAAAGTGAAGTCCAGCATCTCCCATGGCCTGCACAGTCACCAGATCTGAATATTATTGTCACATTGGAGCGTTTGAGGAGCGAGTCAGGACACGGTTTTCTGCACCAGCATCATGTGGTGACCTGTCTACTGTTCTGCAAGAGGAATGGCTCAACATCCTTCTGGCTACTGTGCAGGACTTGTATCTGTCATTCCCCAGACGAAATGATGCTACAAATGGAGGCCCAACACCATACTAACTGTGGTCTGAAACTGTGTGTTTCAGTGTCATTGTCCAACCCCTGTACATTTATTAAATAATAAGCACATGTTGTATAAATAAAAAAATAAGATCTATATATCAGATGTAGTTGCTAAATGAAATCAATAATTCAGCTAGCAGCACCACTGTTATTGCACCAAATGCAATGAAATGGGGGGAAAATATGAATATTTAAAAAAGCATTTTCTTGTAAATTAAAAAGTAGTGCGTTACTTTACTAGTCACTTGAAAAAAGTATCTGATTACATAACTCGCATTTCATCAGTAGCAAAACAATGTAAAACAGTCGTTTGTATGAAACATATGGGTATAGATGGGTGCTGTGAACTGACTTCCTTTTTGGTGCTGTATGTGCCAATGCAAACACATTTAAGAGAGTTTTTAACCATAATGGCAACTTTCTAACACGTGTTTAAATGAGTGATGTCGCCATCATCTCCAACACCTTCACCGTCTCTGCTCCTTTCTGGTGGAATGAGCTGCTGAGACCATCGTAACTATTAAGCAGCAGCTGAAGACACAGCTCTTCTTCAAGCACTTAGCCACTCCAGCAGCCTTACAGCTGTGCACTTACTACATACACAACTATCCTAATATTCTCTGAATCGCTCCCCTGCTCTAACAGGTTTACCAATCTAGCCTTCTAATAAACCTGACATTGTATATTACTAATACTGTTAGCTCTAAATTGCTTATGTTCCTCTACTGTACGTCGCTTTAAGCGTCTGCTAAATGCATAAATGTAAACAATGTCATGATTTCTCAGCAGCTGCCACATTTATATTCTCTAGAAACAAATAATCTTTTTTGAGGGTTCATAATACGATTTCTCATAAAATAAAATAACTGCAACAGTGTTGTTACCTGACACCATTTTAATTTATGATTATATATAACATTAAACTTACAAGACTACCCAGTTATAGCATTATGCGTTGTTACACAATTTTAGTAATTCAATAATGTAATAAATGTATGATCCTAAACATTATTACACCGTCACAATGTGACATTTTTTGAGAAAATTAGCACATTACGAACATGACATGAGTTATTACATTGTGCATTTCTTAGATTATGAAATGCAAATACACCAACATTGCTCACCCAACCAAATTCCAGGACCAGAACTGCTGTATAAAACTTTAAATAGCCACTTTAAAGATAAAGAACAATTTTTAATCACCATCTTTTATATACATATTACCTTTGTAAGAAATGACAATTTACATCACCTGTTACAGGGCATGTTTTCTCCTGGTTAGAGTGGAGAAAACTGAAACTGATACCAAAAAAAAAAAAGCAAAAAAAAAAAACCTCTTGAAAAACTGCCTGGACACTGCCTTTTGTTATCCTAAACAAAATATTTGCAAGACAACTGCTCAACCTTTACATTGTTAATAGCATCATGCTGCCAGATTGACATGTCCCAAAAATATAAACAAAACAGACTAAATCCGCGTCATCGAGACATCGCTCGTGTCGTCTGGGATCACCAGACAAAGGCGGCCCGCTCGCGCAGCATGCGGACACCAAAGCGCTGCCACTCTCGCTGGTGAATCCAGAGCTCCTGCGTGGTGTCCAAACACGCCAGCACGGCTCCACCCTTCCACGCTATCACACGAGGATCCATGTCCTGTGGAGGAATACTCTGTTATTTAAGTCACATTACACTAGAGTGACTCCTGGGTAAGGTCGAGCCTTTCATACTTAAATTTGGATGTAAAATTCACACAAGATGATTAGTAACTACTAGCTAGGAGGTCACAGTAGGTACAGTATGTTGTGCAGTTTATCACTGATACAATAAGAAACCATTAGACTTGTAATCAACATTTTCAGTTTCTCCCATACATGAACTGAAAAAGTTTCATTTTCTAGTACAGACGATCATTTTGCTTTACAAGTCGTCAATATATCATCAGGAGCCACGGGTATTAATTATGTGTTTTTGCTAAATGAGCCCTTTTAATTCTCAAAAATGGGCAGCCGCTGACTTTTTATGAAACACCAAGGAGCATGGTTTTAGCTAAAAATCTTCATTGCATTTACTGTATAGAACATTTACTGTTAAATGACATCTGTAAAGAACATTAAATCAGCTTAACTAAGACAAACACTGACCCCCGGTTTCACAGACAAGGCTTAAGTCTAGTCCCAGCTTAAACTGTATGTCTGGGCTGTTTTAACTGAAAGAAATTTGCACTGACTGATCCTAAAATAGAAGTTCACTTCCAGAACAAAAATGTACAGATAATTTACTCACCCCATTCACATCCAAGATGTTCACGTGTTTCTTTCTTCAGTCGTAAAGGAATTATGTTTCTTGAGGAAAACATTTCAAGAATGTGCTCCATATAGTGGACTTCCAAAAAAATTCCAAAATGCAGTTTAAATGCAGCTTTAAAGGGCTCTAAATGATTCCAGCTGAGGAAGAAGGGTCTTACCTAGCAAAATGATCAGTTATTTTCGGAAAAAATAAAAAACAAAAATGCAACTTATATACTTTTTAACCTCAAGTGCTCATCTTATCTAGCTCTGCATCAAAAAAAAAGTCGAAAAACTCCCATCTCATCTCCTCCAACTTCAAAATTGCCCTACATCCCTGCAGAAGCACCAACCCAGTATTTACATAGTGAACACGCAAAGAAGATCAAACATCCTTAACAAAAAAAAAGGGAAAACAGTGATGTAGGACGATTTTTTAATTGCAGGAGAAAATCTAACTGGAGTTTTTCGGCATACCCTAACTGCCTTGAACTGGAATACACTGAGAACACACAGAACTAGACAAGACCAGCATTTGAGGTTAAAAAGTACATGTGACCCTGGACCACAAAACCAGTCATAAAGGTACATTTTTTGAAATTGAGATTTATACATCATGTGAAAGCTGAATAAATAAGCTTTCCATTGATGTATGGTTTGTTAGATAAGTTGATAGGACAATATTTGACTGAGATTAAACTATTTGAAAATCTGGAATCTGAGGGTGCAAAAAAATTTAAATATTGAGAAAATCGCCTTTAAAGTTGTCCAAATGAAGTTCCTAGCAATGCATATTATTAATCAAAAAGTTTTAATATATTTTTGATAGGAAATTTACAAAATATCTTTACAGAACATGATCTTTACTTAATATCCTAAAGATTTTAGGCATAAAAGAAAAATGTATCATTTTGACCCATACAATGTATTTTTAGCTATTGCTAAAGATATACCCGTGCTACTTAAGACTGGTTTTGTGGTCCAGGCTCACATATAAACTGTAATTTCTTCAGAAAATAACCAATCGTTTGGCTAGATAAGACCCTTCCTCCTCAAATGGGATCGTTTAGAGCCCTTTGAAGCTGCATTTAACTGCATTTTTGAAGTTTAAACTCGGGGCACCACAGAAGTCCATTATATGGAGAACATTCCTGAAATGTTTTCCTCAAGAAACATAATTTCTTCACGACTGAAGAAAGAAAAACAAAGGGGTGAGTTAATTATCTGTAAATTTTCGTTCTGGAAGTGGACTTCTCCTTTAACCTAAGCCCTGTCTATAAAACCAGGCCTATATATATATATATATATATATATATATATATATATATATATATATATATATATATATATATACAGCAAAGGTCATTGCAATGTGTCTCTTCCTCACAGTCCTTTCTTAAGGATGCTATTATTATGACCATGAAAGCAGTTCAATCACTGGTTATAAAGTCTTCAATAGCTTCTTTTAAAACACACAGGACACACACACTTCCTACACACCTTTGGTCGTGTGATGACATCAACGTTCTCCACCAGACAACGGAAAGATGGAGGCATCTTATTGAGGATGCGATGCTGCAGAAACTCTTGTGCTCCATGAAACAGCAGCCCACCGCCAACGACCAGAATACAGCTGTACATTTTACGCTTCGTTTCATCTGAGGCTGTGAAAATAGACCCACAACCACATGCTGTAAGGCTTTAGTACCAAAATATAAAAATAAAATAAGAATTGAAATAACATGGAGGGGAATCTCATGTCATACTTTTGACACTCATGTCAAACATTTTGAACACTGAACATTTTGCGTTGTAGAAAACAGACTGAAGAGCCCAGATTCACATTTCATCAGCTTGCTTTTAGGAGTTTGATTCTAATTCTGCTTGAATTGCTAGATTCTTCAACTCTGCTCCACTGTCCTGCAAAGTTTCACCCCAAATCTGTTCAAACTCGCCTGTCTGTAATTTTCCCAAGAGCTTTATTAGCTTCATAAGGTGTGTTTGATCACGACTGTGGCTAAACTCTTTGTGCACATTATCGTACAAAGTGGAGTGACTGTAATTTATCATCTTCACCACAATGTTTCCTTCACTGTACAAATTCACTTCAATCTTTGAAAAACAACTTGTTTTCTATAATGTTCCTTGCTTACCCCTCTATTTCAACTTGTTCTCTTAACTTTTATGTCTGGATAGAAATTTACAATAGTAACAGAGTTAACTGGAATAAATGTCTCAGTCCTTAAATTTTACCAGTATGCTCACTTTTACATGAACTCTACTCAGGTAATGTCCATAGTATGACCCAAGTTAGAGGTGGCTGATAATATATTACATAATAATTTTTTTAATGTCCCAATTTATAAACTTTAATTGACCGTTCAACAAACAGCTTGATTGACAGGCGATCTGACCAATCAGAACGCTGAATCCACCATTCTGTCTGACAAACAAATCAGACAGAAGAGTAGATTAACTTCGGTGGACTTAAACTTGAAATATTGTGTGTACTGACGTCTTTCCAAGGTTATAATCAGTGTTGGGGGTAATGCATTACAAGTAACGCGAGTTACGTAATATTATTACTTTTTCCAAGTAACTAGTAAAGTAACGCATTACTTTGTAATTGACAAGGGAATATCTGAGTTACTTTTTTCAAATAAGTAACACCAGTTACTTTTACCCCCATTTATTGATTAAAAGCTCTCCTTTCCCCATGTCGAGAGAAATCGGGAGTAAGATGTTAGTTCTAGAATAAATGTGAACATGCATTAATTCATCTCACTCACAAATAACAGATTCAGTATTCCTCACAGTGAAATTCAACTCAGAATATGAGGCAAACCTGCAATAATTAAATATGTTAAATAAAACAAATATCCTTTATGCATTTAATCCTATTTTATTAACCGATGTCTTTGCTGCCGACCTTCGATGATCCAATTCAACCATACTAATAAGCAAAAATTACTCAAGATAATCTAACATTTGTTTTCCTTTTTTTTTTATTGCTGAAGAGTGGACATTTTTTTCTTCTGTGTTCTACTGTACAGAAGTGAATTTACTTTTTCCCAAAGCCTGAGGCTTTTGGTGTGAAAAGGCTTTTAGATTTGCCAAAAATATAACTTTTTATATTAAACAAGCAAGCCCTGTCCATATTTAAAAAGTAACGCAAAAGTAAAGTAACGCATTACTTTCCACAAAAAGTAACTAAGTAATGTAATTAGTTACTTTTAAAAGTAACTTTCCCCAACACTGGTTATAATAAAATAAAAAAAAATATAATAAAAATGTAAGTCAGTATTTACAGCAGGAGTCAATGCTGTGTAAGATGGCTTTATCCACGCCAAGTGCTTTTCCCTCAAACTGAGTCATGGCTGTCTTCCTGGACAACAGAGCTGACGAAGTTTCTTCTGCATCTGCCCCACCGACGAGGCACTCGGCTTGAGCGTGGCCCAGTTCCAAATCCTGGGTAAGATTTCCCTTGTCTGATGGGTCGCAAATGTTGGATTCCCCCTCAAATCCAGCAGACTTAGGGAATAATTTGCGGTCTGTTGTGGCTTTAGAAGACTGTGTGTGAGAGAGGGAAACATACTGAGATAAAACACCTCCATTCCTTAAACTGTAAGGTTCGAACATGCTAAAAGAAGAGAAACACAATATTTATAAGGAATAGTTCACCCAGTGTGCTAAAAATGTATTCATCCTGCAAGATGCAGATGACTCTCATTCTGACGGCACACATTCACTGCAGAGGATCTATTGGTGAGCAAGAGATGCTGATACATTTCTCCAAGTCTACTCCCATAAACAATCTCATCTACCCGATCGGAGATTATGAGGTAGAGAAAATTTTCATTTCAAGTCAACTATTCTTTTAACACTTCTTCATCTGAGTATGCTTAACAATTTTGTCTTCTTACAGATTATTTTAACACTGTTGGTCTGTCATATGATCCGCTAATATTGTAAATTGCCTGATAAATACATTCCCTAGCTCTCTGGGGTGTAACAGAACTGGTTCATTTGAATCTAAATTCTTGGCAGGAGAATGCAAACGCTCAAGAACTGTAGAGAGCTGTACCTGGTCTTGTTTGCTTTGTGTGGTCAGGAGGAAGTGCTCATCATGTGGATCCTCTGCGTCTCCTTGAGAGCGATGCAGCAGTGATGTCATCTTCTGCCCCACAATTCCAAAAGCAGCAGGGTAGAATAACGTCATGGGAGCCTATAAAACAGAACAATGATTTAGGCATGCGCTTAACCACCGCTAATGGCACGCAATCCGGTCCGTCTCTACCTGGAGTTTCTCATCTCCTAAGCGTAACTGATACAGCAGCACTGGAGAATCAGGGAAACATGTGCGAAACTCGTGATCTTGCAGCCCAGAAATATCCTGCGGAAAAAGCAGTATTACATCAGATAGCATAGTATGCAAATATGCAAAACTGATTTTAATTAAATATTGAACAAAAACCACAAATAAATATTTATTTATATTTACACAAGACTCAATTCAGAGTTTTTTTTCTGAACTAGGACTTTTTGTTTTGTGACTTGTAGGTATGTTTTGGAGTAGTATAAACAACTTTTACATATGACTGCATATCATTTTTAGCATGAAACACAACACTTTTAAGCCATTTAAAAGCAAAGTGACAAAAGCGGAATCATTTGTTTAGCTCTATGTGCTGTGAGGTCACCTGATCCAGATGGCAGAAGGACTCTTTGAGCTGCTGCAGTAAGACACAGTCCAGCTTGTTGCTGAGTTGACATTCTCTATAGGGAAATCCAGCTCTCTGCATGAGCCAGAAAAAACACCGCGTCACATCCGAGCCTCCGTACGCAAGACACAACCTGCACAAGACAAAAAAAACGTGCGTTCAACAGAGATGGCACGAGATCTCAAAGTATTCTTGATTGCGTTTACTGTGCTACGCATCAGTAAGAGATCATGAGAGCGTTACACACTCCACACAGACTAGATACTCAGTGGTATCTCAGTGTTTTTTTTTTTTTACATTTCAAACAATGAATGTAAACTACCACCATGAGCTAAGGCAACCATCACTATTACTACTGCTTAACTACATTCACCAATCTGATCAAACCTCTAACATTAATTTGCTTAATGTGTGCATCATCATTCTGTAGTGCTCCAGTGTGTTGAAGAGAGTCTTCTTGAGGAGAGGTGTGCTGTTGTGGTGTGATGAGATTTACATGGCTCACACTGTCTTCAGAAAACACGAAACCCTTTAACACAACTATGTAGCATATAATAAAGTGCTTCAGCTCTACGGTGTGTTTCTCTCACCTGGAGCTGCGGTGGGACACACCGTCCTCAACGCAGCACACGCTGGTCTTCTGGTCGCCAACATCCACCACACATGCACTGCTCAGGCCGCTGCCAAAGGTCGCACAAACAGACTCCTGATGCACAACAACAGCTACAAACAGAATCAGGAGATCAAGTTAGGCTTGCGGCGGTAGACTGTTACTGGTGTTTGGCCATCAATTACATTAACAGTTGGTTCAGCTGCAGATGCTACAATTCTAAACTGAAAGTATCTTCTCCATACAGCAGGAGCTGCAGAAGTTGGATTTTACTGTTAGTGTAAGGAGAGATGACCGACAAGACATTGGCAAAGGATTTGGTATCAAAGCGAAAAGCAAAAGTGTCTATTTGGCAATATTTCTCATATAAGTGAGTTAGTTTTTGTGTTTTTTTAAAAAATAATAATAAACCACAAACTAAGCATTTGTTTTTAAAGTAAGGGGAAATCCAAATATCTCATAGTTACAATAGTTATATACAAAAACCCACATAGAGTCATGGCCAAAAATATCAGCACCCTTGCAATTCTGTCAGAAAACACTTCTCTCAGGAAATTGTTCCAATTGCAAATGTTTTGGTATTCACATGCTTATTGTTTTTGTTTGCACTGCAACAACACACACACACACACACAAAAAAAACAGATAAAAACTTGATAAAATTTCACACAGAACTCAAAAATGGACTGGACAAAATTATTGGCATCCTGTCAAAATTGTAAGAAAAAATTGCTTTTCAAGCATGTGATGCTCCTGTAATTTGTATTTAGATACACCTGTGGCAAGTAACAGGTGTGGGCAATATAGTAATCACACTTGCAACCAGTTAAAATGGAGAAAAGTTGACTCAACCTTTGTGTTGTGTGTCAGACTGAGCGTAGAGGAAAGAAGGAAGTGTAAAGATTTGTCTGTGGATTTGAGAGAAAAAAAATGTGGAAAAACATGGACAATCTCAAGGCTACAAGTCCATCTCCAGAGATCTTAATGTTCCTGTGTCCACTGCGCGCAATATCATCAAGAGGTTTACAGCCCATGGCACTGTAGCTAACCTCCCTGGACGTAGACGGAAGAGCAAAATTAATGAAAAATTACAACAAAGGATAGTTTGAATGGTGGATAAAGAAACCCGATTAACTTCCAAACAAATTCAAGCTGATCTGCAGACACAGGGTACGACAGTGTCAGCTCGCACTATCTTTCGAAAAAGGACGCTATGGTAGGAGACCCAGGAGGACACCTCTGCTGACACAAAGGCATAAAAAAGCAAGACTGGAGTTTGCCAAAACTTCTGTGACAAAAACACAATCCTTCTGGGAGAATGTACTGTGGACAGATGAGACAAAAGTAGAGCTTTTTGGTAAAGGACATCATGACACCGTTTACAGAAAAAGAAATGAGGCCTGCAAAGAAAAGAACACAGTCCCTACAGTCAAACATGGTGGAGGTTCAAAGATGTTTTGGGGTTGCTTTGCTGCTTCTGGCACTGGATGCCTAGATTGTGTGAACAGCATCATGAAATCTGATGATTACCAAAGAATTTTGGGGGCCCAACGTAGTGGCCAGTGTCAGAAAGCTGCGTCTCCACCAGAGGTCATGGGTCTTCCAGCAGGACGATGACCCAAAACACACTTCAAAAACCACTCAGAAACGGTTACAAACAAAGCGCTGGAGAGTTCTGAAATGGCCAGCAATGAGTCCAGATCTGAATCCCATAGAACACCTGTGGAGAGATCTCAAAACAGCAGCTGGGAGAAGACATCCTTCAAATCAGAATGACCTGGAGGAGTTTGCAAAAGAAGAGTGGTCCAAAATTCCAGTGGTATAAGAAACTCATTCATGGTTACAGGAAGCGACTGATTTCAGGTTATTTTTTCCAAAGGGGGTGCTAACAAATATTAAGTTATGGGTGCCAATAATTTTGTCCAGTGCATTTTTTAGGTTCTGTGTGGAATTGTATCAGATTTGACTTTTCTTCTCTGGTTTGTTTTGTGTTGTTCTGAGTACCAAAACATTTGCAACTGGAACAATTTTCTGCAATTTTACAATTTCTGAATGCAATACAACAGTACATGGTAAATTCCATCGCCAATGGTCAGGAATATGAGGTGTACATGACCACCTGTCTCGGTAGCAGGTGCAAATGGCTTTATTGACATACCTGAGAAGCCCATTTTAATCAGCAGCATATTGACAACTTCCTTCACGTGCTGCCTGTTATAGATGTCTGGGATCAAAAGGATGCATCTGTAATACTGAAAAAAAAACAAAAACAAATCCTCAAATCATTCAATTCCATGTACCAGTGAAATTAAACCAGATGAGTAAGCTGAAGGCACAGAACCAGCCTACTCTTCATGTACCTTCAGATCCTTCAGCGGGATTTCTAGAAGTTTCTGTATAGCGTAAGACCAGATGGTTTCCAGGTCCACCAGAGCAGCGGTGAGAGAGCCGCCCGGCCCGCTGTGGATGTTCAGATGTCCCCTGCAGATGGGCCAGTGGACGCTATAGCAGTCTGTAGGGTTCACATACAATGCCTGATCACCAGAGACAGAGAGAGGTTACAATCTCTTTATCCTAACTTTAACTTTAGCTTGAAAGTTTTGGTTGTGAGGACTAATAACAGAGGAACCGAAAGCTCTCAGCTTTCATTGTAAACATCCTTAATCAAAGATGATTAAAAATCTTATGGGTTTGGAACAACATGAGAGTAATTTTTCATTTTTCAGAATTTCCATTTTTGAATTTTATCTTTAAAATGATGATTTTTTACTTTCAATAAAATTGTTAAAATTGTGTACGCCTATTTAAAAAAATTAAATTATTATTTTTAAATAATATAAAATGAGGTTTTTTTTTTTTTTTTTTTTTTTAATAGGCAGCAAAAACATGATCGTGATTATTTTGTCATATATTATTTTAGGTGTTCCTACATTTAATTGTGATATGACAAACATTTCGAGAAAACATTCAATATTGCTACTGCTGAAACGTCCAGACAAAAAGAATAAAGATGCCAAATCTGATACCAAATTAAGTAGCTTTAAAGGAGCTTATTTGTTTTCATTTTACAATTGTATGGTTTAATTCATGATCAGCCTTTCATCAAGTCACAAACCCACTGGTTGGCAAACCCCCATTCAGGAAACCCTGGTTATAGTGACAGTTTGAAGGATAAATGCTAAAAATTTGTTCCAAAACAAAAACAAACATAACATTTGTAAGAAAGCAAGGGGTTTGATTATTTTCAGGGAATTTACGGCTTTGGTGACCAGCATTCTTGTCTCACCTCTTCTCCTACCAGATATTCAGGCTGCTGTGATGTATTTGTCCAGTTCATTTTAGAGTTTGGGTCTAGAACAGCAGGACGAATCTGTCTGTTGTATAATCTGGCCTGTAAACACACACTCAGAATTCACATACATTCACAGTAAGACCTTGCAATATTGATTTATCTTCAGTATGAAATACCTGCTCTGCAGACACTGGGGTTCTTCTCACACCATTGGACATTTTCTTGGACCAGATCACCTGGTCGACCATTTTTAGTCCATTCTGTCTCTGTTCATTACTGTCTGCCGACTACAGCATCAGTGAACAATGGATGATAAAAATATAAAATTCAATTAACCACTGATGTAAGCTCATTAGCTGCATTATTATTAACTATCAACATCATAATATTTAGCATCACATTATGGAGGGCAGTAAAGTTACTTGCATTTAGTCCTTCCCGTAAGAGGCACTGGTCCTCGTAGCGGGGCTGTCCGGGCTGTTTGTGTCTGCGAGCGATGACATGAGGAACGGTTATGGGTAGGGTGTCTGTAGCCCGACCAATCCGCAGAGTTTTTGATCCAGGATGAATCACAACAATGAAGTTGGCTTGAATTTGCTGAAAGTGACAATCAGCATACTCCTTGTTAACATTAAATGTGTGTCTGTTTGATTGAACTATGAAGTGCTTCTGACTGCATTCCAATTATTAATTTTAACAATAAGAGTTCACAAGTTACTATTAAGTAAAGTGGATTAGGATAATCTGGGACATTTTCCAGTAGTAAGACTCGTTTACACAGAGGTTTCAATCAAAATAGTGGGCATTTTAACCAAACCCAAATTTGTATGTTTTTACTAACATTCTTACAAACATCAAATTAATAGTTACTAGTAAAATCGAAATAATTATTATCATTTTTATTATTGGGGGGGGGGGGGGGGGGGGAGACATAGTCACTTACATAGCCTTGCTGGTACTATAAGTGGTGCAAGCGAAAGTGCTGGAATCAAAGTATGTTTTCTGTTTCTTTTTTCTAAATTGTATCTTTATCACTAATATTTATGTTCTGACTATGAATAATGCTATTGTCACCTCCTGTATGGGCTCTGGTACAGCAGCGGGCACTATGGGTCTCTTCACTCCGCGTTGCTCTTTCTCTCTGTCCTTCTCCCTGTCTCTTCCATTCTCCGCATCTCTGTCTGTTTGTGTCATGATGATGATGATGATGATGATGATGTTGAACAGTACATTTATCAAAACATTGCTTGATGCATGAGACTGTTTAGGCAAACTACTTCTGTCAGTCTAGTGGCGGTTGGCAGCCCAGCTTTAGGCGCAGTCCCGCCACCTACTGGGCTGGAGAGTGGAACGTGCTTCGTCTCTCTACTGGAAGTTGACTCTTTATGAATAATGTTACCTCCACCCACTGCACGAATCATGTGCTGCGTTAGTGATTTATTTGAGTCTATTCTCAGTCTTGTTTAAAGTGAAAACTAAAACTTACAGTCACAACCAAATTTTGAAAGCGAGGTAACTTGATATGGACACCAAGGCACGGTCCACAACTATAGTCGAGTCGTTTACCATCCCCAAACATTAATGTGTTTTTAAACCACATTAACAATCAAATAAAAATTCTATTGTGGTTCTGAACCATCACTTATATTGCTATTAAAATTTGCTGAAAATGTACCCCCAGGCCATCCAAGATGTAAATGAGTTTGTTTCTTCACTGAAACAGACTTGGAGAAAATTTGCATTTTGTAAATGGTGCTTGATCTGTGCATATTTTTTTTTTCCTGATTCAGACAATTCAACATTTTCACTGGAGGAAGCAATATTCTGCATAAAGGACTTGTATTTTAGCTAGAAGCAAAGTCAAAAACATCTTAATAACGGATGTGTTCATTACAAACCCACAGTTTGTAACTTTTCTCAAATTTTTTACAAGATGTCAGCTCAAGTTAAATTTCTTGATGGGTTTGTTTCTTACAAACACGCAGCTGTTCACTTCACAAGACATTCATTGATGGGACTGTAGTCTTGTGGATTATTGTGATGTGTTTATCAGCTGTTAGAGTGGGATGTGTTTGGTGTGAAAGAACTTGAAACACCTTCGGGATGAACCGAAACCCAAAAATTCCCACAGAAACACTCCAAGACTTGTGGAAAGCTGTTCCAGTAGAGTGAAAGCTATTATACCAGGTGAACTCCAGTCCTGGAGAGCCACAGCCCTGCAGAGTTCAGTTCCAACACTAATAAAACTCACCTGCCTGTAGCTTCTTAGTGAGCCTTTAGACCTTGATTTGCTTGTTCAGGTGTGTTTGATTAGGGTTAAAGCAAAACTCTGCAGGGCTGCGGCTCTCCAGGACCGACGTTCGCCACCCCTGTATTACACAATAGTAGGGACCAACTCTATACGAATGTCCATGTATTTAGAATGCAACATTATTTAAGTCCCTGTTGGTGTAGTGGTCAGGACTCTTAATACTTTTGTTCATATAGTCTATTCCTTTAATATTAATTCAAATAATTAGTATTTATTATGATTTGGTAACCTGAAGAGTACTGACAGGATTTAGTGTGTGGTATGTAATTAATGTTATTCCTGACTAATAATTGAAAAAAGCTCATTTAAAAAGACTGCGCTCACAAAAAGCACTATAAAAATAACCAAAGAAATTTTGATATTGATATTTCCAGATTTTCATGACTGTAGAAACCACAAATCTAGACAGAACACAAAGGATCATCATTATAACTTACTTTATTGATGCAAAGTTTACATACAACATCAACTACAACATATCTTTCGAAAGATATTACTTAAAAAAAAAAGTGTGAGAGCTGTTATGTAACATGTACTGTATGTGTGTGTTGGCTTTTCTGTGATGGTGGCTGTGGTTTGGCTGCCATGATCAGTCATTCTGGCCCCTCAGACAAGGAATTCCCAGAGTAACGTCAAGAAACTGCGTGACAGCAGCAGCAGCCCTAGGTAGAGGAGTGTGACGCACTGTGTGCGCGTCTGCAACGGAGCCCTATCTGAGCAGTATGCAGACTAAACCAGTGTTTCACACCCCTGTGCGCCTGCATCGGTGTGCAGGCGTTTACCTGCAAAAGACAGATAAATGGTTATTCTTATTCTATAAGTTTTTGCTATACAGGTTCTTCACTCTTACTAACCTTCCTCATCCTCCTCCACCCATAGGAGGAGGGGTGGGACCCGCACCGTGGTTTATTCTACCCATCCGTCTGCGCCCAGGGAATCCAGGAGGACTGCAAGAGCATTACAGTGTAAACACAGAGAACCTGATTACATCATGATGAAAGACACAGCTGTTCTGCTAATGCAGGGTTGAGGACGTACCCTCTGCCATCACTGAAGCGAGATGATGCGCTGTTTTGTCCATCTTTGGACAGATCTGGCTGAACAAGAGTCTGGAAGCTGTGGAGACATTATAGAGATCATCAGTTCGGGTAGGTCAATCATCGCTGGTTCTAGTGCTCCTAGAGACAAGATCAAACCTCTGACACTGTGGCAAGATGACAGAATGGTCACTTCTTGTAGATCCATACTTTAAGGCCTTGCAAACTTATATGTTTGGATTTCTGTGATATATTTAAGCAATGATGTGTAGGCTTGCGTTTGTTCTGAATATTTCATTGCCACCTACTGGTGTAATGATTTAACTTGCATATATTCATTTATTCATTAAAGCAATAGTTCACTCAAATATTAAAATTTGCTAAAAGTTTGCCCATGAAGAAACAAACTCATCTATATCTTGGATGGCCTGAGTGTAAGTACATTTTCAGCAAATTTTCAAGATAGGCAAACTATTCTTTTAATACCATATCAGCATCAACAGCTGTATTTACAGCAAAAATCATATTACAATAACAATAAAATAAAAAACAATAACATTGTAATAACACATTATACAAATAAACTACAAATTATACAATTATACTTTTTTTTTTCCACAGTAAAAATATATCCTTAGTAGTTCCTTATTCACCCTTAATTCTGAATAAAAAGTTTTCCTATTAACATTTAAAGCAGGAGAGCTCAGTAAAATGTGCTTAACAGTCAAGGTTATTTAACAGAAAAATCACGCACAAAATTCACCTTTCAATGCGTGTAGGTCTTACAACATGAAAACACACATTCATTTACAACAGGGTTGACTACTTTTCATTTGTTATGAGCATATTCACCTTGTACTAACTGATCCTTTTTATTAAATTTATGATCAGTATTGTTATAAATCCATATAATTTCAGCATCGGTATCATCACCAGCCTGCAGAAAGAGTCTAAAAATAAATGTAAAATCCTCACGAATAATACACAGACTGACAGTCTGTTTGGAACATGATATTAAATGTCATCTAGTAAGCAGAGGTTTTGTCAAAATTGCAGAAATGACTTGTGAGACTCTTGGAAGCATCAATAATAATAATAATAATGTATAACTACAGACTAGCCAGTAATGTTTTGAACTATTGTTTCCTAGTAAAAGTGTTTTTATGAATTTAGCTACATTTTAGTGGAACGATTTCTAGCTCACTGGAATTGTTCTTTTTGCAAAAAAGTCTAATAAAAACTTGACATAATGAAAAATATAATATTTTCAACATGTGCTGTAACAAAAAATTACTAAAACTAAAACCTATTGTCTCGTTCATTTGTGGTGAGTCCGGTAAAAATGTTGGCAATGCAAATAAAAATGGAAACTACTGTCCCAACTGGCCAGAGAAAACAAACAAACAAATAAACTGAACTTACAACAAGCCAATAAACTCGACCACACCCCAGAAGAGGTCGCTCAGGAAAGACAGTCTCCATGGCGACCGGGTCCTGCTGTCCAAAACCTGACCTGAAAAGAAAGAAAAACATTTAAAAAACCTATTGAGCCTCAAACAAAATATCCAACCTATAATGTACAAGTTTTTTTTTTTTTTAATTGCAATAAAGAACAACAAAATGTACAGTACGTACAAAAGATACAAGCAATTTTTCAATAATAAATGAATTATGGATTAAATGTTAACTGAAAGAGTAATATAACAGATAAAATTCTTAAGAAATAGAAGTCCAAAAGAAAAGAGAAAAATAAAAATAGAAATACAAGTATATTAAGGAGGAATTAAATTCTAGATGTTTTTATAACTTGCTTGTTAATAGATGTTGAAGCTGTATCTTAAATACAACTTCAGTTCTTGTTTGAAAATGTTAAAGTGGGGCTTACATTCAGTATATTTACATTTATGGACATAAAACTTTCCAATCAACAACAGGAGGTTTATACAAAAACTTAAATAAATGCTGCTCTTTAGCATAAAACCCAAAAAGAATAACATAAGTTTTTACAATTTTTTACCATTTTTGACAATCAAAGCATTAACATTATTCCAAAAGCACTGAACGAAAGGACACTCCCAAAACAAATGAGCTACAGATTCAGAAGAAATTTCACAGAAAGAACAAGACGTATCGACAAATTACGAATCCTTCTCTGTCAAAAGCGTTATTATGAATATTTAATACATGACGTTCGTAAAAATTGTATTTCTGATGCAGGTCAGCAAATGGATGAACAAGCTGACTCTGACTTTGATGAACAAGCTGAATACGTAAGATTACGAGAACGTAAGCTTCATTTAATTAATATTCAGGAGTTGCGTATTCACCGTAATAGCTTCCGTAACAATTCTACCCGGATATTATTGTTGTGACATTAACAAAACCAAATATTGGTTAGACCGGATCGTATCCATAATTCATAATAAATAAATAAGTCAGCATATTAAAAATGTATGTTAGGCAGAACGACAGAAAAATCTAATAATGGATGTATTTGCTCTTGGCTGGCGTAAAACTGACACAATGGCACTAAATTACATATTTAGTCACGTATGACAGTTTACTATATATAATAAAAACGAAACAGGTTTGTCAGCAAAAATGACATTATTATTCTCAACAAAACAAGAGTTGTTTTTAGCACTCACCATTTGATACATAAACCATCGTCACTGTTGTTTAACCGGAAACTAGGCTTCTTTTCCGGTACTGCGCAATAGCGTCAATGTTCGGTCCTGACGTTTTCTTACAGTTAAGGAATGGCCATTTAAACTTATTCATAGAAAAGAGCTTGCTAATTCATTTTGAACTTTTTGTAATAGACGCTGTTTATTTGATTAGCTATTACCAGTTTGATTTTATTGCAAAGTGGCAAAAACGTGTAGCTAAATTGCATAGACCAACACCAAAAAAAAAAAAAAATAAAATAAATAAATAATAATAAATAATAATAAAAAATAAATAAATAAATAAATATATATAATATAAATATAATATATTATAAGTGTACAAACTGATTGACACACACAAACGCACTGTTCATGTCTGTCCTTTCTAAAAAAAAAAAAAACTTAAAACTTAACTTAAAAATGTTAAGGCTTGTCATTTCTATAAGGTTTACAGTGCAAAAGAAATGCAAGACAGTTCTAGATCAAGGGACTGCAGAGTGAACCGTGAGCACCTGAAATTAGCCTGCATTCTCCTCAGTTGTTAAGGGTGGTGAGACAGCTGCACCTGTTAAAGGACATGAAACTGAAAAGAAAAAAATCAGACAGAAAAGAAAACGTTAGACCACAACTCTGAGACATTTCCCTGCTCACTTAAGCGATCAAAAGCAGTTTTGGTTCTAAAAAAAAAAAAAAAAAAAAAGAGGAATTAAAGTAATAATGTGTTGCAGTGGTTTACCAATTTAATTATTATAGCTTTATATATAACATACTGAACAGTTTTTTTAAAATGCATAAATTGGCAGTAGTTTCTGGCATAATGGTTTTTATACTGTACAAACTGTATTTTCTATCCCCTTACCCTAAACATAACCCTCACACAAAACTTTATGTATTTTTTGATTTTCAAAAGACCACTACTGGTATTACTATTTCCTAAACTGTACCAGGACACACAAACACACACATACTTAACCACCACAACATTATTGCCTAGCATATGTCTAGGTTCCCCTCATGCATCAAGGCATGGACTCCACAAGACCTCTGAACGTGTCCTAAACATGAAGACATTAGCAGCAGATCCTTTAAATCCTGCAAGGTGCAAAGTAGGGCCTCTGTGGATCGGAAATGTTGATCAGCACATCCCATAGTCATAGTTGTTCAGTCAGATTGAGATCTAAGGAAATTAAAGGCCAAAGCAACACCTTCAACTCTTGTCATGTTCCTCAAACTATTACTGAACAATTTTTTTCATGGGTCATGGTGCATTATCCTGCTAAAAAAAAGAGGGTTAGGGTAAACCACTGCCACGAAGTGTTGTACGTGGTCTGCAATAATCTTTAGTTAGGGATGTGTATCAAAGTAACATCCGCATAACATCAAGACCCAAGGTTTCTTGGCAGAACATTGCTCAGATCATAATACTTCTTCGTGGTGCCACTTTTGGTAGGTACTAGCCACAGCTTACTATTTGGCCCTTGTCAAAGTCACTCACATCTGTGCACTTTTCTTACACAGATTTGTCCTGTTTCCAACAAAAGATTCAGGAAGTGACTGTTCATTTGCTGCCAAATAATTCCCACCTCTTCACTGGTGCCACTGTGACAATGCAATTAATGCAAAAGACATGTTCCTAGCCTGTGTCAGCAAACTGATGCTGCATACTGGCACCTGGTGGTCAAGTTTGGTACAGGATGTTACATTTAGCAGACACTTTTTTCCAAAGCAACTTACAATGTGGACAATAGAAGCAATCAAACCAACAAAAGAGCAACAATATGCAAGTGCTGTGACAAGTCCTGGTTAGTCTAATGCAGTACATGCAGCAGGGTTTTTCTTTTCTTTTTTTATAATAAATAAAAATAATACAAGTAGAATAGAAAAAGAATCAAGAATGCTAGCGATAGGGAGTCGTTTTTTTATTTTTTTAGGAAATAATATTACTGCATTAATACACTTCCTATTGTAATTCAGGGTTTTCTGTAATTACAGTACTCTCTGTCTTTTCTTTATTATTATTTGTAAATTAAAATTCAGGATTTATAATTATCTATTCAGATTTAGATTTTTGATATTGAGATTCAAAAATATATATTTAAATTTATAAAATAATATACTTGCATTTAGAGTGGAAGGCTAAGTAGCACTTCACAACAAAAGGGTCCGTGGTTTAAGTCCTGGCTGAGCCAAGTGGCCTTTCTGTGTGGATTTTGTATGTTCTCCTCATGTTGGTGTAGGTTTTCCTCACAATCCAAAAACATGCATGATAAGTGAACTGGAGACAGTAAATTGCCTGTAGTGTGTACATGTCAGTGTGTGTTACCCTGTGATAGATTGAGCATTTACCTGCCTTTGGCCCAAGGCACTGGGACAGGCACCAGCATCCCCACTATACCCTGCATTGGACAAGCAGTTTGGAGAATGGATGGATATTTAATTTATACATTAATAATTATAGTAAACCATATGATTTATAACTACTTATTTTGATTTATGCTATTCTGATTCAATATCTATACATTCAGATTGCTGATTTTATATTCTATGTCTAGGGTCATATTTTGTAAAATTACAGTTGTTGTTGTAAACTGCACCTTTTGTAACAGATGCTGTTTATTCGGTTTGGTATTGCCCAACTGTACTGAAGTTTGGACTCCTGGGAAGTCTCAAAAACATGAGCTGTATATGATGAACCATATTTTGTTATTAGCTAAATATATTTATTGCTAATATGGCCCACCATATTAATACCAATGCACTATTTGTTTTGAACATATTATGGCTCATAATGAACCATTACTAATGTTGGTAGAATTTTAATGTCTCCTTTGTGTAAATTAGACATTGGCAGGGTAGAAGGGCTACTTCAAAAAGCTGATTCCTGACATGTGTTTCTGTGGTGTGGGAGCATCAAAGCTGAGAGAATTAATCAGTCCATCATCTAAAGATGTTGTTAATACACAAGTCTCCATTTAATCAGCTAAATACACAGACTCTCACAAAGCTTCACATATGGTAGAGGAAAAGTCAAGAATATTATCTCAGACATGATTACAGAGGGTTTTAATTGAATTCTCTGGATCTGAATGCAATGACATAACAGACCAACACAATCATGCCAGTAATGAAGAAGACGACTTCAGTTCTGGTGAAAAAATTCAGGGGAAAAGTTGTGTATGTGATAAATCTGGTTATGATGGAGAGACCTTGTTGCACCTGCTGACAGATGATACTGTGGTCTCCTCCTCTGATTCTACCGGCTCAGCGCCCCACGGGTTTCTGCCACAGAGTAGGAATGGCACAGCATGCTCTCTGAACTGATAGAGAGAGAGTTTTGGGTCATATCAATCAATCACTGGTCATATTTTTAATGTTAGAGATAATGGTTTATTGCAATACTGTGCATGGGTTTGAGAAATCTTAAGTGACTGTTTAAATCAGCTGTCTGTACGTTTTGCCTCTTTGTCGCCATCTCTGTTTGAAATCCGCAATTGCAGTTATTTGCACGTGGCTCACGTGGATCAGCACGGCTCCTCAGCGCCCATTATTCTGATGTTTTGAGTTTATGTGTGGCTGTCAGTTACCTCAGTGGTGTGGATACTGTACTCAGGAATCACAAATTCTGCGTCTTGGAAGTATGACTTAAAAACAAGAACTTTCACCGGATATTGTCATCTGAACAAGTAAGTAACATGTCTGCCACTTTTGTTCTGACCAACTTAAGAAAAAAACATTACAATAAATTGCGCTAACAATGGTGATTAAATCTAACGATCGGATCACATCAAAGCTCATATCACATCAAAAATTATAATTATTGTTATACTTTGTTATCAAATTGTTAATGTTAAAAACAGCATTGCATGACTGCATGAATATAGATTTCAATTTCTGTACAGTCTAATCCCTAATTGTCATACCATTTGAATTTCATATATATATATATATATATATATATATATATATATATGTATATATATATATATATATATATATATATATATAATATAGTTCTTTTAACCCAAAAAGCAAATTAATGTTCCTTAGAACTGCTTCTCTTTAAAATACAAACCATGTGTAATCCCACGTATCTGTAATCAGATGCACATTCAAAACTGGGATAATATCTCATATAAACATGTGTTTCATTAACACATAATCCTTTCTTTATGTTTACAGATGAGACGTAATGACGGGAAGACGAATGGCGGCATGCTTGTATTTCCCGCAAAAACCTACCAGTACCACTCAAATTAGAGAACATTTTTACAAGCTTACCATAGTGAATCGGGCTAAGGTAAGGAGATAGTTTTGAACACTGGCTGGTTATGTACTTACTCAAAATTTGATTTTGGATCATTTTTAACCAAAAAAAAGTTACAGACTGCAGCTGAATAATGTAATGGATTTTTACAATTAAATATTCAGGTCATATTTGACTCAAAAATCGAAATTACGGTTCAAATAATATTTTATGTTAATAATCATGAAACCCTGATAAATTTTTAGACACAAGATGTTGATGTTGTCTAGGGTGCCAGGTTTTCAGTCCTGGTCCTGGAGACCCACAGTACTGCACATTTTGTACTGTATGTATGTCTTATGTGATATGCTCAGCTCAGCTCATGAACCTCTCTCTCCTAACAAGCAGATGATCTGAATGAGAATATGCAGTGCTGTGGTTCCCCAAAACCGGGACTGCAAATCCACCATTCTAGAAGGAACACTGGCTCACCTGTCTGTTCATGAATATGTAGATTATAGGGTTGAAAACTGTGCTGCTCTTGGCCAGATACATGGGAACGGTGGCGATCACTGGGTCAATGTAAAGGTTCGGGTCTAAGATCACAGACAGTGCAAACGCGGCATAAGGCAGCCAGGTGAGCAGGAAGGCCATCACCATGACAACCACCATACATGCCACCTGGGTCTCTGCCCTGGCAGTGCTTCCTCCCTCTGACATTTTCAATTTGGACACCTGTAGGCAAAATAAACATGCAAACCTCCTGAATCCAGAAACAGGAAATTTAAAATCAAAAGTTTAGTTACAAAGAGATAACTATTTATATAATATTTTTTGTATATTTGGAACTGACATTTGATATTATTCTGTTGTCATGTTACAAGCAATGTGTGCTATATGTAATTTTTTAGCAAATAAAATGATAATTTTATATTAATAATAACAATAAAAATGTAATACTCCCTTAAAAATAAAGGTGCTTCACGATGCCATAGAAGAACCTTTTTTCCATAAGGTTCCATAAAGAACCTTTAAACTCTGAAGAGCCTTTCTGTTTCACAAAAGGTTCTTTGTGGTGAAAAAGGTTCTACAGATTATAAAAAAGTAAAAAGAGATGGTTCTTTAAAGAACCTTTGACTGAATGGTTCTTTGTGGAATCAAAAACGGTTCTTCTGTGGCATTGCTGTGAAGAACCTTTGAAAGCACCTTCATTTTTAAGAGTGTATGGTCACACTGTCCTCACTATTAACTTTGACTTTTGCCTTAAACAAACAACTGTTTACTGTTCATTAATAGTTAGTAAGGTAGTTGTTAAGTTTAGGAGTAGGATTATGTTATCTAAAATATGGTCATGCAGAATAAGGCATTAATATGTGCTTTGAAAAAGTACTAATAAACAGTCAATATGCTCGTAATGTGCATGCCATTTAGCAACTACTTAATAGTGAGAAATGATCCCTGTACTGAAGGGTTACCCATAATGCAACAATTGAGACAAACATGTAAAATTACAAATCCTTCCTCTACTACTGCTCTATCAGCACAAAATCTTCCGTAGTTCTTTGTCGCTCTTCTGAGTTTCCTACCTGCCGTAGGGTCCATAGGAGGCGAGTGTATGAGATGACAATGACAGAGAAAGGCAGTGCAAAACAGAGAAGAAAGTAACACATGATGTAGGAGACGTTGGCCAAATCTCTGCTGTACCAGTCTGGTGCACAAGACGTCTGCACACCCTCCAGCTCATATCTACCCCATCCAAAAAGTGGTGGAGTGTTCCACAGGAACGACCAGACCCAGGCGATGACGACTCCTGCAACTGCATGTCTCGTCTGGAAGGTGACTGAACCCACTGGTCTGCAGACCACCATGCATCGTTCAACTGCGATGATCGCAACTGAGCACAGACCAGCAATGCCTGTGGGAGCGATTGAGAAAACCTGTCTTTTGATAAGGCGCATTTCTAATGTTTAAGAAAAAGTGCCCCTTACTCAAGATCAGTGGCCCTAAACTGGTCAGAGCTGTCTCAAAAATGGATAGCAGGTATATTCTGATCATGGACATAGACACTAGGGAATTATTATGTAAATAACAATCTCCTTCTAACTATTTTACCATCTGTGGTCATTTATGGTCAATCAAATTCAATAGATAGATAGATACTCAAAATTGGTTCAAAATAGATACTCACCAAAGAAGGCCACAGCAAAACCTTCTAGCACACATCCCACCCTGCCCAGGCTGAAGTACCCCATGGCATTGGTCACCATCGTTGGCAGCCCACCAAATGTTGCACAACCAAGATCAGCCACAGCTAGGTTGACCAGGGCGAAGTTCAGAGGCTGCCGCAGCTGCCTGTGCTTCAGAGTCACCACAATCACGGTCAGGTTCAATATGATGCCAAAAACAGAGAAGAAACCAATAATAACCGCCAGAATAGTGTAGCCCATCCTCGGCATGATGTTATCGTTCGCTGCGCTGCTTGGAATAGCGCTTTCTGATGCAATAATGCCCATTTTGACCTGAACTTCATACAAGTTGAGAACACTGACAGCTGAGGAAAAAGGCATAGAAACGGTTGGCTTTACCCAGAGACATAAAGAGTCTCTGTCTGAGGAGGGTTGCAAAGGGTCTTCTGCCCTTTTTATGTCTGAATATGGCCTGCTGGCTTACAGGGAAAATCCTTAGATCCGGATTGTGAATGGAATAATTCTATCAGATTATGCTCCTGGAGATCTATGATGGCACTCAACTTAATTGCAGAATCAAAACATCTTTCTGCCTTATTGACTGATAAGGTCACAGTTAAAGACATTTCCCTGAAGTTCATTTCATAGAAAGAAAAGCCTTGCATTAGAGAAAGAACCATCTAATCTTCCTTGATTAAAATCAATGTGTAAACTACGACCACGGAAAGGCCTGCCGGGGCCAAGAATACCCTGTGTGTTGCTTTGTTGTTTTTTTCTGTTGTAATAAATTTTGTATATTTCACTGTGGTTTGTTCTTTAAGCACTGCACAACTGGGGAGGTAATTATCTATGTATAACCATAATACATAGAGTCACTTCTATTCTCTGTCAGTAGCTAAAGCTATGGGAACTTTGCCTAGGAATAATGATGCCTAAATAAGATCACACCAATTGGTGGCCAGTGTTTCATCTCTTAATCTGTCGGTCCTTTCAGGTGCACTGTGTATGAAACTGGAGTTCTACAACATTTTGGCCAGATTTTCTGTCTTCATGGTCAAGATTACATCTTGTTACTGCACAAACCTGACTCAAATCTCTATACAGGGTCAGCGGGATAGATTTGTTTTTCTTCTGTGTGGTGACAGTGTATCCTTTCTGAGTATTTGTGATATGGTGCGAGCTGGAGCGTTCTGAAGCCTTACACGTGAGAGCAACAATGATCATGGCTTGCTTGTTTTCGGGTCCACCTCCTGCATGAGGCTATTCACTGGTGGACAGTAACAAAATATTTTGTACTTAAGTACATTTTTCAAGTACCTGTTGACACGTCCTTGGAATGGGTCACATCTAGCCTGAATTCAACAGTAACTTGTTTACCATTAGCTTAATAGACTATTGAAATCATCTGAGTGGTTTTACTGAGCACTTAATACCTTTCTAACATTTCTGAACATTTTCTTATATTGTTTTGCTCTCCTGTGTTTGACCCTGCTTCTCTTTGGATTCTGATTAGAGCCTTGCACGGGCCTCAAATTTAGGCCCTAGCCCAGCCCTGGCCTGCTTTTTACTGCGGTCAGACCAGCCTCCACTTACAAAAACACGGTCATTCTAGCTGCACCTTATTTTGTGGTGTGCGCATATACTATGCGTTACGGTAATAGCGTGCAAAAACCTACATCAGAGGAAAAGCTTTCATTTATTGATCCAGTTACTCTGTCAATATTGAATGAACAAATTAATAAATTAAAATTAAAAAAATAAAATAAAATAATAATAAATAAATAAATAAATGAATACATACATTGTTTGATAACAAATGTTGCTCAAATGTTGATTAATATTCAGTGTATAATTTCCAAATAATATGAAAATAACTGATGAAAAATAACAAAATAAAAGCATTTTTATAAACGTGCAAATAACCATTTTTATATGTAAATTCACATTATTACTATAAATAAAACTCTCTGTTTTCACAAAATGTTTCACTTTAAATTAACAGTACACCACTCCATAATGTCATTCCCCCAATGCCAGGACTGTCTGATGTGACATTATATAATAAAAGCCCCCCAAAAACCAAAAAATATATGACCAGTTTTGTCTTTGATTTTCGAGAGCTCTAAAAAAGAAACCCTCTGATTGCACAGACCAGTTTCAATTCAGATTAACAGTCCAGCACCCCAGTGTGACCCTCAGCCAGTTTTAGGACTATCTGATGTAGCATTACACAATAAAAGCCCTCCAAAAACTCATATATGACCAGTTTTGTCTTTGATTTTGGATAACTCTAAAAAGAAACTCCCTGTCTGCACATACCAGTTTCATTTCAAATTGAAATTCCACCACCCCAGGGTGTCACTCAGCCAGTTTCAGAACTATCTGATGTAGCATTACATAATAAAAGCCTTCCAAAAACACATACTGTATATGTCAAGTTTTGGATAGCTCTAAAAAAGAAAGTCTGTGATTGCACAAACCGGGTTTAATTCAGATTGACAGTCCACCACCCCAGTGTGTCCTTCAGCCAGTTTCAGGACTATCTGATGTAGCATTACATAATAAAAGCCTTCCAAAAGCTCATACTGTATATGTACAATTTTGTCTTTGAATTTAGAGAGCTCTAAAAAGGAAACTCTGTGATTGCACAGACCAGATTAAATTCAGATTGACAGCCCACCACCCCAGTGTGTCCCTCAGCCAGTTTCAAGACTATCTGATGTATCATTACATAATATAAGCCATCAAAAAAAGTAATATATAAACAGTTTTGTCTTTGATTTTGTAGAGCTCTAAAAAAGAAACTCCCTGATTGCACAGACCAGTTTCAATTCAGATTGGCAGTCAACCACCCATATATAGCCAATTTTGTCTTTGATTTTGGAAAGCTCTAAGAAGGAAACACAATGTTTCCAAAGAACAATTTCAATTCAGACTGACAGTTTCCTTATTTAGAGCTATTCCAAATTAAAGACAAAATTGGTCATGTATGAATTTTTGGTCAGCCATTCCCCAAACTGGCTAAGTGACACCCTAGGGTAGTGGATTGTCAGTCTGAATTGAAACTGGTCTGTGGTGACAGGGAGTTTCTTCATTTAGAGCTATTCATAATCACAGGCAGAACAGACGGAATATACGTTTTTGGAGGGCTTTTATTGTGTAATGCTACATCAGACAGTCCTGAAACTGGCTGAGTAACACTTTGGGGTGGTGGACTGTCAATCTGAATTGAAACTGGTCAGTGCAAACAGGGAGTTTATTTTATTTTATTTTATTTTATTTTTGAGCTCTCCAAAATCAGAGACAAAACTGGTTATATATGAGTTTTTAGAGGGCTTTTGTTATGCAATTCTACATCAGATAGTCCTAAAACTGGCTGAGTGACACCATGGGGTGGTGGACTGTCAATCTGAATGGAAACTAATCTGTGCAATCAGAGTTTCTTTTTACTTACTTCACCGGGGCCTGTTTGGTATGGGCCTCCTTAAATGGCCACTAAACAGGAAGTAACCAAAGAAGCAGCAGAGGGAGCGGTAACAGTCAGTTCATGGGTAAGGGCTCCCTCTGCTGGCGTGGCATTACAGAATCCCCCCCTCTAGAAGCGACTCCTGGCGCTCAAAACAACAACAGTCCAGGAGGGTGGGGGAACAGAGGCAAAACAGGGGGTGGGACGGAGGGCCAGGTCCATGCAGAGGAGGTGGGCCTGGATCGTGGAGCAGCGACAGACAGTGAAGCACTGGAGGACCTGGGCAATGGAACAGTAGCAGACAGTGGAACCCTGGAGGACCTGGGCCGTGGAGCTGTGGCAGACACCGGAACTCTGGAGGACCTAGGCCGTGGAGCAGTAGCAGACAGTGGAACCTTGGAGCGGAAGTCCACCATGTTTGATTCGGAGGAGCCTGGAGCCATGGCGGGGCAGACTGAGCAGGCAGAGCAGGGAGCCATGGCGGGGCAGACAGAGCAGGCAGAGCAGGGAGCCATGGCGGGACAGGCAGAGCAGGCAGAGCAGAGAGGAGCAAAGATACCCACAGTGGAACTAATGACATCCATAGCAGAGCACTGGGTTCAAGATTGGTCTCCTTGGCTGTGACATGATGGGCCGAGAGTTCATGATAGGCCTTCTTGGCCGTAACATGATGGGCAGAGAGTTCATAGAAGGATGCTGCCCCCATAGGAAGTTCTGCAGCCGGAGCCACCACCTCCAGAGGCATTGGCACAGATTCGTGGTCAGACGTGGCAGTGAGTTCATGGGTGGATGCCGCCTCCTTTGGAGGATCTACAGCATAAGCTGACACCTCTGAAGGCATAGGCACAAATTCTTGGACAGACAAGGCCTCTGGAGCAGACTCGTGGTCAGACGAGGCCTCTGGAGCAGACTCGCGGTCAGACGAGGCCTCTGGAGCGCAGTGTGTAGCCCACAGCCATTACAGGCAGCACAATAGATAGCGGGATGTCTGCTGGTCTTGAGGGTGTGGACACTGTGGACATGTGGCTTGGGAGCGTAGGCTCTGCATGGCTTGGGAGCTGAGACGAGACCTGGCAAGGCTTTGGAAAGGCGGCTAAGACCTGACGAGGCTCTGGGGGGTCAGCTGAGACGTGACGAGGCTCTAGGAGGTCAGCTGAGATGTGATGTGGCTTTGGAAGGTCTGCCGTGACTTGACTTGACTCAGGGAGGTCTGCCGTGACCGGACCTGACTCAGAAAAATCAACAACGACTTGACTCGACTTGTGAAGAACAGCTGAACAGGGAGCGGGAAACGGTGAACCCGGAGCGGAGCTGGAGCGGAGCGGTTATATAATGCACGGAGCGCGGAGGGGAAATTGTTGTCGCTCCACTCCGCTCACATACTCTGCCCCTGACACATTCATGCCAACCCGAGACCAACATCAATATCACTTCAAGCTTTAATTAATATTGCATAGTTGATGTATAAAATAATCATTATAACAAAAATTTTCTTACAGTAGCCTATGTGTGCTCTGCATGTACATGGGCGCAATAGAAGCGGAAAAGCTAAATGAGCCAGAGTCGACCTGAGTCCGATCGGTAAAAAAAAAAATGTCCCGAGCCGGGACCTGACGGGCTTGCAGACCTCTAATTCTGATTATTCTGCCTTGCAATTTTGGTTTCGATGTTTATCTTAAGCCTCTTTCACGCAACAATTCCGGAAAATACACGGGTAATGTGATCCCGTAATAACACGTGACATTTGGATGTGACGTGTAATGCGATGTGTACCGTTACACTGGCGAACAATCTCCGCTTCAGAAGAGCTCCTTGATCTCTGCGTCATTCCTGTGTACATGTATTTTTTCATCCCAAACGTTGATCTGCCTTCAAAACACCCGGTAAAAGAGTCGCATGATAACATGCGTCATCACCACAAAACCTTTACGGCATTGGTTCTGGATTTGTTCACACAGCGCTCGCTCTGGGACTGATCCCGGAGTTGTGCCAATTTTCAACCCCTGCCAAATTATAACCCCCTCTTGCTGAAATCGCTACTTGATTGCCTAATTCTAACCCCTCCCCCACACCTAACCCTAAACCTACCAGTACTGGGGGTAGTAATCTGGCGGGGGTCAAAATTGGGCACAATGCCGGCAATGTTACTAGGTCCCCAACCCAGAACGTGTTTGTGTTCACACAGAAGGCACTCTTGCAATTTTCCAGAATCAATGTGCAGTGTAAAAGGGGCTTTGGACTGATCAATGCTTTGACCTACTGCATTTGCTTGTTTTGGATTTCCGTTTCCATTTTCATGTCGTTTGACGCTTTTATCCATGCAACTTACAAATGAGGCCAATAGAAGCAAACAAAATCAACAAAAGAGCAATGATATGTAAGTGCTATGACAAGTCTCAGTTAGCCTCAGTTAACATAGTACACTTAGCAAGAGTTTTTTTTTTTTTTTATATATAATAACTAAAAAGAAAACAGACAGAATAAAAAAGGAATAGAACAAGCTAGTGTTAGAGGCATTTTTTTTTTTTTTTTACTTTTTCAGAATCAGAATCAGAAAGAGCTTTATTGCCAAGTGTGTTCACACACGAGGAATTGGTCTTGGTGTTAGGAGCTTCCAGTACAGAAAATACAAACATAGTGCAGACATACATAAAGTTAAGGTAATAATAAACACTAATATTAAAAAAGAATATACAATAAATTATAAATAACAGTGGTAATAAAAATATACAGAAAGAAAAAAAAAAAAAAAAAAAAAGATGTCTATAGACAGAACTATGAATGTGCATATGTGCTATATACAAAAGTTTTGTTAAGTAAATACACATGACCAGTACTGAGGTGTGTTAAGTGTGGTTCAGGTGGGATATGGCTTGGGGGAAAAAACTGTTCTTGTGTCTGGCTGTTTTGGTGCATAGCACTCTGTAGCGTCGGCCAGAGGGCAACAGTTCAAAGAGAGAGTGGGCTGGGTGTGAGGGGTCCAGAATGATTTTCTTAGCCCTTTTCCTGACTCTGGAGGTGTAAAGATCATGGAGGTTGGGTAGAGGGATACCAATAATCCTCTCAGCAGCCCTGACTGTCCGTTGTAGTCTTCTGATGTCTGTTTTGGTAGCTGAACCAAGCCAAACAGTAATAGAGGAACACAGGACAGACTCAGTGATGGCCGAGTAGAACTGTTTTAGCAGCTCTTGTGGCAGGTTGAACTTCCTCAGCTGGCGGAGGAAATACAGCCTATGCTGGGCTTTTTTCACAATAGAGTCAATGTGATTTTCCCACTTCAGGTCCTGAGAATCTGAATGGACTCTACTGTAGCCACAGTGCTGTCCATGATGATGAGTGGGGGGAGAGCAGGGGGGTTCCTCCTGAAGTCTATGATCATCTCCACTGTTTTAAGAGTGTTTAGCTCCAGGTTGTTAAGACTGCACCAGACAGCCAGCTGATCAACCTCCTGTCTGTAAGCAGACTCGTCTCCGTCCTTGATGAGGCCGATGACTGTAGTATCGTCCGCAAACTTCAGGAGCTTGACAGAGGGGTCCTTTGAAGTGCAGTCATTTGTGTAGAGAGAGAAGAGCAGTGGGGAGAGAACGCAACCCTGTGGGGCACCAGTGCTGGTTGTGATAGTCCTGGATGTGAGTTTACCCAACCTCACTAGCTGCTGCCTGTCTGTCAAGAAGCTGGTAATCCACTGACAGATGGAGGTGGGCACAGATAGCTGTGTTAGTTTGTCTGAGAGAAGGTCAGGCATGATGGTATTGAAGGCTGAACTGAAGTCCACAAACAAGATCCTTGCATAATTCCCAGTTCTGTCAAGGTGTTGCAGGATGTAATGCAGTGCCATGTTGACTGCATCATCCACAGACCTGTTTGCTCTGTAGGCAAACTGAAAAGAATCCAGCAAGGGTCCAGTGATGTCTTTCAGATAGGCCAGGACCAGTTTCTCGAATGCCTTCATGACCACAGACGTGAGAGCGACAGGTCTGTAGTCATTAAGTCCAGTGATTTTGGGCTTTTTGGGGACTGGAATGATGGTGGAACGTTTGAGGCAGTTGGGAACTAAGCACAGCTCCAGTGATCTTTTAAAGATCTGTGTGAAGACAGGAGCCAGTTGGTCAGCACAGACCTTTAAACAGGCAGGTGAAACACTGTCTGGGCCAGAAGCTTTCCTAGGTTTCTGCTTCCCAGCCAGCAATGACATGTGGGGCCCAGATGGGTTAACTACGGGTTCCATGGGAACTGTGTGGGCATGGGCTTTGGCTGGGTGAAATCAGCGGGTCCCATGTAGGTTTTGTAGTATGAGTCCCACATAGGAAGCCCATATGAGCTGATTACATGGGCCCCATAAGGGACAGGCATGGGCCAAGTGGGCATGGGTTTGAACTGGGAATGCACACATGGGTTAAGTAATAATAAAGCATCAAGTGTCTTGTATTTATCTTGTACTTATATTCATTCTTCGTTTTTAATTTTTCTTAGATTGTTTCCTTAAACCATTTGGCATGGTTGGGCTTAGATAGGCCTTGCATGAAGTTAGCCCAGTTAGGACCAACATAAGATTGCCCAGTTAGGACCAACATAAGATCCTTACAGAGCCCACTTTAAGCCCATATGGGCATTCACGGTTGAATCCTGGTGCAAGCCCACTTTAAACCCCTTTAGGCAGGTGGGGCCCAAATGGGTCTGACATGAATTACCCAGTTAAGACCCTTTACAGATCCCTCTAAAAGCCCATCTGGGCAATCACAGCTGGCCCCGAAGTGGATCCTGGGTGCAAGCCCACTTTAAACCCCTTCAGACTGGTGGGGCCCAAATGGGTCTGACACGAATTGCCCGGTTAAGACCCACATAAGACCCTTACAGATCCTACTTAAAACCCGCCTGGGCATCCACGGCTGGCCCCCATGTGGATCCCGGGTGCAAGCCCACTTTAAACCCCTTCAGACTGGTGGGCCCCAAATGGGTCTGACATGTATTGCCCGGTTAAGACCCACATAAGACCCTTACAGATCCCACTTAAAACCCATCTGGGCATCCACGGCTGGCCCCCATGTGGATCCCGGGTGCAAACCCACTTTAAACCCCTTTGGGCAGGTGGGGCCCAAATGGGTTTGGCATGAATTGCCCAATTAAGACCCATGCAGTACCCTTACAGGTCCCACTTTTAGTACGTCTGGGCTTCCACGGCTGGCCCCAATGTGGATCCCGGGTGCAAGCCCATAATGGGGCCCACATTTGCCGCCCATGAAGCCCTCATCTGGGCCCCACATGTCATTGCTGGCTGGGTTCCTAAGGACTCGGTTGACGTCCTCTACACAGACCTCCAGCACAGGTTGAGTGGTGGGGGAGGGAGGGAGGGGAGTTGCAGGGGGGGTGGGTGAATGTGTGAAGTGCAGATCAGAGCGGGAGTCGGGTGTGAGTCTGGGCTTTTCAAACCAGCAGTAGAACACATTCAGATCGTCAGCCAGTTGTTGATTCTCCACAGACTGTGGGGGTGGTTTCTTGTACATAGTGATGTTCTTCAGACCAGTCCATACTGACGTTGGATCGTTTGCTGAAAGCTCTTTTTTCAGTTTCTCAGAGTAGTTCTTTTTAGCCACTCTGATCTCCTTTGTTAGTCTGTTCCTGGCCTGGTTATACAAGATTTTATCCCAACATCTGTAAGCGTCCTCTTTGGCATGACAAAGCTGTTTGAGTTTCCCTGTAAACCATGGTTTATCATTATTGAATGATAAGAATGTCCTGGTGGGGATGCATATTTCCTCACAGAAACTGATATATGAAGTTACAGTCTCCGTGAGCTCATCCAGATTGGTGGTGGCAGCTTCAAAAACACTCCAATCAGTCCATTCGAAACAGGCTTGTAAATCCTGCTCTGCTTCATTAGTCCATCTTTTAACAGTCCTTAATACAGGTTTAGCTGCTTTCAGTTTCTGCCTGTAGGTTGGTATAAGATGAACCAAACAGTGATCAGAGAGCCCCAAAGCTGCCCGTGGGACAGAGTGATATGCATCTTTAATTGTTGTGTAACAGTGATCTAATATATTACTGTTTCTGGTGGGACATTTAACGTGCTGTCTGTATTTTGGCAGTTCACGGGAAAGGTTTGCTTTGTTAAAATCCCCCAGAATAATTAAAGGAGAGTCTGGGTAGCGTTGCTCCGTATCAGTAATTTGTTCAGCCAGCTGTTGCATCGCGGCGCTCACACACGCGTCCGGAGGAACGTACACATTCACGAGAATGAAAGAGGAAAACTCACGGGGCGAATAGAATGGTTTACAGTTTATGAAGAGCGCCTCTAAATTAGGAGAACACATCTTTTTCAGAGTTGTTACATCTGAACACCAACCTTCATTTATGTAGAAATATAATCCACCACCTCTCGTTTCCCCATTAACTCCGCGCTGCGGTCCGATCTGAACAGCTGAAAGCCCGAAATATGCAGTCCGTTGTCCGGAATGCTTTCACTTAACCAGGTTTCAGTGAAGCACAATGCAGCAGATTTTGAAAAGTCCTTGTTTATACGGTTGAGGAGAAGAAGTTTGTCCATTTTGTTAGCTTAACCAGGGCGCCGGTGCGTTTCCCTCGTTTGCGCCTGAGCGCGCGTTTGAGTAGGATCGCTGCTCCTCTGACTAGTACATCTAACAAAGCGTCTGAATAATCAAAAAACGGAAAAACATTTTCTGGTGTATGTTGCCTTATGTCCAGTAGTTCGTCTCTGGTAAAACTGACACTAAGAGAATGACTAAAAACAGAACAAACAAACAAAGACAGTAAAAGAATTGGAGAGCTCCACACCACGGCAGCCATCTTGAACAGTTAACATCTTGTTAACTGTATAATAAATTTTCGGCTGATTAAAAATGAATCTTGTAGCCGCATTCTGGATTAATTGTAGAGGTTTGATAGAACTGGCTGGAAGACCTGCCAAGAGAGCATTGCAATAGTCCAGCCTGGACAGAACAAGAGCTTGAACAAGGAGTTGTGAAGCATGTTCTGAAAGAAAGGGCCTGATCTTCCTAATAGAAATTGGGCAGTTTTTGAAGGAGTTATGGTTGATGTGCCTAACTGGGTGGTGAAATTGGGATGAAACGATGGGTTTGATGGAACCACAAGCAGTTCTGTCTTGGCAAGATTGAGTCCAGCAAGACTGTTTCCAGGGATAGCACAAAGGAGCTTGAGTGTTCTTTCTTACCTGCCTCATAGTTTACATTCCTCACTGATGGGCCCATTAGAAAAGGGTCCTTTGTCTCTAAGGTGCAGATTACATCAATATTCATGGCCACATGGCCACTGACACTCACTCGCTAATGACATTTCTAACACGAAACATGTCTTACAAAAGTTAAATCAATACAGAGGAAATTCTTACCGACCCAGGGATTAGTTTCACCTCCCGCTTGATGCAGCAATTCCACCAGCAGGTTGGCATCTCTGCCATAAAAACTACCCCCATGATCCCCAAACTGATGGTCTGGTGGAGCACTTCAATGGTACCCTCATACGAATGTTGCGGAAGTTGGTGAATGACAGTGGGAAGAACTGGGACAAATGGTTGCATTCTTCCATAACCCGCATAGTCCCACAGGCATCTACTGGTTTACCCTATTTGAACTCCTATATGGCTGGCCAAAACAGGGTCCCCTGGACTTGTTGAACTGGCCACGGAGGCTCCAGCGAAGGGAATTGTCTAGTACATTCTGCACATGTGGGACTACTTGGAAAGGTATTGTGAAGAGGCCAAAGAAAACCTTGCCAAGGCCCAATAAAAATAGAAGAAAAATGATATGAACAAAAAAATGAAGAAAAGGACAGGAGAGGACAAAAAGTCCTCCTGTTTCTCCTAACCTTCACTAATAAGTTGCTTGCCAAGTGGCATGGGCCTTACACCATTCTGTGTAAGATGGGCCCCGTGACGTATGAAAAATTCTCTCCAGGTTGGGGAAGTGACAAGCAAACCTTTAATGTTAATTTGCTGAAGGGGTGGAAGGAGAGATGGTGGAAAAAGAGAAAAAAGATACTCTTAGTGCAGAAGGTGGTGGACTATGAGGAGGGAGAAAATGATTTGAGGACAAGGAGGCATCCTGGTCAACCTTCCTCATTCTAATGTGTCCCAAGCAACTGACTTGCAGAAGGTGTGTGAAGTAGTTCCTAGTCTCTTTATACAAAGGCCAGGCAAGACTCATGTCTCAAGGCCTTAAGAGTGCCTTAACAATTAATAGGAGCCTTGAAGGAAGAGATTGTGAGCATTAAAGACCTAGGTGTCATCGAACCATCCTCCAGCAAATGGAGCAGTCCAATAGTGCTCATCCCAAAGAAAGATGGAACCCTAAGGCTTCTTAAGGACTTTCACAAGCTCACAAGTAGTCTACCCCATGCCATGCATAGATGAACTCACTGAGCAGATCAGACAAACTGCGCACATTACCACCCTAGATCTGTGTAAGGGGTATTGACAAGTCCCCTTAGAGGAAAAATAATGGAAGTACACAACATTTAAAACTTCCCTGGGATTATTTCAACTTACATGCTGGCCGTCATATGGCTCCAACAACTTCCCAGCAGCTGATGGACCTGGTACTTCAAGGCTGTGAGTACTGCATACTTGGATGATGTGGTAGTTTACAGTAAGACATGGGCTGACCATCTCCAACATCTACACTGAGTACTACACTGCCTACAAGATTAAATGACTGGTGCACAGTACTTCTCTCACTATTTTGAGAGTGTTATGTTTTGCCGTCTAGAGGTCCTCATGCTGCTCTCTGCTTCAGCTTACTGTAGGTGTAATTAGTGACACTGGGTTTACGTGTGTCTCGTTCAGCTGTGTGTATTTAAGTAGCTCTTTCTCCCAGTTTCTTTGCTTGGTGTTTAGTTGTTCTGAAGCCAGCTGCCTGAGTAAGCCTTCTTTAGCTCTGAGATATCTTATTGTCTCTTGCCCTTGGATTGTTACCAGGGATGTGACGAGATCTCGCGAGATCTTATGTCTCGCATGACCAGTCGGATCTCGCGAGATCTCGTGACGATATCCTCGTAAAACATTTTGCAGTGTTTACATTAGAGCTGCACGATTAATCCTTAAAATATCGAGATCTCGATTTAAACACCCACGTGATCTTACTCCTGAATGACAACGAATTAGCTATGTCTATTAGGACTGTTTCACATCGCGAGTGTCAGTGGAGCGTGAGAAGCACGTTTTGTCACTGCCCATGTTAATGAATCACGGGGTAAATGTGAACGCAGAAAGAGCAACACAAACAGTTTTTTCAACCACATTATAATGATTATTTATATGTTATAGAAATTTAAATAACAGAAGTACTGGGATAAAAGTTTATAGTTTGGGAATAAACACTTACTGTCTACGGTAGCGATCAAAACGAAACTTGTATGTATTGTAATGCTTATCCTCTTCCGCCAGGAGGTGGCGACAACTGCCTGTTTAAAAAAAGTATGTTATTGAATCATTCATTCAGGAGATTTCAATAGTCAAACAAATCTTAATAAAGTGAGACACTGACTCCTTCATTAAATGTGTTTTTTTTTTTTTAAATTTTGTTTAAATGAATATATGTTTTAAAAGACTTAAGCAACAGTTTGTCAGAACCACTAGTAAATAATGTTATATTGTTATTAGGACCGTCAAATGATTAATTGCGATAAATACACACTAATTAATGTAGATATTTAATAGAAATATGTTATCTATGTAAAAAATATTTGTATTTATATATCATATAAATTATATAAAAATTATAATAAATACATATACTTGTAAATATTTCTTATATATGTACCTGAATGTGTTTGTATTTATATATACATAATAATTGCACACAGTACACACACGTTTATTAGGCAAACTCAAACTTTTATTTTGTATGCGATTAATCTCGATTAATCGTTTGACAGCCCTAACTGTTATATCTTTTTTCTCCAGAATCGTGAGAGAACCATGGTCTCCAATTGATTAAAAACAACTGGGATTCTCAATTTATCCAGAATCGTGAAGCTCTTGTTTAAATGTTGTTTATTACTGCATATAATTCATTAAAATGGAAGTTTAATTTCATAAAGTTCAAAATGCAACTACATTTTTTTTGGGATTTTGTCTTTTTCAGTTGAATAAAAGACTATTTTCCCTATATATTTAATCATTGAGGATTTCTTAAGAAAAGTTTAAAAATCTCGTCTCGTTCTCGTGAACCCAGTCTCGTGTCTTGTCTCGTCTCGTCAGATAAGTGTCTCGTCACACCCATAATCATTACCTCTCCCTGTTTTATTTTTTTATGGATTTCCTGGAGCTTGTTGCTTTTAGAAATTTGAAACTTTGGGAGACCAATAGTTACCTGTTGTCAAATGGAGACATTTGCTTGAGGCGTCATTCTGGTACTACTCGCACCTTTGAATTACTAGGATACCAGAATCTTTGTAAGTGTCTGTCGCACATGCAGTCAGGGAAAAGTCTCTCTTCATTCACCTCAGGGGGAGCTGCAGATGATTCGGTGCTGTTGCCTGGAAATGACAAGGGAAGAGCTAGATATTGCCATTTTAGCCAAACGCTTGTGTGGAATGCATCTCTCCCAGCTGACATCCCATATGCGGAAAAAAAGAACAGACACACTTCTTATACCATGGCGAGAAAATATGCAGGGCTACATTCAAATATCTACACATCTCATTTTTATCTATGCTGAAACTCACGCCATTTATCTTTCTGGCAGGGTACCAGGCTTTTGAAGAAATTAATTTGAAACTGCTTGCAGGCTAACTGTACAAAGACAATGGTGTACTCTGATTACTGCGTGGCAGTTGACTTATGATGGGACATGCCAGAAATATCAAACAAAGATAAGTGAGGCTGCCAATAAGTCTGATGCATAGAAGGCAGAGCTGCATCGTCTAGATACCGATCAACTAGAGAAAGATAGAACAGAACGTTCTTACTATCAGCAATTTTGTAGGGATTTAAAAGCAAACTTGCTTGCTGGCTTAGAGTTAGGTCAACACATTCCTTGTCGCTATGAGGGGTTGATAAATTATAGCATGGACTTTGCACAACACATTCACTGATCCCTCAATGATCCCCTCCAACCACGTCTGATGTATTTAAAAAAACCGCATAAATGTGGAGTTTTTTTGTGGCTTTGCCAAAACAGGTCACTTTCCTGTTGGATGAATCCATACAGACTGGGAAAGGTATAGCAACTGTGTTATTAGCCCAGGGGTGGCGAACGTCGGTCCTGGAGAGCCGCAGCCCTGCATAGTTTTGCTTCAACCCTAATCAATTGCACCTGAACAAGCTAATCAAGGACTGAAGGGTTTCTAGAAAGCTAAAGGCAGGTTTAATTAGGGTTGGAGCTGAACTCTGCAGGGCTGCGGCTCTCCAGGAGCGGAGTTCGCCACTCCTGTATTAACCTTTTGCACCATTATCTTGAGAATTATGGACTGGGTGAAATGCACATGCATCACGATCACTGTATGGGGCAAAGTAAGAATCCTTTTGTGATGTGGTATCTTTTGTGGTGTGTCTTGACAGCAGAAAATTCTCAGTCTTAATCAAAAATTCTGTCATGATGGAATTTTTTTATCAGTGACGGAAAAATCTGAAGGCCGTCCGTCATTTTGATAGATTACACTGAGGGTGATCTATTGTAAATTGTAGCTGTAATTCCCACCCCTGTCCAGTTGGTGGCGAGTGCGCTCCAGTGTGGCAGCAGAGCACGGGATCCAGAACAAAAACAAGACTGTCACTAATGTCAAAGAACTTATATTGACAAGAAGTGAAAGCCAATAGAATGTTCCATTGCAACAGCGGCATCCAGCAGCAGCCCTGCGCTTCCGCCATTTTGGAGTGAAAGCGACTCGGCAGTCCGCTAGCTTCTTGCTGTCGCTATGGCAAATATCAGCTGCTTTGTTTAAAAAAAAAAAAAAAAAAAAGCTAAAATACACAACCTGAATGATGGCAACTTTTTAAATACATTTTCTACTCCTTTCCGTTTATTTCTTAAGAATTGATGATTTTTGTATGTTTTGTACGTACTGTAATCTTTGTTCGTTATTATTGCAATAAAAAAATTATGACAGCGCAGAACAACGTACAATCATTAGAGTGATTATCAAAAATTGTCTTTCATTTATTTTTCACAAATCTTTGCTCTCTAGAAACCATGTCAATTTCGGTTGAAATTTCTATTTTAAGTGCAAGTATAATAAATGCTGAATTAATATATAAAATTAAATTAAGGACAAGCATCAGAAAATTGGGAATGTTAGACAATAAATATAACAGCTTCACAGTAAACTTTTTTTTTTTTGCAGTATTGTCTTATATTAATGTCCGTTAAAGCATAACTGTAAACAAAAAAAAATGTTGATGAAACATTTGATATGAAAAAAATAAAAACATAGCCACTGTCTCCAAAATTATTCAATGATTCAGTTATGACAGACACAGCAATGCATCATGTTCTGTAAGATCATCATGTTTGTAGTGTGTTGCAGGGAATTAAAACATAGCCTACAATATAATGTAAAAATACAATATATATGTCAGACCTAATAGTAACTAATAATAATAATAGTAATGTGTAACATTACATAAAAAAATAAATAAATAAATAAAAAATACTCAATAAAACAGGCTAAAACTGCCTCAAATGTATAATTAATGATTGGATTCCACAACTGATAACATAAAACATATATAATAATGCAATACAACTTTTACTGATTTGAGAGATGTTCTATTGTGCTTCAGATTTGGCCGTGAGATTCGCCAGTTTTGAGTGCGTAAGATGTGATGGATTCTGATCCGTAAAAAAAATCTAACCATGTAGAGTGACTTTTTGCACTTTTTCGTGTCACACACTACTTCCCTGCAGTCACTGCGCTCTTTTATTCCCACTTTGACTTGTCTTTCGTTGTCATTCTGTCTGCTTCTGTGCTGTTGTCCAGTTGGCATTTTCACACCGAAATGGCGGGCCGCGCTACCGAAGCGCCACCTAGTGGCTGTTACCAAAAAAGCATTAGAGTTTCGCCTCTTGGTATTCTAGACTCTTTGCTTTGTTCGAAATGTTTTCCTATTTCGTTTGATTATGCAAAGGTGAGTACACAGAAGCTACAACAAACTATCACACCAAGAGCGACAAAACATTATTGCTTAAATTTCCTAATAAAATGGACATAATTTGAAATCTGAGACTTTGTCATATCAAAAGTAACACAAAGCTAAGCCTAGTGCTATTTATTAGAAGGAAGACGCACGACGCACTGTTTATTTATCAGCTGAAAACAGCATTGACCAAAAGATTGATTGTGATTTAAGAATCGATATTGGTTTATTAAAATGAGAATCTATTAAAATCGAGAAATCTGTTTTGTTGTTTTTATACACTACGGTTTCGTCCTGTAGGTTCATGATTAAAAATGAAAATGTGAACAAAAATAAAAGCAATTAAATGTGTTGTTCTAATTCAAATACGAAAATTAAAATGACGGGTAGTAATAGATTATGACGGAAAATGACGGACAACGTTAAAGTCTAACGCAGCGGTCGTCATGTGTCGACCACAATGAGCTTCCTTCTTGCTGGTCACACAAAGTTTTCCTGTGACTGCTGCTTTGGACTCTTTAAAAGAAACATGAGGAGGAATAAGATTGACTGCATGGATGATATTGCCCAAGTAGTTTGAAGCTCCAGTCCATCTGGGGTCAATGTTCCATGTCTTTGTGGTAGAGTGGATGGAACTGTTCTTGTACCCATGTATGAATGGGGCACATTCTTGGGTACATATTTCAGATAATTAGACAACATTAAAAACTATCATCATTTCTCATTTAATAAGGCCTCCACACTGGTCACAATGGACAAGTTCCTAAACAGTGATGAAGTCTCCCAAGACTTGGAAAAAAAAAATATATATATATCACATAAACTTGGATGCTCTTGACCCAAATGCATTGCCTTGTCAACTCCATCCAAAGGGCCTTGATGTATCTTTACAATGAATAACTTCATTGTATTAAAGAAGACAGTCAGCAGATTATACTTAAGAAATCATTTGAACAAAAAATGAAAGTATGGAAAAGTTATGGAAGTTTAAATTTACTGTAAATGTACTGTACTAAACATTTTATATTTTATATGAAGTTTATATTTTATCAAACATATTTTACTAAAATTTCTATCAAATAAAAACCATATGTCTAAACAAGTTGTGTTCCAAAATGTAAAGTTGATTTTAAAAAAAAATGTAACTTTCTGAGATTTTTAGGCGCTGTACCAAAAATAGTCACCAGGTGTCACCAACATTTCAAATTTTTTTTTAAAGCATTCTCCTGTAACAAATTTCAAAATGTCTGTCCAAATATCACTTCTGTCACAAAATAGTTGGCAAATAAGGAACCGGGAGACTCTGACCTTTCAGACGATATGAGTTTTGTCCAAGATTAGGATTAAGATTAAATAAGTTAATTTTTGTAATATGAAACGAAACACCACCCATTAGGGGAGGAGCTTGCTAAATGAAATTTAAGTACCATTTCCATGGTAACACAAAATCCGATTTCAAAATGCCTGTAAGCTTTCGAATGATACCTAATTTATGATGATTACTAAAATGTGTGATATAAAAAAATGCTATAAATAAAAAGAGCTGAAGTGTTCCACCAGTGGGACGGTGACAGTTAAAGTTTTAAACCTCAAATAGACCAAATTTCACCATGTGTTGGGTTTTCCCAGATCGCATCACATTTACACAAATGGACCAAACCACTTAGACACAAAGAGGGGAAAACAAGCACACAAACATTTCAAAATACAATAGTAATGACAAACCAATTGTAACGCCAAGCCAGCAGAGGGAGCCCTCACCTGAGTACTGACTGCCATCGCTTCCTCTGCTGCTTCTACATCCACTTCCTGTTTGGGACTATTTAAACACTGACCATGTGCTCGCTTGTCGCGAAGTATTGCCAGTTTCATCTGCCTTACCGAGCGTTCTATTGTTTCTCTGCCTGATTACCTGTTGACGTTCTGCCTTGCTACTGGATTTACGAGTTTACGGATTTACCCTTGGATTGTTTGCCTGATTGGATTGCCTTCACGAACTGAACTGACGCCTGTCTCCTCGCTATCGTCTCCTGGTTTGCCCCTATTGTATTGGTTGCCTGATTGGAATGTTATTATAGCTTTGACCCACAGCCTGTCTATCTACTGCTGATTTCTGGACTGCCCTTTGCTTTGTTTGCTATATTGGACTGTCTTTTGGTTTACCACTCTCTGCTTGCTGTTGTGATTTTGTCTCATCCTATTTACCGCAATAAATGACCGCACACGGATTCAAACTCTGCTTCAGCGTCCATGTTACAGAATACTTCACCTCCCATGAATCCAGCCGAAGTTTCCAACCTCCAAGCAGCATTTGCTTACCAAAGCGAGATGTTAAAAAGCTACCAAGAGCAACTCACGAAACTCCAATCAGTCAACGAGCATTTGACACAATACATTCGATCGCTTCCTCCTCCCACGCCGCTTACTGTAAGCTTTGCCCTCCCTGATAAATTTGACGGTACAGCTGAAACTTGCAAAGGGTTTGTTCATCAAGTTAAGTTGTATTTCGATTACCAGAGTGACAAATTTGCCACTGCTTTTCTCATGACTTTGTTAACTGGCAAGGCGATCGACTGGGCTTCTGCGGTGTGGGACTCTGATTCACGACTTAAATACTCCCTTAACTATTTCATCGCTCAGATCCGTGAAGTGTTTGAATATTCCGCGGGGGCAGGGATATCTCGACTCAAATCATTAACATTAAACAAGGCAACCGCACCGCTGCCGAATTCGCCGTCGAATTCAGAACGCTGGCCGCTCAAAGCGGATGGAATGATGTCTCTCTAAAGACTATGTTTTACCACAGTTTGAATCCAGACCTACAGACAGAGCTCACTTGCCGAAGAGAAGATTCCTCCTTCTCAGAATTCATTTCTCTCGCCATTAAGATTGACAACCTCATGAGACAGGCACCGAAACGTAAAGTAGACAAGGGTTCACACAGTTCACAAGTGTCTACAACGGGCGGACCACCGCCACAGGAAGAGCCCATGCAGTTGAATAACTCACGGCTTTCAGAGGAGGATCGAGAGAGGCGCCGTTTCCATCGCTGATGTTATTACTGCGGTGAATCAGGCCACCGTAGTCTCGGATGCCCACAGAAGGCCCAAACCACCCCAGGGTAAATATAAACCATTTTTCCCTGCTCAGTAACCGAACTTTAACTCTCCTCGTTATTCTTAAAAATGATACTCTGTCTCTTGAATTGACAGCGATGATAGACTCTGGGGTGGCATTGAATCTCATCCACAAGGACATCGTGGAGAAATATCAAATTCCCGTTCAACCATGCACCCCTCCTATAAGAATCAAGGCCATCGATAACGCCCTCATCGGGGAAGGAATAACGCATCGCACAAAAACTCTCACACTCCAGGTCGGGCTGCTGCACCAGGAATCCATTACCCTGTATGTTGTCGACTCTCCCAAACATGAAGCTATTTTAGGATTCCCATGGCTCTCCACTCATGACCCCGACATCTCCTGGTATTACGGTGAGCTTACCCACTGGTCAAAATTTTGCCTTGAGAACTGCCTTTCTGTTAAACCCCAACCATGCTGCACTACCAGTATTGAGAGCCCGAATACTCCTAAGTCAGTTAATATACCCCCATGTTTCCACGATCTCTCTGAAGTATTTAGCAAGACCAAAGCTACACATCGCCTATACACCCCCACATCGCCCCTGGGACTGTGCTATAGATCTGCTACCCAACGCTATGCCCCCCAAGATTAAGGTCTACCCTCTCTCCCAGAACGAAAATCAAGCAATGGATGAATACATCACGAGGCTCTCAACTCTGGATTTATTCACCCATCCACTTCTCCAGCCGCAGCAGGATTTTTCTTCGTGGAGAAGAAAGATGGTGGGTTACGACCATGTACTGATTACAGAGGACTAAATAATGTAACTGTCAAGTTCCGCTACCCCCTTCCCCTGGTACCTTCTGCTTTAGAACAATTGCGAGAGGCAACCATCTATACCAAACTGGACTTGAGGAGCGCTTATATCCTTATACGAATCAAGGAGGGAGACGAATGGAAGACTGCCTTCATCACCACCAGGGGGCACTATGAGTACCAGGTGATGCCCTATGGGTTAGCCAACGCTCCAGCTGTATTTCAGTCATTCATTAACGAAATCTTCGAAGATCTTCTGAACAAGTACGTGATAGCTTACATTGACGACATTCTTCTCTGTTCCAAATCTGAAGCAGAGCACATCGACCATGTAAGGACAGTCCTATCTCGGCTCCTAGAGAATCAGCTTTATGTAAAAGCAGAGAAATGTGAGTTCCATGTAAGCCAGACGTCATTCCTGGGCTATCACGTAAGTCATCATGGAGTCAAGATGGATGCCACCAAGGTGCAAGCAGTCACTGAATGGCCACAACTCTCCACCATCAAGGAATTGCAAAGGTTCTTGGGTTTTGCTAATTTCTACTGACGAATCATTCGAAACTACAGCACAGTAGCATCCCCTCTAACTGCACTACTCAAGGGCAAACCGAAGAAACTGAAATGGACCGAGGAGGCCAGCCTGGCTTTCGCCTCCCTCAAAGAAAGATTCACCTCTGCACCCATCCTGAAACATCCAGATCCTAACTTAACCTTTGTCGTTGAAGTGGACGCTTCTGATTGTGGTATTGGGGCAGTTCTCTCACAAAGACATGGTCAGCCCGGCAAACTATACCCCTGTGCCTTCTCCCGGAAACTCACCAGCGCAGAGAGTCATTATGATGTCGGAAACAAAGAACTCCTCTCCATGAAAGCTGCCATCGAGGAGTGGCGACATTGGGTAGAGGTCGCCACTCACCCATTCCAAGTCATCACCGACCACAAAAATCTTGAGTATATTAGAAATGCTAAATGTCTAAATCCCCGTCAAGCTCGTTGGACCCTATTCTTCACCCGTTTCCAATTCACCGTAACCTATAGACCTGGCAGTAAGAACGGTAAGGCAGACGCCCTCTCTAGGCGCCATGATCTCCCCATAGATAATCAAAACCCTGATCCCATACTCCCACCTACAGTTATCCTGGAACCCATTTCCTGGGACTTAATGGAGGAGATTTAACGAGAACAGCAGCATGAACCACCACCTGTTAACTGCCCTCCTGGTAAAAATTATGTACCAGAATCTCTTCGTCAATGCGTACTGCAATGGGTCCACTCTTCACTAGCTTCCGGGCATTCAGGTATCTCTAGAACTCATCGTCTAATGCAAAATATGTTCTGGTGGCCATGGATGACCCAAGAGGTTACCACGTACGTCAAGTCTTGCCAAGTTTTTGCACAATCCAAGACCCCCAAGGAATTACCCTCCGGTTTGTTTCAACCACTACCCATCCCACACCGCCCTTGGTCTCACCTGTCCATTGACTTCGTAACAGATCTGCCTCCCTCCAACGAGTTTATAACCATTCTAACCATCAAAAAATTGGTCGATATCTACGTACATACTGCAGTCGAGAGCAACATAGGTGGTCTGAGTTTCTCCCCTGGGCTGAATACGCCCAAAACTCTTTAACCCACTCTTCTACAGGCCTTACCCCCTTTCAGTGTGTCCTGGGGTTTCAACCTCCCCTGTTCCCGTGGTTGGGTGAACCATTTTCGGTCCCGGCAGTGGACGATTGGATACGACGTAGTGAGAGGGTGTGGGACAGTGCTCATGTCCGTCTCCAGCGGGCTGTAAGGACGCAAGAGATGGGGGGGTTCTGTAACGCCAAGCCAGCAGAGGGAGCCCTCACCCGAGTACTGACTGCCATCGCTCCCTCTGCTGCTTCTACATCCACTTCCTGTTTGGGACTATTTAAACACTGACCATGTGCTCGCTCGTCGCGAAGTATTGCCAGTTTCATCTGCCTTACCGAGCGTTCTATTGTTTCTCTGCCTGATTACCTGTTGACGTTCTGCCTTGCTACTGGATTTACGAGTTTACGGATTTACCCTTGGATTGTTTGCCTGATTGGATTGCCTTCACGAACTGAACTGACGCCTGTCTCCTCGCTATCGTCTCCTGGTTTGCCCCTATTGTATTGGTTGCCTGATTGGACTGTGGACACCAATCAAATAAATAAAAAGAAATAAAGAAATCGTGAAAGAAATAAAAACTGTTTACCATTAAAGAAAAAAAAAAAAAACCCAAAAAACTCCTTCAGTTCATTAATTCTTTGGTACTGGCAAGCAGAACCAAATAGTGGTGGAAAGCAGTGTGCTTTCATCCCTTTACGTGAACAGATCTCACAGCGGAAAGCTCTGCCACTCCGTCAACACAGCCCAGAACACGGTATCAGAAATTTAAACTCAAAATAGAAACAATATTAACAAAAGTGTCCAGTACAACATAAACTAGAATGTGTGCACTCCAACTAGTTAATGATGTACCAAAATTTTGTTTGAATGACAAACAAACCGGCTCTAACTCTTTATGTATTATGTACCGACAGGAATTGTAGGTGGGGGTAGTGAATGACCAGCGCTCTCTTCCACCTTTAGTACCATGACTAAGGTGAGACCCTTGATCAAGGCACCGAACCCCCAACTGATGCCAGCTAGTATGAGCTGTGTGTGGAAATGTAATTTCCCTGGCTTTAAGAGATAAACTAGCATTGTTTAACGTCTTTGCATGACCGTAACGGTAAATGGATATTTGTATTGAAAATTTTTGGTATGGCTCTTTCGGTTTGGTACGCATGTGTACCGAACAAATACAACATTTTTAATTACCCTTATAAATGGCTTTGATGTGGAATGACAGATATAAACTTCATTGTATAAATGTCGCGGAAAGCCGCTTTTGGGACACTTCAGAAATGTGCCTCGGTGAGGCTGGTATAAACAAGCATTGTCAGAGCCGCAACGCCCCGTGGACTTGTGCAGAGTAAATGGGGCTCTTTCAAATGGCAGTGCGGAAAGCGAGTGTCACGGTTGCGGGAAGGAGCACGGTGCAAGAGTATCAAAAAAAAAAAAAAAAAAAAAAAAGTCTTTATTATAATCCACAAAATGAAATACGAGAAGTCAAGGAGCTGGGGTAACAACACGTTGATAGAAATGATAACAGACAAACCAACCAGGGGAGAAACAAGGACTTAAATACTAGAGGAGTAATTAAGGAGAACAGAAACAGGTGTGCAGCCAATTAATCAAAACCATGGAAACAAATGAGGAACTGAATCAAGAGACAGAACACAAGGAGAAACAAAAGCAAAACCCAAAGAATACGTGACAGCGGGTCAATGCGATCATTCCTTCCCCTTTATTACTAGTTTTAACGCAAAATAAACATGAATGAACATTTGAAAATTATGAACATTATGTGCAATTTAGATGCTACACAACAACTTTTGTGGATCCTGCATGTGATATCATGAATCTGAACTAAAATGTGCTTTTAACATACTATCTCTGTATTAAAAATGTATTTAGTTACCACTTGTAGTACATTTGAACCCACTAGTGTATGAGAGATGGGCTCAAGTGTACTACAAGTGGTAACTAAATACTTTTTTTTTTTGGATACAGAGACAGTATGTTAAAAGCACATTTTAGTTCATATTCAGATGTTCTTAAGATTATCTTAAGAAGTACTAACAAATAATTTTTAGTATATTTAGTACAAAACTAGTATGTGAACATAGAGCACTTTAAGTACAATATGAGAGTGACCTTTTTTTTTGGCCTGGGCTGCTAATCTAGTGTTGCTAAAATTACATTATAACCAGTGCATACACTGTCCAGAAAAGCTGGTCTGTCCTCATAATTTTTGTCCGCAGTGGTCATGCATTTTTGAAGTTTTCTGATCCAGGCAATGAATAATTTCCCAGTTCCCAGTTTGGATTTGCTAAACATGCACATCTCTAGGTATCTGCAGTCTATATTTGAGTCTTACATAAGTTTGTGTTCTAATGGCAGAGGACACGTGATTAAAATTAAATTAGGTTAATTATCATAATTTTCAGTGCTTACAAAAAGCACTGTGCTTGTGTGATGGTACAGCCACTGTATGAGGTGGCAATACCATGGTACAATGATATCAGAATTGATTACCTGGTATAAAAAAAAAAAAAAAAACTAAACTGAACTTTGTACTAACCCTAAAGAGAATCTATTCAGAATGTTTCCTACAGGTGAATTTTAGGTTTTCTTTTTGCAACCTAAATATAATTACACAGAATGTTCCCTAATGGATATTATTAATAAAACCTAAAAACAACCATAAAACATAAAAACTAACCTTCCAATTAAAATGTTGCAGATGGTTTTGTGTGAGATTTTTTTTTCTTCTTTTCTTAACCATAAACAACATTTTGCAGAAATACGTGACTGACTAAGCACATTTTTGTGTTTAAAAGATATGCATTTTTTTAGAAGTTCATCTTTTAACTTGAATGCCACATTTTTATAAAGATGTGTAATGCAAAAGATGCTACAAAAGATGTGAGATGCGAGTGAATGGTCAAACATGTACTTCTGCCACATGTTTGCATTAGAAAAACAATAGAAAAGCAGTGCAGAGTGCAAAAACACGTTATGTGTGAACAACCCCTTACTAATTTTAAAACATCACTTTAGAGCAGTGCTTCTCACACCTGTCCTGGGGACCCCAACCACTGTACATTTTGTATGTCTCCCTAATAGGCCACACCCAATTCAAGTCTTGCAGATTCTACTAATGAGCTGATGAGTTGAATCAGATGTGTTAAATGAGGAAGACATCTGTAATATGCAGTGGTTGGGGTCCCCAGGACATGTTTGAGAAGCACTGCTTTAGAACTAGCAAAGACGGCTTGGGTTGGTTCAGGGATTAGAGTATTATAGTTATTAGAATATTGCTGCATAAATGCATCCTCAAAATGTGTCCTTCATTTACCAGGCAATGAAGAAAACAACAGATGGGTACTTCATGGCCCAGGCTATCCCAAGATTCATTGCACACTGGTGATGAATGGATTTTTTTTGGAGAGCACATTTTTTTATCATTTAAAATAATAATAACAATAAAATCACAAACCACAGTGACTATACATATACTTGTTACGCTATTTTTGCCAGCTGTTACACTTACAGTAACATTTATAAAATATTTAGGAATTCTTTGATCTTGAGAAGCTTTAAACCATTAGATAGATGTTGTTACAATAACAGTAATTACTTAATTTCTGTCAGGATTGCAAAGTCAATTGGTCGTTATTGATATTTCAAATAATGAGTTACATGCCTGTACATATTCAGGCACGTTTGCTCCCATTTTGGTCACAGAGTTTTGCAACACAACATCCATTAGGGTAACTTTTTCACAAATTTACTTTCTATTTCTTTAGATATACTTGAATAAACACTATATCTATTCATTTTCTGTTAATCCATCAATCTTCCCACCTTCCGGTGATGGTAAATGTCTCAATTCTGTCTCTGTATATAACTCTGCATAACTAACACAGAAGAAACATGAAGCTAATAAATATAAGATTATGATAGTATATGGTTTCTATGTGTTTTCATGCATTTTGGGGTATTTTTAATAAGAACATAGGGCTGGATGATATGGCTAAAATGTATGTAATGATATAATATACAATATGATATGATATAATTCTGATATTGATATGAACAATATTTAAAAAGCCTCAGAAAGCCTCTTGGCAAAGATGTCTGTACCAACAAATTACCTAAAATTACAAATTACACAAATGTACCTAAAAATTAATTTGCCAAGTCTATGAAACCTCCTGTTCTTATCCACAAGTTTCCTACGCCCCATGAGGCCTTGCGTCAAAAGTGGGAGCGTCTTCCGGTTCAAAGTAAACAAGCGGGACGTGACACTCATTTATTCAACAGTTGACAGGAGTGACGGGCAAATGAAGCCTTGTGAAGCACCGAGACTTTCCTCTGACTGTTTTGGGAAAAGATTCAGCACTTTGAGAGTGTCGAAAACAGCGCGATCTGGTGGTTAGTAAAAAATAAAGCATCCAAAAGCCTCTGAAGCTCCGCTGCTCTGGAAGCAGCATTCACAACAATTTCCATAGATCGATCCATGTTATATGCACAAATAAAAGCCTAACCGTGTGTGTTTGTTTGTTGAATTTCTGACTCTGATAAATAAATTTACCAATTGAACAGTACCATTAAATGCCAGTACGAATATCAATATGATGTAATAGAAGAATAATGTACACATATATTAATTGCATATGGCATATATTTAATTTTATTGAAATAATTTGTATTCTTCATATTACTTGTATGACTGGGTATTTAAAAATGTAATTTTTAAATAGGTCCTAATGAAAATGTATTGGCAAAATAAGATCTGGGGGTCGAACATTAGGACATGCAAAGTGAATCGCGCACATGACTGGACAGAAAGTGAGGCTTCTACGAAACGAGGCTTCATCTGGCATGCCCTTTAACACAAGCTCTGATGTCTCGGTTCAAATGTCATTTCACTAGTTGACAGTCATTCAAGATTTAGTGATCCAAACTTGCTAATGATGTGGGAACACAAATCCGAAAAGCATATGTTGTCCATAAGAAGGTAATGACATCTCTCATAAAGATGTGCATTTTAACAAAGTAAACAATAGTCTAAAAAACACTTAGCCTCTTCGCAAATTAGCACACAAAATACCATTGGTATACTAAGTCCGCCGCCTCACCGGAAGTTGTACCCACGTTCTTTTTTCCAGTAGCGCCCCCCGGAAACATGTGGATATATTGAAACAAAAGTGCTTTAGCCAGGATAAAGAATATGAAAAGTGCTCAGAGTTGCTGCAGGAAAAAAACAAACAAAAAAGAGTGAGCAACAACAAAAATGCATGTTACTGTAGATGGCTTATTGAAAATACAATATCATTTTCTGCCAGCAGGAGGAGCTTTTGGAGCGGCAGAAACATCGGTTTTCCTGGTAACAGCTGCGCATAAAGCAGAGCTCCACTCATAAATGCTACATCTTTATGAGATAAAATGAAAATACCATCCAAACTTTTCTGAAGACAGTCGGTTTCCTTCAGAGATACATTTGTACAAAACGTCTAAGGTTACGACTGTAACCCCGGTTCCCCGAAGGGAACGAGATGCTGCGTCTACAAACGCTTTGGAGACGCTCTCAGCGTAAGCATGCTCTGAATCACATGTGTAATCAGTCCAATAGAGAAGAAAGACGTCATAGGCGGGTGATGTCACGGACCAGGAAGCTTTAAAGCACGTGCGCTGGAACCGGCATTCAGCTTAAGGAAGAAGCGAACAATCGCAGGGATGCAGGAAGTATGGCACGAGACGCAGCGTCTCGTTCCCTTCAGGGAACCGGGGTTACAGTTGTAACCTTAGACATTCCCCTTCAGGAACTCGAGCTGCGTCTACAAACGCTTTGGGGAACGATATGCCCTCGCCCCCATAGTTCCAAGTCCCTGCCTAGTGTGTGCTAGGACGAAGGACAGAAGAGCCAGGAGCGACTCGCAGGTCTAGGTCATAGAACCTGACGCATCCCACTGCGACACCTACATTAAGCCTACATTACGGCTTCCTTCTCTCAGTATAAAAGGAGCGATGCATCATCATTAGGACATTCAAAACAAGCCTACACCTCTTACTCTGGTGAGACACCTCACTTAATGATATCAGACAACCAGGGTTACACAAGTAACCTGTTGATCTCTTTCAAGAATACATTTCGGTGTCTTACTATGGGGTATCCTAACTTCCATTTTGCCAGATAACCTGTCTCGAGGTCTTCTGAGGTCTTCCTCTTTCTCAGAGAGAAGTCCTACCGTCCCTATTCTTCAAAATCAAGTGCGCCCTCCTCCTCCTCTTTATTGAGCATATTGGGCAGAGGGCGCATGCATCAAGCTGTTCACTCCAGGATAAAACTGCGGTTGTGGGCAACTCAACAGGAACGGATACTTGTGGAGTAGCAGCCGGACGAGGAATCCTGGCCCAACAGGCCAGCTTGGCATGCTAGCATGTGATGATGTTAAAATGTGCGCAGTGCTCACAAGCAACAGGATTTTTGATTGCCAGTTGAACATGTTTCAGCACGGGACAAGCAGAACAGACCTGGGGTCTCATTGATAAAACTCTGCGTAGTTTTCATACTAATACTGTACGTACGCACAAAAGCTAGATTTTGCGTATGCACAAAAGTTTTCAGATTTATAAAACCATGTGTACGTCAGAACCTGCACAAAAATCCCTTTCCCAGTCACGGGAAGATTGCGCGTATGTGCATTTCCACCCCCTCTCCTCCCCTAATTTTTGTTTTATAATAAATATATGAAAATATCCATAAAAACAAAATGGTTTAAAATAGTTCTCAGATATATTTTATAATCAAATCAAATTAGATTTATGCAGCTATACAGATAAGGTGAACATATAAGGTGTACATCTACTTTTAGTGGAAACAGGTCTATATTTATTGGTGTGTAAATTTGTCTGACTTGGTGCATTACTGAAAGTATTTTAAAAACGAAATGTGCAAATCTTACCATTTTCTTTGAGTTGTATCCTTCAAATACAGTGGTATTTTTCATAATGTTCAGCACCACCGTGCAGCTGGGGTTGTAGAGTAAACTATTATCATTGGACCTATTCAAACCAGAGAATGGACTGTTCGACCACCAAATCCAGCAGTGTCCGCCATAATATCGAAGTAAGTGCACATCACTGAGTATTGTTCTTGCTAAAAATATTATCTCATAACATGAGATCTACAGTTTAGTTTAAATATGAATTATTGTGCACCTATAGCACTACATGCTGTCATTAAAACATAGCATGCTACAGGAAAAGTGTTTGAGCGCATCCACTATGTCTAAATTAATATATTTTTTGCATAACAAATTTTTGTAATTTCAGCACTTATCTCCTTTAATGAGAGTGGAATATCTAATGTAAATGCATATCGAAATGAAAAGTTTAAATCGTTTACTTCATTACTTTTGTCACTCCAAAAGAGTTCGTACACATGGTCTAGAATGTTTGTACAGTGCGTACATATTTACGCCAAGTTTATTTTTTATAAATCCAGATCAGATATGTGCGTGGAATATTTATATGCCCATTTTGTGCGTACACAACGTTTATAAATGAGACCCCTGGTGTGTGTCCTTGCATGAAATCTTGTTCCCGCATAAGCAACGCTGTGAAGAGTCTCTGGCTTCTGGTGTGAATTGAGAAGAGGTTTTTGAATGTCGTAATGACGTGGCATCGCTCCTTTTATACCTCTTATACTCCCAGACACAACATCATGTCTGCCATCCAACTGGGGTTGGTGTAACTGGGCTTCTGAGGAATATACGGAAGGGGCGTATCCCATAATGAGACATCAAAATGTATGCTTAAAAGAGAAAAGAGAAAAAGAGCAGAAAGCATGTGTGATTTATAATTTAACGTCTAAACAAAACAGTTACCCAGAATGAAACACGGCGTGACATCAGCTTCACATTTTCTTTTGGGATGCAATTTCAGACGCTGATTGTTTTGTTCCTGAATAGATATTCATTCATATTCATATTCATTCATAATTCATATTACAGTTATGAGATTTATCATAATAATTGTCATTGTTGTCATAATTGTTGCTAATACACATCAAATTGTAAATGATTACAATTTAAATAATATATCATTATTTTTTCGTCACTTTAACCACTTACTAAATGACCAGCTAATTGCTAAGGAGTTTACTGGTAGTACTTCTCTGATAGAAGATTGAGAAGTGAAGCGGGTCTTTAGTCATACAGTAGGGGTGTGCGGGGCACAAACTAACGCGGGGTTAGTTGTAACACACATGGTTTAAACATTTCCACAGATACTATTTGAACTGAACTGAGCTGGATGACAAACTGGCTAAACCGACCACGTGCTAGCTGCCTCACGCCACCGAAATCAGTTAATTCTCAGCACATAGAGACCCTTTCACCTAGATATCATACTAAATCAAATCAAATCACCTTTATTTATATACCGCCTTTAACAATACAGAATTGTGACAAAGCGGCTGTACAGTATTAAATAGGAAATAGTACATCAACAATGCAAAGGGCAACAGTAAACACTCAACTTTCAGGTAAAGGTAGTTAATCAAATACAATAAGATAAAATACAATATTGTGTGAAGATAAAGTGAAGATAAAGTGTCCCCAACTAAGCAATCCAGCGGTGACAGCGGCAAGGAACCAAAACTCCATCGGTGATAAATGGAGAAAAAAACCTTGGGAGAAGCCAGGCTCAGTCGGGGGGCCAGTTCTCCTCTGGCCAGACACAGAGGAATCACCAGGTCCCGTGGTCCTGTGCCGACAGCCGTCTAGGTGACGAGGTCTTCACTGGGGATCCGTCTCTGGGGCTCATCTAGTCGATGTGGTCTCCGCTGACATTCAGTGCTGTAGAGGTTGTCTCTAGGTGCTGATCCACCGTCTGGGCTGGGTACGGACTGGATCCGGAGGACTGCAGTGACCATCTGGTCTGGATACGATACTACAGAGACTGTCTGTTCCCCGAGCTAGAAAATACAAAAAACATCCAAACCAATTTAAGAGTAACAATCTAATTGATGTTCAACAAATAAAAAATTAATATAATACAGAGAAACAAGTGATAAAGCTTGGTTTATTGAGTATCAGGTCCCTTTCTACAAAAGCACTCTTTGTCAATGATGCAATCACTTATCATAACCTAGATGTGCTCTATTTGACAGAAACCTGGCTAAAACCAGATGATTACATTATCCTAAACGAGTCTACCCCCCAAGATTACTGTTATAAACATGAGCCACATATAAAAGGTAAAGGGGGAGGTGTTTCTACTATTTATAGCAATATTTTCAGTGTTTCTCAGAGAACAAGCTTCAAGTATAACTTGTTTGAAGTAATGGTGCTTCAAATAACATTATCCAGAGAGTGTTAATGATAAATCCCCCGTGATGTTTGTACTTCCTACTGTATACAGTCCACCAGGGCACCATACAGACTTTATTAAAGAATTTGCTGATTTTCTATCTGAGTTAGTGTTGGCTACAGATAAATTCTTAATAGTGGGTGACTTTAACATCCATGTTGATAATGAAAACAATGCACTGGGATTAGCTTTTATAGACATTCTGAACTCTATTGGGGTTAGACAACACATGTCAGGACCTACTCATTGTCGAAATCATACTCTAGATTTAACCCTGTCACATGGAATTGATGTTAATGGCATTGAAATTCTGCAGCAAAGTGATGATATCTGATTGATGATATGATATTATTTTCTAGTCTTGTGTATACTCAAGATAACTAAAACTGTAAATTCAACTCCTTATTACAAGTATGGTAGAATCATCACTTCTACCACAAAAGACTGCTTTTTAAGTAATCTTCCTTATCTGAATTCCTCAGCATAACCAATAGCTCAGAAAAACCTGATGATGTAACGGAAACGTTTTGGTTACGTATGGTAACCGTTCCCTGATGAAGGAAACGGAGACGTTGTGTCGAGTGTACAACACTAGGGGTTGCCCTTGGGAGCCCAAACACCTCTGACAGTTTTGAGAAAAGGCCAATGAAATTTGGTGTGCAGATTCTGCATAGCTGGCCACGGCTGTTTCCCGTAGGAAAAAGGCACTACGGAGATCACAACCTGCCCAGAACCTAATCCCAGCTACGTCCAGAAGTGCCAAGTGATGGAGGAGATGTCCAGGGTTCATGTCAGGAAACCTACTGAAACAGAGAAGCGTAATCACCGTGAGGGGAAGCGCTTGAGCAAGCTCTACACCAAACCAGAGTGCTGAGTTGAAGAGCTTGCATTCAAGACTCTAGCAGATACTGGTTCCATGCGCAGGTTGTAAAATCTGGCGAATGTGTTAGGTGTAGCCCAACCTGCAGCTCTGCAGATGTCTGTCAAAGAGGCCCCATTCGCAAGAGCTGCCGAGGCAGCGACTCCCCTGTTCGAGTGGGCTCTCATTCCCAGTGGGCAGGGTAAGCCTCTAGCCTGGTAGAACGTACGAATCACATCCACAAGCCAGTGGGAGATCCTTTGTTTGGAGACAGCTTTCTCCTTCTGCTGTCTTCCATAACAGACAAAGAGCTGTTCGGAATGTCTGAAGGGCTGAGTATGTTCCAAGCAAATGCGCAGAGCACAGACTTGAGTGTCGAGGCAGATAGGTGCTTATCCAGGCCTCCTTGGAGGAAGGATAGCACAGATTCAATACCACATCTCCGTGGGTCTTTCCCTCGGGAAGAACACCAGTTCACAAAAATGCGCCATTTTAGGTCGTACAGCCGCCTAGTGGAGGGGGCTCTAGCCTGTAAGAGGGTGTTTACCACTGAGGGTGAAAGGTCTCTGAAGTCCTCCTGGTCGCGTCCAGGGACCAGAGGTCTGGGCGCGGGTGCCAGATTGTGCCCTTCCCCTGAGAAAGAAGGTCCTTCCTCAGAGGAATGCTCCAGGGAGGAGCTGATGCTAGGAGCACCAGGTCCGAGAACCAGGTTCTGTTGGGCCAAAACGGTGCCACCAAGAGTACCTGTTCTCTGTCCTCCCTGACTTTGCACAGAGTTTGCGATGAGACTCACTGGGGGAAACGCATACTTGAGTAGGTCCCTCGGCCAGCTGTGTGCCAGTGCATCTATACCGAGGGGGGCCTCAGTTAGTCCGTACCACAACTGGCAGTGGGTGGATTCCGGTGAGGCAAAGAGATCTACATGTGCCTGGCCGAACTGACTCCAAATCAGCTGGACCGACTGGGGGTGGAGCCTCCACTCGCCCCCTAGCGTTGTGACAGAGAATCAGCCACACAATTGGAATCGCCGGGGATGTGAGTGACACGCAGAGACCTGAGTCTGTGCTGGCTCCAAAGTAAGAGATGGCGGCTAGCTGTGACATGCGAAAGGAGCGTACACCACCCTGGTGATAGATGTAAGCTACAGTCGCCGTGTTGTCTGAGCGGACCAACACGTGGTTGTCCTGAATCAAAGGTTGGAACCTCCTCAGTGCCAAAAGCACTGTCAAAAGCTCCAGGCAGTTGATGTGCCATACATTCGGGGGCCTGTCCAGACTCCGGAGGCTGCATGCCTATTGCACATGGCACCCCAGCCTGTCTTGGAAGCATCTGTGGTGACAATGATGCGTCTGGATACTTGTTCCAGGGGCACCCCTGCCCATAGGAATGAGATGTCTTGCCAAGGGTTGAGTGTTTTGCGGCACGATGGTGTGATGTTCACACGGTACGTGCCGCGGCGCCATGCCCATCTCGGGACTCGGGTATGAAGCCAGTGCTGTAGCGGTCTCAGCCGCGGCTGAGGGTGCCATGTGTCCCAGGAGCCTCTGAAACTGTTTCAGTGGGACCGTTGACCCGCGTCTGAGTGCTTTCACACACCTCAGCACTGACTGTGCACGCTCTGGGGAGAGATGTGCAGACATACTGACTGAGTCCAGTTCCACACTGAGAAAAGAGATACTCTGGGCTGGGGAGAGCTTGCTCTTTTCCCAGTTGACCCGAAGTCCCAAACGAGCCAGGTGGTTGAGAACCACGTCCCTGTGGGTGCAAAGCAAGTCCCGCAAGTGAGCTAGGATCAGCCAGTCATTGAGATAATTAAGAATGCGAATACCCACTTCTCTGAGGGGGGCAAGGGCAGCCTCCGCTACCTTCGTAAAGACGCGGGGCAACAGGGATAGGCCGAAGGGAAGAACCTTGTACTGATAAGCCCGACCTTCGAAGGCAAACCGTAGGAACGGCCTGTGTCTTGAAAGAATCGAGACATGAAAGTATCCTTCAGGTCTATTGCCACAAACCAATCTTGATCCCTGACACACGTGAGAATGTGTTTGAGGGTTAACATTTTGAAGGGGAGCTTGAGCAGGGCCCGATTCAAAACTCTGAGATCTAAGATTGGTCTGAGCCCACCACCCTTCTTGGGTACAATGAAGTAGGGGCTGTAAAACCCCTTCTTCATTTCGGCTGAGGGGACAGTCTCTATCGCATCCTTCGCCAGAAGGACTGCGATCTCCGCACGAAGGACCGCAGCGTTCTCGCCCCGAACTGAGGTGTAGAGAATGCCGCGGAACTTGGGTGGGCATCTCGCGAAATGAATCGCATAGCCGAGCCAAATGGTCCTGAGAAGCCAGCGGGAAGGATTGGGGAGGTTCAGTCTCGGGCGGCCCCTCCAGGAGGCGGCGTTTTGCGGGCAAAGGTGCATCGCAACTGCTCTCTCCACCTGGGGGACCTCCATATACCCCCTCGCTGGACCGCCTTCGAGGGTGGTGAGGGATGAGGAGTTGGTATATTGTGCTCTAGCCGAAAGAGGGCCCCCTTCCACGATTTCGTCAGCTCCTCGTGCACTTCTGGGAAGAAAGGAACCAGGGACGAGCGTGGCCTGGAGTCACGGTTGTTACCCAGGAACCAATCATCCAACCTGGAAGGCTCGGGGCGAGGCGGGGAAACCCGCTCCAGCCCGATCTCCTTGGCTGCCCGTTGAAGTGCGGCGGCCATTTCAGCCACACGAATAATGAAACACACTAACTGTACCGTGTAGCTCTTTTAGAGAAAATTTGCTCTGTTTAGAGGAGAATCTTCTCTTGTAGATCGCCGTCGAAGCACCCAGGGGAACTCTCACAACACTTGTTAGAGAAGGGAGAGACCACTGCCCGTGCCGTAGATCCAACGACGAAGAGGTGAATGATGCCGCTCTCACACAGAGACGCTGTATTCGGCTCCGAAAAACAGAACGAGTGAGTAGAGCATGCACTGCCCTACTTATACCCGAATGTCCGGGGCATGGCAAGCTATGCAAAATCTGCACACCCAATTTCATTGGCCTTTTCTCAAAACTGTCAGAGGTGTTTGGGCTCTCAAGGGCGACCCCTAGTGTCGTACACTTGCCACAACGCGGAGTGTATGACAGATAGGGAACTACTGACTCTCTCTTTTCTAGCACTCTAGATACAGTCACTTCTTTGCGCTTAAGGAAAAAGGAAAACAGTCCAACCCCATGGTAAAACGGGCACACTCACACCCTAAAGAGAGCAGCCCAGAAAATGGAGCACAGCTGGAGAAAAACAAAACTAGAGGTTTTTCGTACCACCTGGCGTGAATGTACCCTTTCATATAGAAAAGCATTAAAAACTGCAAGATCTGATTACTTTTCATCTCTTTTAGAAGAAAACAAATATAACCCTAGGTATTTGTTGAATGCAGTGGGTAAGTTAAAGAAAAATAAAGAACAAACAAGCATTGACTTTCAGCATAGCAGTAATGACTTTATGAATTACTTTACTTTCAAGATCGATACTATTAGAGATAAATTGTCACCATACAGCCGTCAGTTACAGTATTGTATCAGTGCGCTATAGATGTCCTGGGGAACAATTCCACTCATTCTCTACTATTGGAGAGGAAGAATTTTATAAACTTGTTAAATCATCTAAACCAACAACATGTATGTTAAACCCTATTCCATCTAAGCTACTAAAAGAGGTACTTCCAGATATCATAGGTCCTCTTCTGAATATTATTAATTCGTCATTGTCATTAGGATATGTCCCCAAAACCTTCAAACTGGATGCTATTAAGCCTCTCATTAAAAAACCACAACTTGTGCCCAACAAATTAATTAATTACAGACCGATCTCGAACCTCCCTTTTCTGTCAAAGATACTAGAAAAGGTAGTATCCTCACAATTATGTTCCTTCCTACAGAAAAATGGTATCTCTGAGGATTTCCAGTCAGCTTTTAGACCGTATCACAGTACTGAGACTACTCTTATTAGAGTTACAAATGATCTGCTCTTATCATCCGATCGTGGTTGTATCTCTCTGTTAGTGCTACTGGATCTTAGTGCTGCGTTTGACACTGTTGACTGCAACATTCTTTTAAACAGACTTGAAAATGATGTTGGCATTAGTGGTAGTGCATTGGCATGGTTCAAATTGTACTTATGTGACCGCCAGCAATTTGTGGCAGTGAATGAAGAGGTATCATATCGATCACAAGTGCAATATGGAGTATCTCAAGGCTCAGTACTAGGACCATTACTTTTTACGCTTTACATGATGCCCTTGGGAGATATTATCAGGAGACATGGTGTTAGCTTTCACTGTTTTGCTGATGATACTCAGCTCTATATTTCGTTGAGGATTGTGTGGTTGAGATAAAAAACTGGTTGATGAGTAATTTCTTACTGCTAAATTCTCAAAAAAACATAGGTGTTAACTATTGGACCTAAAACCTCTGCGAACAATAACCTTAAACACTGTCTAATACTTGATGGCTGTTCTGTCAATTCTTCGTCATCAATTAGGAACCTAGGTGTGCTATTTGATAGCAATCTTTCCTTCAAAAGCCACAACTCTAGGATTTGTAAAACCGCATTTTTCCACCTCAAAAATATATCTAAATTACAACCTATGCTCTCAGTGTCAAATGCTGAAACGTTAATTTATGCGTTCATGCGCTACACTGGCTCCCCATTAAACATTGTATAGATTTTAAAATCTTGCTAATTACTTATAAAGCCCTGAATGGTTTAGCTCCTCAGTACTTGAGCAAGCTCTTATCACATTATAGTCCCTCACTTCTGCTGCATTCTCAAAACTCTGACAATTTGATATTACCTAGAATATCAAAATCAACTGTGGGCGGCAGATCATTTTCTTATTTAGTGCACAAACTCTGGAACAATATACCTAACACTGTTCGGGAGGCAGACACACTCAGTTTAAATCTAGATTAAAGACCCATCTCTTTAACTTGGCCTACACATAACTCATTTCTATAATCCAAATCCGTTAAAGGATTGTTAGGCTGCATTAATTAGGTCAACCGGGAACACTTCCCATACCACCTGATGTACTTGTTGCATCGTAAGAAGAATGGCATCTACACTAATATTAGTCTGTTTCTTTCTTATTCCGAGGTCACCGTAGCCACCAGATCCAGTCTGTATCCAGATCAGAGGGTCACTGCAGTCCCCCGGATCCAGTCCGTACCCAGCCCAGATGGTGGATTAGCACCTAGAGACGACCTCTACATCCCTGAATGTCAGCGGGGACCATGTCAACTAGATGAGCCCCAGAGACCACAGAGGTGGCACAGAAGAACAATGTTTAATGAGGCTCAGACGTGGCATAAATACATTCAAATTCATAAAAACAACGTTATGAGATTAACATTTTTAATATAAAGTTCTGAATACAGGAATATTAAATTATTTAAATAACTGAAATGATAATTTAAAAATACAACTAAAGTGGCCATTAGGTGGTGGCAAGTCACTGTCTTTGTCCCTGAATCATTCATTCAATTGAGTCGTTCAAACAGCTTATTGTTTATTCAACTGTTTTAATTCCAATCAATATCATATTTGCTTTTGTGTTGGGCCAACAGACGGCAGCCATTGCTGATGGCTGATAGACATCACAAGGTTGTGATTCCCATTGACTCAAGCACCTCCAACCACCACTTAGACAAAAATATCCTGCTACATTTTTACTATTAGGAATTGTGCTACATTTATGTACGTTGGCTACCGAATGCATAGAATATATTAATCCCTTTCATTTCCCCCCCAAAATGTAACCAGTTGGTACTGTAACGTATGAAATTACGAATAAAAAGTACTGGTCAGAAACAATAGTAATGCTACATTATGTTGAGAATTTATTATATACTAATTTAATTTAATTTTCATATTGTTCATACTATTGAAAAAAATGTTTTATAAAATTTTGACATTGCCAAAAAATAACTAAAAATAAAATTCTAATCAGTTCAAGTTTGTACTGTTGGGTTATTTTTATAACATGATGAAACAAAAATTTTAAATGAAAAAGTAATTTCATTATTATTGTTATAATTATTTACTTTATTTATTTTTTGCAAAGATAAAGGTCAAAATATGTTTGCAGTTACAATTTAAACAAGGACATAGTCAGGTATATTAAATAAAAACAGAGTAACACAAAAAATGTAGCTTGTATTGTTGTGTTACTTTTGACCCACCTGTGTGTTACTTTTGTCCCAACTGACAGGGTAGAAAGTAATAATGTGTAACTTATGTTCAGAGTGAAATTATACTTAAGTTGTTCTACATTTTTATAAAATACAACCTAGTATTGATCGACAGCACATGTGAGTTATTGACCACAGCAAAAATATATCTCTGTCTAAAACATTATCTTTCAAAATGACATTTGTAATAAAAATAGTACTTTTCAGGTGAATAAAGACTGAGAAGTAATGTTCAGAAAGTATTATCAAGCATTTGGCTGGTATATTTGTTTTGTGTTCATTGTCAAACTGAAATTAGTTCATTTTTAATTAAAAAAAACACACACCACACATTTCATTTGAAATGTTAATTTTATTTTATTGACTAAATATTTTTGTTTGTCTTTTATATATTTTTTCATTAGATCAGATAACATTTTCAGCTGTCATATGGTCACGTTACACCGTGCCCCTCAGATGTTACAATAATTATGCCCCACCTGGGGCATGTTGTCACATTTCAGTTCCATTATTTTGGGAGTAAGTATGAATTGTAATCATGAAACAAACCACACAAACAAACAAAACCACATAGTTGTACTAGACAAGTATGAAATTAATGTGGAAAAAAATATACTGTAAACCCCATGTGGATTTACACAAAGTGAGAAAGTCAAAAAGTGTTAGGTTGTGCCCCGCTCTCCCATAGTTGTGGTGTAGGCTAGTCTCGTTCACTCACTCTCTCTGTCGTGTCGTTTGTCGTTTTCCGGCAGTTGTTTTGTTCACTATTTCGTCATCGATTCGTTTGGCATCGTTTGACAGCGGATTCTCCTTTAAAGAGCAATAAAGACAGCAGCAGCTTTTCATTCCCAGGAGAAGAGCAAACGGCCAAAATAGGAGACATGACACGTCCTCGCATCATGGGTCGGTTCTGCTCTCACCTCTTTCAGCGCACTTCATTTGAGTAAAACTGCAGTACGATTGGAGTATATAAAGCATGACAGTGGCGGCTTTGCTTCAGAAAGACATTCGTGCGCTTCCCTTGTTGCATCTCTGACTAGAACACACTCCACGCGACATTTCCATACATATATTTGTTGCAAGCTGTGGTAATCGGCAGTTGAGTTTGTTGACCGACAATTCTTCATCTCTTCAGAAGCTCTGGACATCAGTACAATCATGAAGTGTGTTTTGTATTGTGTATTTTTCCTCCTGTTGTGGATTACACCCAGTACCAGAGTATGCGCATCTCAACAAGGAATCCCCCTGTCAGTGTAAGTACACTTTACTTATATTTCTCATGCAATGTATATAATTAGTAGGGGCAAATAATAGGCTGCAAATAAAACAGGATCTTTTCTGTATTGTTTGCTACACTGATTTTGTACAACTGTTTCTGACATAAGATATATAAAAAATATTTTTGTCATTTTGTCCCAACTTTGTTATTTGCTATAAGACACCATTTTGCAAGTTTACACCCAGACTGTTCTACAAAATGAACTGAATCAAAATGAATGAACCTGAATATTTTAGGTCACAGTATGCATTTGTTTATTTAGCCAGTGCCTTTTGATTTTAAAAATTCACTTCATATAGCTGTGTGGTTAGACAAATAGATTTTAAAGGAGACATATTTGCTTAAATACAAATTTCTTGTATTATAATTTATATCAAATATAAAAAGTTATATCAAATTCATTTTCTCATCATTTCATTTCCTTCTTTCTAGTGTAAAACTCTGGGCTTCAGCTTTTGGTGGAGAGATTAAATCCATTGCGGCCAAGTATTCTGGCTCTCAGCTGTTGCAAAAGGTAAACTGAGCTGTGCTAAACTGTGCAATTAACACCATGAACAAGGGTTTTCTGCAGCATAGTACCATGGTAATATTATGAGTTTCTATGAAGTACCTTGTAGTACCAATTTTTATCAAAGTATTACCATCTGATACCAACACCGTACCATGTTTTTCCTTTTAAGGGAAACACATTATTATGAGGTTTAAGCTCCTCTTGTGGTGTCCTTTCAACACACAGAAAAGTGAGTGTGTGCTTCTGTTTTTGTAGTTACGCATGTTAACACTCATACTCACATACACACACATAGACACAATCTACGCTAATTAAACCACCCACGAGCAGCAAACCTAGTTTGGTTTGTTAGTTTTTTTGTTCTGCTTGTCTTTTTTTCACAGTGAGGTCAGGGCATCACAGAGGTCAGCACTCAAGGCCTGTGATTATGGGATAGCAGCATGTTTCCATGTGACGTTTCTGTAATGGAGCAGATGAATGTTTATGAGTATGATTTTAGTGTGGTTTTGCTAGTGATATTTTCACCATTGGGCTGGTGGGAACTCAAATTTCAAATTTCCATATTAAGGAAAGAGACAGCGACAGTAGAATGTTTGTGGCATGTGTGCATTTGTGTGTGTGCTAAGTAAAGAGGTTGGGAGCCAGAGGGGCAGATTATCTGTGTGACGGTTTTGAAAAGAAGAAAGGGAACATGCCTGGTGAGCAGACAGAAAAAACAGCAGCGAAGAAAAAAACAGAGTGGAGGGCAACAGAAGAGAAGAAAGGAAAGAGACATATGACAGGAAGCCCAGAGGAAGAAATGTGCATGGAGAAAGAAAAGAGGAGAATGTAAAGTAGAGTAATGTGAATGAACTGGTGTAAGTGTGCCTTCTGGCTCACTCAGTAGCTTATTGTGTGTGTGTGTGACCTCATCAGATCAAAAGTGCTTCGGAGTGGTGCTGGACAGGCGATAAGGAGATGGGGAGCAACCTCCCACCTCCTGGGCCAACATCATTTGCAGAGGGTTGGGTCGCTGCTTGTATAGCAATGTAAAATTTCAGACTTGGAGTGAAACAACTGCTTACAAACAGCCACAGGAAATGCACCTCTGAAAACTGTAGGGAATACTGTTGGACTACATTCATAATACACAGTGGCACATTTACAGCAATGATCACATTACATTACCACATTACAGTAATGAGATTTTGCATTTGCTTGCATAACACGCTTAAAGTTCTTTACTATCTATATATATATATATATATATATATATATATATATATATATATATATATATATATATATATATATGTGTATATTTGTAATTATAATATTCAAAATTATAAATTCAAAATTTCAACTGAAATTAGGTGCATCCCAGTTTGTGTATGTATGCATTGTTCTATGCTGTTTTTAGTATAAGTATAGTATTTAGTATAGTATAAACAGTGTGATTAGAGTATTCACACTGAAAATTCCAAAAAGGAAATGCCTGGATGATGCAATTAAAGGGACAGTTCACCCAAAAATTTCAATTCTGTCATCATTTACTCACCCTCATGCTGTCCCAAACCTGTGAGTTTTTTTTTCCCCTCAGAATTTTGCAATTATGTTTTTATCTTTTTAGACACCTGACACAGGCAGCTTGATTGTATACTTAAACAAAAGTACTACAGCAAAAAAATGTCAATCCATTGTATAAACTGTATAGAAGTATTTTATATTTAGATTTGTTTTGTAGACAATTTCAGTTTCATGTGTGCCATCTAATTTGGGTTTTGTTTACCTTAAACTTTTTTTTCTTGATTTAAGTTTGAAAATCTCCCATTAACTTCATACACCGTGTCGAAACTACACGCGACGTGGCACACAAAATTTCTATTTTAGAAACGGTTTTTCCACCATTTCCGTGACATCGCGGCTGGAACAGAAACATTCTAACTAACGACAGTAATAATCTCAGGTACTGATTATGTGGTTTATTTAAAGTTAAATGTGTCTAATGTGAGTTTGAATATCATTTTGTGTGACCTTTATTAGCCATACTTAAAGCAACAACAGATAGTTTACCTCAAATCTTGAAAATAAATGAAAGCAAAGAAGTACGTTAGAACTGTGAACCAACGTGTGTTCCATAACAAAGACTGTATCAGCCACTCAGTAAGTACATGTAATAATGTTAAAAAAGGTTTAACATTTCTGAATTAGATTATAAACATTTTGTTGCGAGTGCAGTGGGCTTCCAGATAGAGCCCACCCACAGACGCTTCTGATTGGCTGTGATATTTGATTGATTCTGTCGCGTTGCGTTGTCATGTCACGGCTAGTGTGGACACCCAAATTGCTTGTCACTGGAATCAGTTAGGACACTGTTAACTATTTAAAATGTAACTAGCAGCTGAGTGTCATGTAGGGTTGGGTATCGTTGGGGGGTTTTTTCGATACCGGTGCCAAATCGATACTTTTAAAACGGTACCGGTGCCAAAACGGTGCCTGAACCGATACTTTTAAAAAAGCCACAAAGTGGTGGATGACACAAGAATATATTTTCATTGGACAAAAAAGTTCTTTAAATTGAACAATGTATTAAAAGTAAAAAAAAAAAGAAGTAGTACCATATATTATTAAGTCAATGCAAAACACAACAACAATAAAACCTAAGCCACCTAACCCAACTACAATAATTCAACAGCTTAAAATTTCAGCAATTCTTTTGCAGAAATATGACCCTATGTGATGAGATCTGGGAAAACCCGTCGGATGTCGCAGTGGGACATTTTCAGGAAATTCGTTTTTCATTAAATTATTATTCTATACCATCTTGTCTATAATCTCTGAAAATATATCTTTGAAATTCACTTGTTTAGTGCAGAAAAATACACATTTATTGCAGCAAGCAGAAATGACTCTTTCTCCTATGTTAAGAACGCGCTGCGGAGGTGCTTTCCCTTAACAACACAAAAACAGTTAACCTATCAAAATAAAACACGCAACATATTTAGTAAAGGCGTATCAATTCACATTTTCCGCCAGTCCTGTGTAAAGTACGGCAAGCAAAGTTATTTATTTATTTATTTATTTGTTTATTTATTTATTTATTTATTTTAATATCGCGAGATGGCGGAGCGCAACAACGCCGTCTAAAGTACCGCAGCTGCTCACTTAACCGATCTTACTCGTCTCAATCTGCTCAGTTTTGGTGATGTCAGTGCCCTAAATGATGTTACGGGCTATTTCACATCCAGAGATGAAGGATCGGATGATGAAGTTACTAAAGGAGTCGTCCGATGACAGTCTGTTTCAAGCACAGTGCGCGAACAGTTGCGCTGCGCTCGCTTTTACTACAAGGTAGGCTGCATTATTTACTAAACATAAAATGGGTGATCAACGGAAAACAAACGTTAATCTGTTTGTGTAATGATGCAGTATAGCGCTCCTAACTTGACAGACAACTCTCGTTTAACCCGTAAAGTGAAAGTGAAAGCCGTCTCACTTTAAAGCCGTTTTTCTCAAAATCCCATTCCTGAAAATCATCGCTATCAGCCAACCTAAGATAGCCATAACGTAGGTTATGTAAAAAATAAAAGTTTTGGAAAGGGGCCTGAACTCAGCTTTCATATGGTGTCAAAACCTAAAAAAAGGTAAAATTTCACCATGTGTTGGGTTTTCCTAGATCGCATCACATATTTGCCTTCTCTGGCAAAATACGACACCTCTCCAGCTGATGTCTGCAAACTGTCAAACACGGTGCATCCCTCTGCTTTCAAGTTTATTCCACATACCATCAAATGTTTCATTAGGTTTGATGCGTTTTCCCCTTCACACGCAACTGCTGTAAAACATTTGCTGTACGTTGCAGTGTCTGAATCATTTCTCGTGAAATATAGCCACACTTTAGAATGTTTAGTTTTTGGCATTTTAAGTTAGACGCGTTTAATGTAGCTAGCTAAGCTAACGGCAAACCACCTGCTGCAGTCAGAGCGAGTGTAACGATAGTTGCAGCATTCACGCGCTTCTCGGATGGTCTCATTTCCAGACGATTTGTGCTTTTAATTCGAAATGTGAAAATGGATAGTAACTACAAAGATGTCTTGGATTTCTATCATCAAAGCTTTCCGACGTTCACGTGAGTTTTCTCATTCAGTAAATAAATTTTCTGATCATTCTGACACCCCATGAATGCAGTATTTAAATGTAACTAGCGATCTTGCATGTTGATGAATCAATGCTTCTACATCCGTGTCATAGCACCAGAAGACAAATATTTCAATCGACAGTTCAGGCATTTAAGTGGCACCGAAATTCGCGTTCTGATTCGGTCCGGTACATACCGGTCACAAGTGTACCGGTGCCATATTGGCACCGGGTTTCGGTACCCAACCCTAGTGTCATGATAACAACAAAACAGTTTTTATGCTGCATTTCTTTTACACAGAAGTAAATAAAAAATATTACCTAAACTTACCTTACCTAAAATTTCAATACTTTGCTATCTGGCAAGCACTGCTGTGTCCTTCAGGAAAATCCAGCTTCTCTTTGTTCTTTCTTTGTTTATCTATTATGTTTGTGTGTCTTTCATCTCATGTGCCTTACATCTTTCAGTCTTTACCCTTTGCCCTGATTCTCATCCATTCTCTTGCCTCTTCTCTCTTTTCCTAAAAGTATTCTAAGGCATTCTTTACTTGAATAAATCTGCTGTCATCATCATGCATGTGTTCAAATTGTGCCCATCTCATTCTGCATCATCATCATCACACCTTGTACTGCTCAAGCTCAAATAATGCTTGTATTGGAAATATCTCATGTTTCAAGGTTAAATCAAGGGAAACAGTGTGTGTGTGTGTGTGTGTGTGTATAACAGGAAGTGAACAACATCCTTTCCTAATCAATATACTGTACGTATTCAGCTTAAAATGCTCATATATGTGCGTCTAAGATTTTGAGTGTGTGTGTATTTACATGTTCAAGTCTTCAAAACATAAACTGAAAAAAAATTTTTTTTTAAATAAATATAGTTTGAAAATAATTCTCATTTTTACTCACCTATATGCTTTATATTTTATGATGTATTTTGTTTCTCTACGAATCTTTAAAGAATCCTTTCATGGTCCTTTCTACACAATGACAAGGTCTAAAATGACCAAAACACTGAAAAAGTACTAGGGGTGCTCCGATTGATTATCGGCCGATAATCCCTTGGGGATGTTTGATCGGCGGTCTCTAAAAGGCCGATCTCATAAACCGATCTAAAGCTGATGACGCGCCTGCCATGAGAGGTTTGGTACAACATGCAGTGGCACCGTCTCAGTGTCTTTTCGCGGCGGGTAAAACAATTATAATGCTGAAGGTGAGGTACAATTCATATTTCTTCATTTAATAACTTATAAAGTAATTTGAAAACCTTATGTGAGCCGCAATTTTACAAACAGTGCGAGTGAATGACCGCCCGCCCTGTCTCTTTCACTCTCAGAAGTGCGCAAATGGCTTCCAATCACCACATCATGTCTGACTATAAGCAAACTGCACGGTTGACACAGGAATTGTTACTTGCACAATAGAATCAGTGTCGCATCGTCACTAACGTTTGTAAACTGCATTTTTTTTTTTTATTCTTTCCAGTGTTTAACCATTCAGCGCTCGCGCGCTCTCCTGGAGACCTGGCACTCATGCACACTTGAAGTGTAAACACATAACGCCATGTTCACATACCTCCGTTTGCAGTGCGTATTTTTTCCGCGCTCATGCTAACGGATTAAAGCGTTCAAGCTGCATAAGGTTGTGGTCTAGTAGTGCGTTCCAGGAGTGGTGTATCTGCAGCAGTGTTGGGGGTAACGCATTACAAGTAACACGAGTTACGTAATAATATTACTTTTTTCAAGTAACTAGTAAAGTAACACATTGCTTTTGAATTTGAGTTACTTTTTCAAATAAGTAACGGCAGTTACTTTTTTCCCCATTTATTGATTGACGAGTCTTCTGTCGGGAAATTGGGAGCAAACATGATGTTACTGTATTCTAGACTAAATGTGAACATGCATTAATTCATCTCACTCACAAAAAAAACAGATTAGGTTTTCCTCAAAATAAATAAAAACAGTGAAATGCAAACTCAGAATATTAACGCAATAATTACCTGCAATAATTAAATATGTTAAATAAAACAAATATCCCATCCCATTTTATTAACCAGTGTCTTTGCTGCTGACCTTCGATGATGCAATTCAACCATACAAATAAGCAACTTCAGATAAACTAACATTTGTGCTTCATTTTTTTTTTTTTTTTTTTTTTTATAGCTGATGAATTCATTTCACTTTTGGTGTACAAGGGCTTTTACATTAGAATTGTTTTATATTAAAAACAAAGAAGCAAGATTCAAAAAGTAACGCAAGTAACGTAATGCATTACTTTCCATAAAAAGTAACTAAGTAACATAATTAGTTACTTTTTCAGGGAGTAACACAAAATTGTAATACATTACTTTTAAAAGTAACTTTCCCCAACACTGATCTGCAGCAGTGTAAAGATTGTTTCCGCACGGAGTCTGTGTTGCACGTGCAGAATTAAAGTGACAGTGCATTGTTTGCGATAAATATGCTGAAAAAGTATTTTCAATATAAATGTATGGATTTTAATTCAAAATAATGGATAAATGTATTTGTGGAAATCGGACTTGTGCTGTGTGTAAGCTATTGTGCAATAATTGCACAATTCTAAAAACAAAAATGCACTGCATGATCAAATATTTATGTGAGATAAAAAAAATTGCTCCCCTCCACCCCTCAAATTAAAAAATCTCCCCTGTTTCCAAAAAAAAAAAAAAAAAAAACAGGCCCTAAATAAGTGTCTATAAATCCTGATTTGAGTATCTCTATAAATAATTCTACATGATAAAAACCACTGGGTTAAATACGTCTTCAGTCGCATCTTTAACAACAAAATCCTTTTGAAATGAACAAGAAAAATCTGTATTCAGCAGCTTGTCTTTAAAGAACATTAATTTCATGTCTCACTGGGTTGAGCTTTTGAAGACTTGTGATGTCCTCCATGCAATATTCTTTGTAAGCAGTAAGCTGTGATAAGCAAACGAGAAACACAGAAGACATATAATGCAGGGTATGTGTTTATCATGGCATGTGTTCTTCACAAACTACTATGAAATCACACACGCACAGACTGAAATGAGCACTGTGATTGAGATGAGATGAGAGATAAACAGCCACATTAAGGCAAGTACTTTAAAAGACTACATACAGTTCTGCTATATTTTCCCACATTCATCATATAGAGGAAATTGTAATAATATTTAGCAATTAGTAATTGACCCTGATGTTTTTACTCTAGAGCCGGTCATCCCATAGGGCCTGTAGATGGTCATCTAGGACCCCAGCATGCCAAGGATGTCGTGTGTGTACACATGCCAATTAGTTTGCACCTTTGCCTTTTAATGGCTGGTTGGCATTCATTCGAGCCTTTCGCAGCAGCACGTTTTCAGAGTTCCTCTGAAACCCTCCACCTGTATAGATCTGCTATGGGTTATTTTATATGCTATTTGTGCAGCAGCAGTATGTCTTAAATACTCACAGCACTGTATCGCCATATGCTTTGGCAGTAGCAAGTTCCTGTACTTGCTTGCAGTAGCAGCAGCAGCAGCAGCAATAATCTACAACTACAGCAATAACCAACAGCAGCAGCAATTCAGCAGCAGCATAGCAGATCTATTCCGCCAAGACCAAATTCATTAACATTGTCATATCCATTACAATGCTAAAATCTACTGAGAGTTGTCATGGAAGAAATATAGTTATCTCACTATAGCTACAGGTGTAGGAATGCTTTTTGTCCCTTTGTTCTACTGAATGGCAGAAATAGTACTTGTTAATACAGAAGGATTGCCTCAAAACATTGTTAAAATAAAAATAATAAAAAATAAAAAAGATATAAATAATAAACAAAAATAAATAATTACATTATTTTTATCCAGGTAACATAATCAAGGTTTTTTCTTGCCCTCATGCTGCAAGCCGTCCATTTTGACAGTGATTTCAAAAAAGTTCAAGAGTGGTTTCAACAGAGTCATGCATTATTACAACTCTATATTAATTTTAGAATTGTATCCATTTTGACTGTGTACAAGGCATAAAGCTTTGCATTATTAAATGTCCTTGTTATTGTTTTGGTTTTATGGCAGAATCAAAACATTTAAAGTCACTTGCTACAGTTGCTGTGTATTTGAACCTTTTTTTTTTTTTTTTTTTTTTAATCTGAGCACTATATTAAATATTGACAATTTCATATATGGAGGAGCACAAAACATAGTACAGCCAAAAATACAGGTCATCACAGCTAACACAAGACAGTCTGCGTTCCACATAGTGCTGCTTCTAGACTTTTGGGGATCATAAGCAAACTGTCAGTGTGGTTAAAATGAGCCCCAACTCCTTAATCTGCTTTTAGAGCATTTTCACTGTCAGCAAACAACAGTGAGTAAAAGCTGTCAGTAATTCAGTCAAAAAAAAAATAAAAATAGTAAGGATAAGAAGAATAATATAAAGAATAGGACAGATACAAGCATACAGTGTTTCTTTCGCAGCTCTTTAGTATCAGCAACAAATTTGGTTTGGACACCATATTTTTTGCATGAGTTTATTTTAAGGCTATTCTGATTTTATACACTTCAGAACACTACAGCTTTTTCATTGGTTTACGATCAGGACTTTGACTTGGCAATTCCAAAACCATTAATTTATGGCCATTCATTTGTGGATTTGCTTGCTTGTTATGTTTGCTTACATGGTGATAATCTTGTTGAAAGTTTCCACTCACAGTTCAGCTTCAACTTTTGTACAGATATATAATGTGAAGTTGTTTTTTGTAATGAGGTTCTTTATCTCAGATGTAGTGTGTGGTTTTGACCCAACAACTCCACCTTGTACTCATCTGTCCAGAGCACATAGTTCCAGATGTCTTGTTCTTTGTGTAGGTTCTGGACAGCAAATATCAGTCTTGCCTTGGCGTTCTTTATCAAGAGCAGAGGTGTCTTTCTTAAACCAGATTTGTGTGTCTCTTCCTAATGGTTGACTGGTACACAATCACACTGACTTGGTGCCGGAACTGTCTATTGATCTCTTGATGATACTTTGGGGTTCTTTGAGACTTTTTGAAGGAAATTGCAATTTGCTTTTGGGATAAATTTGGTGGAACAACCCATCTTTTACACTTGCCCAGGCCTGAAACCTTAAACAGCTCAGAAAAATTTTCTTTCTGAGTATCTTGAGAAGCTTATTCGACATAATACCTTGATATACTTCAAGTTTATTGAGGTTTATGTAATTCAGTTCAATTCAAGTTTATTTGTATAGCGCTTTTCATGACACAAATAGTTGCAAAGCAGCTTTACAGAAAATTAAAGTTTTTACAGTATATTTAGTAGTAGCTTACTAGTGGTGACTATGTCAAGTTGATGTACATATGGCAGAGATGTATGGTAAAAATCAGTTAATGATGTAATATGTAATATGTAATATGTTGCAATCAAACTTATAGCAAAACTCTGTAGTGCTGTATGTTGTTTCAGTGTTGGCATCAGTTGAGGTCCTCTGAGGGGTTGGCATCATCTCTTCTTAGGTGTTTTGGATCCAGACTGAAGCTTGTGTAATTCCTAATTGACTCAAGTCGACTCAAAACCTGCCTACCTGGCTTTGATTTAATTTTTTTTTTTTTTTTTTAGCATGAGCATAATAAATTGTTTAAAATATGGACTTTAAATATGAAAAAAAAACACTGTTGGAGTATGATATGCTGACATAGCCATCCATAAAATGCTGCTAGATTTTGCCCTAAAATACATATTGTCCTTTCTCTTGCCCAGTGTGTTTTTTTTTTTTTTTTTTTTTTACACACTTCAGTTTGTTCACATCCTTATGCACTAAATGAAAAACTGAAATTTTCTGATCTCAGTTAAGTGCATACAGTAATAGCATACAGTAAATACTTGTTTCTCACCATTCACACTTCTTTTCTTCACATTTACTCCTGTTTTGCATACACACAAGCATTAATGTGCAAACCAATGCCAAACTCAATTAACCTGCTTTACTGATGTGGGTGTAACCTATGTCATTTCTAGTTTGTGAAGTGACATTAAAGTCAAACATATCTTTCCTTCACTCATTCTTTCAGTGGTTGCCAAGTATTCATTCCAAGGACCCACATTATACACATTAGTAAAAGGATCTTTTGATTTTGTTTTTTTTCGTCCTGTGTAAAATGTCAAGTAATTCAAGCAGTTATATTTAAATTTATTTGTAAAATGATTTTATACACTCCACACAGGTTCCAGAACAAAATCAAATAGATGCTTTTGAAATTAGTGGTGGTGCTCTAATAGTTGAAGTGCAGAAGTGATGTGTAGGCAAAAGCACCTAAACACCCCCGGTACTATAAAAATAGTTCCACCATTGCAAGCATACCAGTACAGTAGGACATTTTAAAATGTTAATTACTTGACATTCAGAAGTATTAAGTCATAATGAGCTATTCTATAAAAGCATTTTAAAATGTACAGGGTATAACAAATAGCCATGCTAATTTAGTACAACATAGTGTTTATAACAATTTTCCACATGACATACAAGGTGTAAAAACAATTTATATAAGGAAGCAGCAGATGTATGTAATGTATGGTGAACAAAATAGCGCTGAGGAAGGCATACGTAGTGCTAAATGGCTACCATTACTTGAGTGATTTTTAAATAGCCTTTGTTAATGTTTAATAATGTATAATTTCATAAATAAAAATAAAAGAAGACATACTAAGTGAATAGGGACAGAAAGGATGTATCAGTATTTCTATAAAGTATGATATTTTATATGAAAATGCTGGTAAGTTATTACTGTCATTATTATTGTCATAAAACTCTTGATTGATTGATTAATAATTAGGCCCAAATAACACATTAATATGCAAATTAGAGACAATAAATAGATACATTAATTGTAATAGGAAAACATTAATTTCAAACAATCAAACAAAGAAACAATCAATTAATTTATCCATTTTTACAAACATATTGTGTTAAGTAAAATAGTATTTTAAATCATTCTATAATATCTTTCATACCATAGTTGAGAATCTTTGTATAAATCTTCGTGCAAAGTTTGTTTCAGGTGGAAGATTCCTGGAGCTGTCGAAGTCCTGAAAACATTCTCCAGCATTCTCTTTTCTGTTTTACTTTTTTTTTCCTCTCGCAGGAATGTCATAGAACCTTTTTCCACTATGAAGAACCTTTTATGTAATGGAAAGGTTACATTAATGTTAAAAGTTCTTAATGGAACCATCCATACCAATGCAATACATACCAAATCGACAGCTAAACACCACAACATTGAATTTGGAGGTCTATGGCATTTCCCAGCCCTTCTTGTCACCAGTCAGAACTAGCAAAACTTAACGACAGTTTAGATCATTTTAGCAATGCCTAGTAATAGTCTAGAAATGTTCAGCCTAGCAACCATCCAGAATAGTTAGAACAATAACAATGTTTGGCGACAGAACAGCCCAAGCAGAAAAGTGTATTCCCTGTTGTCTTTCATCTCATGCATTGTCATTTCATTGTCAAGTGAATGGTTTGACTGTGTGCCATTTCCAAAGCTCTTCAACACACCAGCTTGTTGGTAAATGGATTTCATCAGACCCTGTTCATGGCCCATTAACTGCATTTCTCCAGGGTCTCCTTCATGCCTTCTTTCATGCAAATTTTCTTTTGCTCATCTCTGCTGGAACATCTCTTTTTAAAGAGAAACAGTAAAGAGCTACACTAGCTTTCTGCTACAGTAGAATCATACTGTCACTGATTTGTGTGTATTCATTGAAGCTTAGCCCAATCATTTTTTGTTTATGTTAAACTCTAAATATGGCAGGAATCTTAACCGGGGGTTTACATGACACCATTTTCAACTAAAAACAGAAAACTTTTTTTTGTGTTTTGGTTGTTTATTTACATAACAGTGTTTTATGGGGCCTTAAAATGTAAACTTTTGAAAACAGACTGTTTCTTTAGAAAGTGACATCACCAACTACTGGCCTGGCATGCATAATGTGGCTTTTTAGTCATTAGGCAAATCCTTGTGAACGGGGATCATTTTACATTTACGTTTAGTCAGACGCTTTTATCCAAAGCGACTTACAAATGAGGACAATAGAAGCAATCAAATCAACAAAATAGCTATAATATGCAAGTGCTTTTTTTTTGTAAGAAAACAAGCAGTTAGAAAATGAATAGAGTGCAAGTGTTAGAGGGTCAAGTGTTTTTTTTTTTTTTTTCTTAAAAAAGAAAACAAGTACATAAAGAATAGAAGAGAGAATAGAATAAAGAGTGCTAGAGTTAGAGGGTCAAATAAAGATGGAAGAGATGTGTTTCTTGAAGATGGCTGCTCGGATTGAGTTGGGCAAGTCATTCCTCCAGGAAGGAACAGTTAATGTAAAAGTCTGTGAAAGTGATTTTGTCCCTCTTTGGGATGGCACAATAATGCGGCGTTCACTTGCAGAATGCAAGTTTCTAGAGGGCAGAGGTGTGACGTGCGTTCTTTTCAGCTCATTAAAGATTAATCTTGAAGCCGCATTCCTGCATTAATTGTAGAGGTTTGATAGAACTGGCTGGAAGACCTGCCAACAATGTTGTCATCTGTACATGAAGCTGATGATTACATGTCAGATGATTACATGTTTTTTTTTTTTCTTCTGATTTTAGCAATTAATTCAAATGTATTGTTTTGCCACAATTTTACAGTATTTTTATTTAAACCAGGAATCATAATTGTTGCATTAAAAAATAGCTAAATTGACATTGAAAATATACTAATTATAAAAGTTAAGAGACAAAAAATGATGTGAAGTGATTAGTGACCTTAACATAGAACATATCACTAGGTGACATTTATGCCATTAAGAATGCACATTTGCGTTGACAAATATGTGATAGCTGAACTTCTTTTAGCTTGAGCGCCACATTTTTAGAACGTTGTTTCATACATGCAGTGGTCAAATGTATCCATCAAATGCATGTTTAAAACCTGTAACACACTACTACTGTGTCGGCCGGTTCACACCAAGAACGATAACTATAACTATAAAGATTAACATTTATGGGAATAGCAGAGTTCTCATCATGACTAAAACGATAACGGTATAGAGGAACAATATCGTTGGCATTACATTCATCTTTTTTACAGATGAAGAATGATAAAAGACTGACAGCAAAAATCAGACTTCATTCAAATTAAAGGACTTGCGCATTTCAGTAGCAGACAACATTGCAGAGAAGCAAACCGAATAACATAAAATTACCTCAGGTATCCAGCACTAATTTCAACATCATTGTCTTGCCTCTTTTGAAGTTGCAGTAAGAATGACAGTTTTTTTTTTTTTAAAATTGAACTGATTGTGTTAGCTCCATTTACTGTTAGAGATCAGATAGATTACATTAGCTAGAATCACGGTTTAGATGTGCTCTTTAATACAATAAACATGAATCAACATGAGAAGATATGTTGAAAGATACAGTACAACTTACCAAAATTGATCTTGTCTCATGTAATCACTCAATCAGCGTTTCAGCTGAAAGAAAGATGTTAAATAAAACATCTTGTAAACAGTCACTTGAACCCAGTGTTCAGTTCATTAGTTAGTTATTAAAAACACTAGGGAGCTTAATTACTGTTTAACTATATATCTATGTTTCAATAAATCTGTCATAAAGACAAGTTTTTAAGAAAACCACCTTATGTGCAATTGGGTTGTATACAAACAATTTTATTTGAGTGTGATTATTGTATCTGAAAATAAATAGCATTAAATATATTGTTGTTCATTTTAACCTCTAAAAAAATCTGAGGATTCCCTGTATATTATAGTTTATCATATCAGTTGGGAGAGATTATTTTTTTCCATAAGAAAACCAAACTATCAGTATCCGCATGGGTATCGGCAAATTCTTAATAATAGTTATTGGCTGAGAAATTTCAAATCATGGCATCTCTCTCTATATTATATTATATTTAACGAATATGCAATGATTTGTTTTACATTGTAACGCCATGCCAGCAGAGGGAGCCCTTGCTCATGGACTGCCTGTTACCGCTCCCTCTGCTGCTTCTATGGTTACTTCCTGTTTGGTGGCCATATGAGGAGGCCTAAACCAAACAGGCCCTCGTGAAGTATTGTTTTGCTGTGCGGACTCTACTAAGCGTTTTCTCTGATTTCATTGCCTTGTTTTGGTTATTTTCCACGGTTTTGTTTCTTGTCATAGTTTTGCCTTGTTTTTGCCAATGTTTTGTTCTGTTTCATTGCCATAGTTTTTGCCTTGTTCCATTGCCTTGTTTATTTGTCACTTTTGGACTGCTCACCGGTATTTGGACTCTGCCTGTTTATTTGGTTTTCACTTTTGTCTTGCCTACGTTTCATTGTTTGTTTGGAGATCGACCCTGCCTTCTTGACTACGCTGTGTTAAATAAAGCTCGCATCTGGATCTTACATGCTTCCCTGGAGTCTCCGTTACATACATTTACATTTACATTTCATGTTGAGCACTTCATGTGTGCACTTGGAATAGAACTTTCTTTAAGATGGCTAATTAAAAAAAAGGTAGTTGAAACATTTAAAGTTGACTAGTCAAATGTAAAAAAAAATATAAATTGAAATTGGATTTTATTTTTTTCCCATATCACCCAGCCCTATAGGACTTAAAAGTAAGAAGTAATTTAACAGATGATTCTATCCAAAGCAAACATAAGAACACATGAGAAATGAATGAGGAATGCAAAGAAAGAGGTTGCATTTAGAATAGCATCATGATCTTAATGATGTATCTTAATGATACAGACATATTAAGATATGGCATAAATAGTAAGATTAGTATTAGTATAGGTTATTCTAATTTTATCAAGAGGGAATGTAACTGGTAATAAAATTAAACCATTAAAGGAGATAGATGTAACTCAGTAACTAATAACAAGACAAACAAAAGGAGAGGTGGAGAAACAAGGGGACAGGTATAGTGCTTAATGTCCTAATTTTTCAAAATTATTTTATTGTTTTTTCTGTATAGGGTCCATTTATAATGTTAGTAACAATTTTGCATCAAACACTAGCATAATTTAGCAGTGACCATTTCTTATCTCTGACCATGTGAATAAATCATTTTTATCATTTGTTAGCTGTACGCTGTATTTTGTAGATTTTGTTGCACTGAGGATCTTCAGCTTCTCTATTGCCATTTTTGATTGAAACATAAACCTGTTAGTTTGTTCATTTAAATCCGATGGTTTTAGGTATGTAGGTATTGTCACGGGTGCGGAGCAAGCGACAGACACAGTGGGCGTGACGTCAGGCCTCGGAGAGGCTTTTATTAAACAATAAACAGAAAGTGTCCAAAAAGGGGGGAAAAGTGTCCAAAATAAATGGGGGATCTGGTGTCCTCGACGTGAAGGGAATCCGTGAAGGAGGGGCAGTGTTCAGAAGGGAAGGGTCCAGGTAAGGGGCGGAGTCCGGCGGCCGCACTTGCTCCCCGCCGGGGTCCGCGGCAATATGATGGGTAGCGGCTTCATCCATTCTTTAGCGGCGGCACTTCCTCAGTCGGGTGAGAAGGCCCGGCATCCTGGCCCGCAGCCATTTCCATGCGGCTCACGTCCGGACCGCGGGTCCGGCAGCTCGTCCATCCTATCGGCGGCGCTCGTCCCTCAACGCACCCTTCCTGGACCCACGAGGACACCAGCGTGCATGCACGGGGAAGAGACCGGTCTCCTGAGGAGAGGCGCGCTCGGCATTTTAACAGCGGCGGTGATGAGGCTTCATTCACATCAGGTGTGCCTCATCACACGCCGCCAGACCTGGATGTTTCAGCGCCCCTCCTCCTCCCACACGCCCACTCCCGTCGGGAGCCTGGTGAAGGGCGGCGATTACCGACGGGGTGAAGCTGATAGTTAGGGGGGAGGCAGCCGACTCGTCACAGTATGTACATGTAGGTATTTATAGGTATGTTTTACATCTAAGCTTAAGCTACTGTAAATATTTAAACTGTCCATCCTGTAAAAATTAAGTGATCCTGTTATGTTTTTATTCATTTTGCCATTGTGTGGTGTGCTTTGTTAGGTTTGTTATGCCTTTTTTTAGTGTATTTATTTATTTTTTTACAAAAACCAGTGGAGTTGGACAAATGAGGATGGCTGTGATTGTTATAGCACAAAGGTGGTCAACGTCAGTCCTGGAGAGCCACAGTCCTGCAGAGTTTTACTCCAACCTTGATAAAAACGCACCTGCGTGTAGCTTTCTAGTAGCCCTTAGACCTTGATTAGCTTGTTCAGTTGTGTGTTGGAGTGAAACTCTGCAGCACTGTGGCTCTCCAGGACCGACATTGGCCACCCCTGTTGCCAATGCAGGAGACGCAGATTTTAGTCAGCACTATATAAATTAAGCTTAAGGGTAAGGTGTACTTTATTGACCCAGAGGGAAATTTGACTTGGGCTCAAAAAACAGCCACTGCATCACAACACTTAAAAACAACACATTGCACAATAAAAAAAAACAAGCATACCTTAGTCTCTGACTCACAACAATAAACACACACAAGTTATTCTTAATCTCCTTCCTGATGGTAACATTTCAAATTCCAGATTCAACGTGTGTTGTATCATTTAGGTTCTTAGATGTTTACCTTAGCATTGATTTTTTTCATACTAGGTTTGGAGATAGGAATGTTCCTTTATGGCGATGATCTTCATGGCTGTATGAATAAGCCGGGTAAGCTTAGACTTTAACTGCACGTCAGGTTACCAAAGATGTATTCCATATCTGATCACATTCTCCTGTACAGCTTGATAGACCAACATCATTATCTTACTACTAACACCATAAAGTCTAAGTCTTCTTCTTGTATCTTAGAGCACAGGCTTTCAACATGGACATTCAATGACTGTGAACACTCAATATGAACACCTAGGTATTTATATGAAGGCCACTGCATGATGGAAACATAAATAAATACTGGACTATGACCTTCAACTGCATTCGTTGATGAAAAATCATCTTAGTTTTCTTCATATTAACAACAAGATGATGGGCATCACACCACTCTACAAACTGTTCAGTTTCAGAGTGGTAAGGTGATATACAATATCTTGACCTTTATATAACCAGCTAAGAATAGCAGTGTCATCACTAAATTTCACAAAATAATTGTTGGTGGTTTCACTCATGCAATCATTTGTATACAATGTGAAGATAACTGGGGAGCTCACACACCCTTGAGGGTTGAGGGTTTGTAATAAAAGGATTTACATGCAACTGTTTCAATTTGTTCAACAATAAATATGGCTGTAACGAATTTAAAGCTGAACTAAAATCAATAAAAAGAAGGCGTGCATATGCCTCAGTGTCCTCTAGATGTTTTAGGACTAAATGGGTGATGCTTCTTACTGCATCTGTGCTCCTTCCCTGTTTGTATGCAAATTGCCATGGGTCTAACTGTGAGGTTACTTCATTTTTTAGTAAGGTCACCATATACTTTTAAAAACATTTAATTACAATTGATGTTATTGCCGCAGGTCTATAATCATTATTCTCAGATGGGTGGGGCTTTTCTGGAATCTGAGTAATTTTTCCAAAAGTGCAGAAACTCCATGTGAGCCCAATAAGTACTGAAAAAGTGTACATCAGACGGGGGTAAGTTCTACTGCTCAAGTTCCACAAAGGTGGGCAGAAATCCCATGATGACCTTTAAATTTCTTTGTACATAACTGATGAAACTGATCATATACTAGAGCAGGCATGGGCAAACTTGGTCCATGGGCAAACTCGCCTACCTGTAGCTTTCTAGTACTCCTGAAGACACTGATTAGTAAACGCTGCAGGGACACTGGCCCTCGAGGACAGAGTTTGCCCTTGCCTGTACTAGAGGGTCTACGATAAAATTACATTTTTCAGAAAAATTTCAATCTGAAAGTAAAAATCATTTACGTTATCCACCCAGAAACTTATATAGTCCCTTATTGTCTCTGTAGTCTCATCAATATCCATATTACAAAAAAACATCCCAGTCTGTGTATAGAAAGCACCCTTTGAAATGTTTAGAAAGTCTTTCTTTGGCATCATCTGACCACACTTACCTTCTTCACATATAACCATGACATATCCCCCCCCCTAAGGTCAGCTCCAGACACCCTAACAGCAATTACAGGAAACAACATTAATACAAGACAAACTAACATAGCAAACATGAGGGCTTAAGGTGCGTTCACACCATTTCGTAATTACTGTAATTAAGAGATGACAACACGTGATGTTCAACTCGGTGCTGTTCATGTCCTCGGACTGGGGATTATCTGTTTCTATAGTGATAATCAACAAAATGAACCCGCATGAAAGAATGTTACGAGCAGCTGTAAAACACATAATCACAATATTGCATTATATTTGTATGCTACTGCTAAATATTGCAGAACACAGAAAGCGTGTCAGGTAAAAAATAATTACTTGCCATTTTTTTGTTTGATTGTTTTGTTATTATTAACGAAGGCGATAAATGTGTTATTGCTAACCTAAACAAACTACAACAAAATAACAACAACATGAACACTTACATAATACATTCTTTATATTATAGTACATTATAGTGTCTATATATGTATCTATTTTCCTCTTTTTTTAGAGCAGCAATAGCTTCATTTGAAAGCGGCGTAATTTTTCTCTGGTTCCATGCGAGGTGCAGCGGTCACGTGGTACAAGCCGTAGCTCTCAGAAAACTCCAAGTTCACAAGTTGTAATTATGAGTTCCACGAGGAAATGAATGCTTTTTACAAGTTGGTATCTTGTAATTACGGTAATAACGATATGGCGTGAACACACCATTAAATACTAGACAAGGGGAACACATGACTAAACCAGCCAATGCACAAACAGAATTGAGAACCAGATGACAGGACAGTAAACCAGTGAGAACAAGACATGAATTAGACAACCAATCAGAACATGACACATACTGTACACTTAGCAAGATAACATGAGGATCAAGGAAGCATGTGACAAACCAGGATTAAACTACAAAATAAAAGACAAGAACACAAACACAACCCAAACCAATGTGACCAACTGTATTAAGTCTAATACTGACTCACAATGGCCCACATAAAGGAAACTAAGTTGCTTGCACAGTCTGTTCGTGGGTGATTTGAATTGAATTTTAATGTTGACTGCAATCCCTTGCCCCATTGACTTTAATTGTAACTACCATACTAAAACACAAATTTTGTTTGTCTGTCCTGCTCTAAATGCCACTACGTATAGAAATAATTCACTGAAGTTTTCAAGTTTCATTGTTATTTGTTGCTGTATTTCCATAAACTGCATGTTTTTGCTAAATCAGGCCTGGGCAGAATCTGTGGACATTTTTTTTATTTTTGTTTTATTACTGAACAGCAAAGAAATTACAGTAAATTACTTAATTAGTGTAAAAGTAAAATCAAATGTAAGTGTGTACATGTGCAAAGACACACACACACACACACACACACACACAGATGCTTGGCTAGTCAAGTGAAGAGCCACATCTCTAGCCTGTGAGATAATGTTTGCCCTGGGGTGTAGTGGAGTGGATTGAAGGGCTTTGAGAGTGAGGTTAGGGGAGTTATGGGAGCAGGAAAAGGATTAGATTCAGTTTCATCCACATAAGCTATGAGCACTTTTGACTGTCTCCTTCCTTCTCTGTCCTTAAAGTAAACAAACAAAATACTGCTCATCGGAATAAACATAAACGCAATAAATAAGATTTTAAATTGTAAAACATAATTAGTTTAGAATCAAAGTATTGAACAGAGTGGAGAGGTAGAGAACCTTTTCAAATCTAACCAGACGTGCAGATTAAAAAAGGTTGAAATTTTATGGAACAAGTGCAATTTCGGTGTAAATTACAAAGAATATAAATACTGCAGTCAAATGCCAGTGCAAATTTCGTGGACAAAAATTTTCTGTTGTCAGTAGTGTAGAGATATATGCCAAATCACAAGAGTGTCAGTGCCAAATCAAACGGCTTTCTATTGCTTATAGTGTGGTTCAGAAGTTCCTTCCGATAGTACAACTAGTTTAAGGTTTAAAGGGACAGTCCACCCAAATGAAAAATTCTGTCATCATATGCTCATCCTCAAGTTGTGTCTAGAAACCAAAACAATGGTTTGGAACAATGTGAGAGGTGAGTAAATAATGACAGATTTTTAATTTTTGAACTTAAGTGAACTATTCCTTAAAATATTGGTTCTGTGCAGTGAGATTTACATCACAGCGGCTGCTGCTACTGTCACAGGACTGGCCAATGATCAACAAGGACTGGGATAATTTGTTTTATAAATGTCATTGTCAAATGTCTTTTTTTTCATAGAAGTACAAGGAGTTTGAGCAGTTGGTGAGGGTGGAGGAGATTGATGGAATCAAACTGGTGAAGAAACTTGCTGGGAAAATGGAGCAGATGTTCCACAAAAAGGCTGAAGCCATAAAGGTAACTGTCTTTGCATGTTTGAAAGAGAGAATTTTATAGGGTTATTCTCAGACTCTTTATCAGGCTTGATCAGCATAAAGATTGATGCAGATTATTCAGGCCAAGAACTTATAGCCAGTTATACAAATACAAATGCTTCCAGCAAAATGTAAAACACAACCAAGGTCTCTTTTCCACTTAGTTTTTCCCTAAATAAACACTGAGAAAATACTTTTTTATATTCTTTGATATGCTCTACAATACACAGCAACTATATCTATCTATCTATCTATCTATCTATCTATCTATTTATATCTAGATCTATACTTACTATTGTTGACACTATATATATATATATATGAATGATAGAGAGATAACAAATGGAATCCATTAAAAGAGGCCCATAATATCTATTTGTCTTGCCCTCCAGCGGTTGGTGGAAGCAGCAGAGGAAGCCCACCTGAATCATGAGGAGGATCCTGAACTACAGGTGAGTAACAGAGGGGGTTACCATGGTAACTACATCTCTTTACCAAGGCAAAAGCACTCGATGAGTGATGTTCAGCCATAGCTGCTTGGTATTAAAACTTATGTGGATCTTACCATCATGTGGACAATCACACATACGAATGTTAAACATAAATAATGTATGTGTGTGCATAGATTACACAGTAATTACAATATAAATGAAGCATATATACTTTAATTGTTTGCCGTTAGATTCTCTGAATGTACTGCACTAAGGCATCCATTACTGAGACAATCTCTGTCACTGCTCATATAAAGGTTGAAGGCTAATCTACTATAAAACGCCATTTATTTTTTCACATTGAAAGCCTCAGGTGGTCTCAAACACAGGTCTTTACATGAGGTCTATGCAACACTGCACATTTCACAGCCATAAACAACAATCTTTCAGCAAATGAACACCATTGAGCTACAAAAAGTTTCATGTGAGTAAGATCATAATAAACTTGGTGAAAATATCAATATTAAATGCATTTGAATTTCCTTATGGAACAAATGCATGATTGACTTTGAGTCCATCGTACATTTTACACAAATTTACTGTGAGCTGGCATATCCCAGTTTCAGTATGCTGTGAACATACACTAAGCTGGTTAATATGTTCGGCAGTCATTTGGTCTTTTGGCAATTCCTTATAATCATTGTTTTTCAATTATTCAGCATTATGTACAGCGCATAACCTTTTGCAGCCAAAATTTATGGTCAGTCTAGACTCCATAACCAATAATGACTAAGGAAAAATAATAATGAAAAGTCACCATTCTTATTCATGCAGTTATAACTGCTCAAAAACGATTTAAAATACATTTGTAAATGACTTATTAGTCATTAACTCTTTCCCTGCCAAACACAGAATTTTTCGGGTTACCTTGTTTTCACTGTTAACGCTAGGGAGCGCTATTCCGCATCTCCTGAATGCATCTAGTATGTGCCGAGCAAAAACGCAGACCAGGAAGACGCAGAAACGAGTGATCTTGTATGCATGCGGTGGCTGGCAACTTTTTTTCAGAAACACTGGTGGGGAAAGAATTAACAAACACCTTTATAAACCCGCAACAAAGGCAACCTTAATGTAGTGTAGTGAACCCGACAAAGTGACCTTTGCAAATCATTTGAATGTTGTTTCAGTACATCATAAATAGAACAAGGCAGCAATTTACTGTCTGAGATTTGTCACGTTGCGCCGCATCCAGTGTAGACAGCATCACTGATTATGATGAGTACGCTTGCGTGTACAACAAAATACTCGTGTTGTAGCACATTATTTGGAAAGGTGATTTGCAAAGATTCATAAAAAGAAAATAAAAAAATCTCATACTCACTTCTTCTGATGGTAAAGCTGGACTATGAACAGCTGGTAGCGATCCATCATTCAGGAACAACCTTTTTTACAAAAACTGCTTTGTACTGACGATTGTTTACAAAGCAGTCTGGTGAGATGAACTGCACAAACAAAATGCATTTAGGTAGATCGGGAGACTTTCCCATTGCATCTTTAGTGGCTCAGATGTCGGGAGTAAATGACGACTGCTATGCTCATTATTACATCCAGCAACAAAACACCTCAAATGCTTAGGAGACATTCTTGGATTGTTTACAGCTCACTCAGGGCGGGTCTATGCTAAAACAGCAGTGTCCATCAACAGTCGTGGGAGGGGGCTGTGCAAAGTGACGTCACTTTGCCCAGAATTTGTAAACAGCTTGCTCTGATGAAGGGCTTTGTGGGGATTTTAAAAAAAAAGAATCATAAAAAATCATAAAACATAATTAGTTTAGAATCGAAGTATTGAACAGAGTGCAGATGATGAGTGCAACTTTTTCAAATCTAACCAAAGTTGAAATGTTATGGAACAAGCGCAATTTCAGTGTAAATTACAAAGAATATAAATGCAGTCACATTAGTGAAATGTCAGCGAAATTTTGTGGAAAAAAAAGTTACACTACAGTGCTTCACTGTCAGGATGGTACTGTGCAGGCAAAAACTGTACAGATGGTTTTGAGTTTACATTTTCAGCTATTTCTTGACTATTATCTGGGATGAAATAATAATGTTTATTAACACATATTATTAAAGAAACATATTCAGCAAAATATTTAACAAACCCACAAACATGAAGCCTAGGGTATGAGTAACATTCATTACTAATTTTATTCAATTCATGCGTGGAATTCAAAACAACTGATAAAACATGTTCTTGACATTATATTTGATTATATCTAACAGAATACTTATGAAAATTAACTGCACAGCATATTAAAGATGTGACTGTAACTGTCAGGATCTCCAGCTGGAATGCCCATGAGCTCCTCTAGAGGGCATTTCACCCCTGACTTTTGCCACTGTATCCTGGACTCCATTTCCCATAACACCCTCTGCCCTGGAACTGAGTATGTGTGCACCTTGTTTCCTGTCAGGAGGACTATTTAAGCTGCACTCTAACACACTGCAAAGTCTTGCTTAGCAGTTCTCGGACATTACTGGGCATTTTTACCTTGCCTGTGTTTTGGACCTTGAACTGTTTCTTTGTTTTATGATCATTTGCTGCCTGCCCTGACCATTGCCTGTTTTTGGATTACTGATGTTTTCTGATTTTCAATTATACATCAATTATAAAATGATCAGTTAATGTCAATTTTTTTTTATTATTTTAATTAAGAATTAGTGAAGGTTTAAAATGGTCTACTTTGCCTGAAGCAAGCCCACTTTATCTAGCTCAATCAGTCAAAGTGGGCCAGAGATATTTAACCACCTTAAAAAAATAAACCTAAATGTACTAAAAGTACAATCAAGCTTAAACACCCCACTTAACCTGAATTTACCCTTTACTTTTAGCTGTTAGCAGGCTTGACATTTTGTCCGTTTGTGTTCTAAACGTATCAACCTAGCAACATTTAGGAGTTAAGACCATTGTCAAAATGACAAAAATGCACAAACACGAACAACAGTTTAATCAGATTTTTCAGGTTTCAATAAAATTCTATCTGTTTGATTTGTTGTGTTGACTATTGCACAACAAAAATGACCACATGCCATAATGATTTGAACGTGGATATACTGATTAGGTGTAAAAAAAAAAAAAAAAAAGTTATGACCTTTGTGTCATGTCTAGGCCTGTAATTGATTTGGTGTCTCACAAATCCACAAATCTTTATAGCTTATACACTGACAAATGGATTTAAATCTTCAGCTTTGTACACAACACAGGTAAACTGCACCTTATCTTCATGTTTCAAAATGTGTTTTGTGAATCAGAGCGTGAGGTTTATCCACCTAAATGGCCCAAAATCTTTTATTTCTCATAATATTGCTTTAACAGTATTTAAGATAATTTTGTGCTGTAATGAAAGCAAATTCTTTCTTTCATTTGTTTTTGAAGGTGCACTAAGCAATTTTTGAAAAAAAAAAAAAAAAAACGCTTTTGACCGCAGTGTTGGACCATGTCCCAAAATACACTTGTAGCCAATCAGCAGTAAGGGGCGTGTCTTGTAATGATAAAGATAAGAGAGCGCTCAGTTTGAGTGCACAGGACGAATATTAGCAGATCGACTACAGATAAAGAGAATTGGAAGATAAATAAGAGGAAAATATCGGAGAAACAAAACATTAAAAAGAAGGGTTACGATCAGGCAAGAGGTAGGACCCGCGTAAATACCAGAGCAGCTTTTCAGCGGTGGGGAAAAACACAAGGAGCTCGAAGGCCTGGAATTGGACTCCAAGGTTGCGTTGTTTCTTCTTGATAGGTGAGTAACATTGATTTTGCATTGTTTCACACAACATATCTGTGTTGGCTTTTGTTTGAATATGCTTGTGCGTCATCTTCACTTGTTTCAGCGTTCGTCGTTATGCAAGGGTTGTGTACGTATGTACGTGCGGGGCGGAGATATCAAAATAGAGGTGAGGTCCTGTTGGGGTATGGCCGTGTCTGTTTTGGTGCTTTCAAATATCAACATCGTTTGGCAAAAATCGCATAGTGCACCTTTATTATGTAATTTGTGGATTCAGAAAGCACCTTTTGCCATTTATTTGGTAAGACTGAATTTTAATAGTCTACTTTAGATGTTCTGCTGATTGTAAATAACTTTGCAACTGCATGTTAACTACCAGTCAGAGAATTAGTAGACTGTCTGCTTAATACAATGCTCAAAAAATTAAGGGAACACTTAATCATCAACACCAAGTCAAGTCAGTTCACGTCAATATCAGTCTGTCCAGTTAAGAAGTAGAAGTGATTGTGAATCAGTTTTACCTGCTTTGGTGTAAATGAAAGTGACAACGGGTGTACTGAAGAGGCAACAGTAAGACAAACAGATCAGGCATGGTATCGTGGGCCCTGGGTTCTTCCTAGGGCATGACAATGCCTTGCCTCTTGTGGCCAGAGTTCATCCGGATGATGAAGGCATTGATGTCATAGACTGGCCCTCACTTTCCTCAGACCTGAGTCCAACTGAGAACCTCTATGACGTTTTGTATTGGAGCAAGTATTTTTGTCACTGCATTAAGTTTTCAACATCGGCTTTACTAATTCACAACTTAACATATTGAAAAAGTCCATAAAGTGCACTGAATATTCTCCAAACTGTTTTATAGGCATAAAACATAACAGCAATATGTTGAATTAGCTCCACTCTGGACTTCAGACGTGTAGTTGTGGGGAGGTTTTATTAACCGTGCATATGAACCCAGTGGTGCTGCTTTACATTGAAGCCTTCCTGCTCTGATTTTGCCTGTAGTGATGATAAGTTGAAGTCAGACATTAGAAGCAGAAAATAAATAAATAAACTCTGAAGGCTGCTGAAGGGTGAATCCTCCTCAGAGAGGGTCTGTGCGTGCTCTGCTGGTTTTGGCTGTTTGTTGAGTTTCTGGCTGGCAGCGGAGCAAGTGAGCGTGTTCTTATCTGCTCATAGCAGAGCACTTCCTCAGCTTTATAATCTGTTCCAGCGCTCTCGCTGCCTGATGCCGCTGCTTTGCCAATCCTCGTGGAAATAACCATGCAGGAAAATGACATACAGCAGAGAGCTGATTATACGCATGTGATTTCACTGACAGAATTGCATGGAAACTCTACGTTACCCAGCAACGTTCCATTGAGGCCAGGAGGTGACCAGTAGTTGAGTCCCCCCCCCCCCGTTTGTTCTTCACTCTCATTTGCTAATTCAAGCATCACTATTTGCATTGCTCGTATTTACATTTATTCATTTAGCAGATGCTTTTATCCAAAGTGACTTGCAAATGAGGAATATCACAGACAATTTATCACAAGGGCTACGCAATTTAATAATAAATTGCATAATGTCAAGTGTCAGAGATGCCGTTATGGGGTGTGCAGAGTACGCCTGACATATGGGCCCACCAGGATGCTAGGAAATTCCCATATTATCACTTTGAAATGATTGTTTAATTGTTTACTTTTTAATGATATACACATTCACATTTTAACCATTATTGTGTAGTGAAACAAAGTTAAAATCTGTAAATTATTGAAAATGATAAATGAATGTGAATTCGCTCTCCGTTTCTTACAGTGCTCATGATGTTAACAATGCAAAGAAGAACATGGTGGATGGATGAAACACTTGTTGAAAAAAATAGTGATGAAGATGTCAAAGAGATGAAAAATGAGCTCACAAATTGGATATTTCAAAATTACAAATCAGTGCTCGTCATTGTCAAGGATTGAAAAGACCAAACAAATCAAACAAGATGGTCTTTACTGTTGTGCAAATTCCAACACAATGCTTCAGCTTAAGGGTCAAAAAGTTAAATGTGAGATATAGGCCATCTCTAAACAATAAATATTGAACTTTATTTATTTATTTAGAAATGTTATACAACTCAACTCAACAGGTAACCAGATAATCTGACTAGAGGTCAGATGGGTTAATGTTTTGAAGAAACCCCAAATCCTAAGTATGATTTTTTTTTTTTTTTTTTTTTACTTGACACAAATGGTGTGAGGGAGTTACATGCATGATACCTCAAATCATGCAGTTTAATGAAGAGGTGACCTTTATTAGCAAGGAGCCTTTTCACCTGAAACCACCTGAAACACCCCAGGAATTTACCTACCAGAACACCACAGAAATGTGTTAACAACCACCTAGCCAAGTTAAGCTCCCTGTCAACCATGTAGCAATAATGTCATAGCTGCTCTTTAGTAACCGACCAGCAAAGTCTTAGCAAACCCACAGCGCCTAAGCGTTTTGGTAACTTTTGCATGGGCAAATGCCACTCAGAAAATGAAAAAAAAAATCTCATCCATTTTTTCTCCTCATCCATAAATATTTATGCTAGAGAAGTTTCTGAGTAAATCATTCTTCCGGCTGGGGATTTTCTCTTTTCCGAACAGGGCAGGGCTTAATTCTGTGCCTCCATACAGCACAATTACAGAAATAAGATTTTCATGGGCGTAGTAAATGTCATACGACAGCAGAGATGTGAGGCAGTGAGCAGCTTATGTGCTAAATTCCCACTGGTGTGTTTAATCTGCGTTATTTCTGCTGGCAGGTGGAGACCAGTGTCGAGTTGCACACTAGCAGCATATATATGAGTATGTAACACCCTCAAAATATATTGACACAACTGACACTTAATAGCACCTTTTTAAGGTGTTTTTACGCAGGGCTGCCAGAGGAATAACAATATACTGGTTGTATCAAGTATCCATTGTCTGACTCACTAATGGAATTATGCAAATCAGACAAGGCCACAAACATGGCTATAAAATTAGTGTTGATGCCAGTTTTCAGCAGGCAGTTGATACTGACACAATTGTACATATAAACAGAATAATTTCTGTTTCATTTAACCAAATCAATTATATTCTAGTTCAAAATATCCTCTCTCAAACATGGGTGTTGGAGATGTCTTCACCTGCGTACAATTACCTCTGCTAAAAACTGCACTCAAACATCTCTTATATATAGTCTAGGCTATGTTTATCAATTGCTATTAAGCAAATTCGGGCATTACAGGAATTACATCTTATCATTGCAACATTAACAACAGAATTGGGTCCTGTGTTTAATTAACATCCAGTTTGTCCTGTTTTTAATGTCTTGCATCCAAACAGCAAACAATGTTTCAGTATGCAAGCTACATACATTTTTCGAAAAAGTTTCGGATACAATTGGCAATGTCAAAAATTACAGATTACAATGGGGGAAAAATGATTGTGAAACAGACAACTGTAGCATCAGTTTTGGACATTACATGAACAGGGAGGGATCAAGGGAGGAGAACTGTGTTTGTACACAAATGGTATACAACTGGAGCCAATTCACAAAGAGATGCTAAAAGAACTTAAAAGCTACACTGATTGCATGTAATAATGCATCTAAGATCCATTTTAACACTTAAAGGAGTCATTAAATGCAGTTTCGGATTTCTCAAGTTTCGTTTATAAGGTTTTGCAAACAAAAAAAAAAAGGTCCAATATTTGTAAAATTATAAATGTATACAGATTACGAATGAGATTACGAGCGAGTGAGATGTGAAGCGAGCGGATCCATATGCAAGCTTTTATTGAATAGCAAAGGCAAAGACATGGTCACATTTTTATCCTGTCCATTGCTATGGTCCAAAGAGCTCCCTTTATAAGTACCAAAAATCTGTCACTAATCGTAGTTGTGTCACGGAGGCTAGACGAGAAATGAAAGGTTCGAGATGAGTCCCCTTGTAGCGTGACGGAAAACTCAAACGCGGAAGTACACGAGTGAGCAGGTAAATCACGCAGTTGGTCTGAGAACGCTCCGATAAGGAGTACAGATTTCCACCAAGAAATCCGCGTTCTCACACGCACACAGATAGGTAAATAAGCGCTCCGGAGAGCAGAGAGTTTACTCACGTGAGTTACGATGAAGATGGGACCTGACGTGGAGTCAAACATGAACTCAATGTCTGGTGCTAGACAGACACCTACATCCTGCTTAAATACCTGCGTGAGGTTACTTCCGGGTCCTCCTGACCTCACGTGACTTGGTGCGTGTGACAGTACCCCCCCCTCCAGGACCGGCACCAGACGGTCCCGGAACGGAGGATACCCGACGACGGTAGTCCTGGATGAGAGCTGGATCCAAGATGAACCGCCCGGGAACCCAAGACCGCTCCTCCGGACCGTAGCCCTCCCAGTCGACGAGATACTGGGTGCCACGGCCACGAGGGCGCGAATCAAGGATTCGCCGGACGGTATACGCAGGACCACCGTCAATGATCCGGGGCGGGGGTGGGGCAGGAACCTGGGGAGACAGAGGAGAGAAGAAGACATGTTTGAGTTGGGACTGGTGGAAAACAGGATGGATCCGGAGAGATGTAGGCAGCTGGAGCCTGAAGGTGACAGGGTTTAACCGATGAGTGATCTTGAAGGGTCCGATGAAGCGAGCAGTGAGCTTTTTAGAGTCCGTTTTTAGGTTGATATTGCGAGTGGATAAATAAACCCTGTCACCAACATGGAACAATCATCCCGGAGGGTGCCGGCGGCGATGTTGAGTGATGTAGCGAGTGTTGGCTTTCTGGATGGCGATACGTGCATGGTTCCAGAGCCGCCGGCACCGGCGGACCAACTGTTGGGCAGACGGGACCTCAACCTCCGGTTCTTGATGTTCGAACACCGGAGGTTGATACCTGTAGCATACCTCGAATGGGCTCAGGTTGGTGGCAGAGGATGTGTGGATGTTGTTGGAGAGCTCAGCCCAAACGAGGTAGCGTGCCCAGGAACGCTGATGCTCGCCGGCAAAGCATCGGAGGAAGCGCTCCAGCTGTTGGTTGGCCCGCTCAGTCTGACCGTTAGTCTGTGGGTGAAATCCGGACGACAGACTAGAGGTGGTCCCGATCAGACGGCAGAAGGCCTGCCAGAACTTGGCCGTGAACTGGGGCCCTCTGTCCGAGACGATGTCCTTGGGGAACCCATGCAGGCGGACTACGTGTTCGAGTATGAGCTCCGCGGTGGTCTTGGCAGAGGGGAGTCCGGTGAGAGCCACCAGGTGCACAGCCTTAGAGAACCGATCCACAATGGTCAGGATGGTGTTCTTTCCTTGTGATTCGGGGAGTCCAGTGACAAAGTCGATGGAGATATGCGACCAGGGTCGTTTGGGGATGGGGAGGGGCTGCAGCTCGCCGGTAGATGGGGTGTTAGTGGTTTTGGAGCGAGCGCAGATGTTGCATGCCTGGACGTACAGCTGTACGTCTCTCCTCAACGTCCTCCACCAAAATGCCCTGGCGATAAGGGTGATGGTCCTCTGGACTCCCGGGTGTCCTGCCAGAGTGGAGTCGTGCCCCCACTGGAGTACTTCTTGGCGCAAGGTGTCGGGTACGAAGAGACGTCCAGTAGGGGTATCCGATGGAGGGGGATTTTGGCTGTGGCTCTGGCGGACTATCTCTTCTAACCCCCACCGGAGGGGAGCCAGGATGACGTTGGAAGGCAGGACAGGTGCGGCCTCCGAGGTGGTGGAGTCTCGCTGGTGTTGACGGGAAATGGCGTCCGCTTTGCTGTTCTTCGAACCGGGCCGGTACGATAGCTGGAAGTTGAAATGTTCGAAGAACAGAGCCCACCGCGCCTGCCTGGGGTTAAGCTGTTTGGTCTGGCGAATGACGGTGAGGTTCTGGTGGTCGGTCCAGACGGTGAATGGGTGCCGCCGCCCTGGAGCCAGTGACGCCATTCCTCCAATGCCCACTTGATGGCCAACAGTTCACGGTCCCCTACCCCGTAACGCTGCTGAGTGGGATTGAATTTTCTAGAGAAAAAACTACATGGGTGTAGTTTTCCGTCTGGACCACGTTGTGAGAGGACGGCTCCTACGCCCACATCGGAGGCGTCCACCTCAACAACGAAGGGTTTGTCCGGGTTGGGGTGGGTGAGGACTGGAGCGGTGGTGAACAGGTTGCACAGTGTCTTGAAGGCTTGGATGGCCTCGGGGGTGAGGTGAAAAGCTCCGTGAGATGGTTTGGTGAGAGCAGTGAGAGGTGCTGCAGTTGCGCTGAAGCCCTGGATGAATCGCCTGTAGAAGTTGGCAAACCCCAGAAAACGTTGTAGCTGTTTAAGCGACGTGGGTAGGGGCCACGAGCGCACAGCCTCCAGCTTCTGGGGATCCATGGCCACACCCTGTGATGAGATGACGAAACCGAGGAATGTGGTGGAGTGCTGGTGAAAAGCACATTTCTCCAACTTGCAGTACAACTGATGGGCCAGCAACCTCCGTAGCACTGCTCGGACATGCTGGGTGTGTTCCTCCAGAGTCTTGGAATAAATGAGGATATCGTCCAGATAAGCGTAGCACCAACGACCCAGCATGTCCCGGAGAACGTCGTTAATGAACTGTTAAAAATGCAGACGGACTGTTGCACAGACCAAACGGCATAACGAGGGTCTCGTAGTGACCGGTGGGGGTTATGAAGGCCGTCTTCCACTCATCGCCCTCCCTGATGCGGACCAAGTTGTAGGCGCTCCGTAAGTCCAGCTTCGTGAAGAAGCGGGCACCAGAGAGGGCGTCCAGGGCGGTGTTGGTAAGAGGGAGTGGATGACGGTTCTTGATGGTGATCTGATTTAGCCCCCGATAATCCACACAGGGACGAAGACCCCCGTCCTTCTTCTTGACGAAGAAAAACCCCGCGGCCGCCAGTGAGCTGGAAGGGCGAATAGTACCGGCCCGGAGCCCTTCCGCAACGTACTCCTCCATCGCTTGATGTTCGGTGGCAGACAGGGAGTACAGGCGGCCGCGAGGGGGCACTGCGCCCGGCACGAGGTCAATGGCGAGGTCGTAGGGGCGATGAGGTGGAAGCTGGTCAGCACTGCGTTTGCTGAAGACCTCGGCCAGGTCGCGGTACGGGACAGGGACCTCCTCCAGGTTGATATCGGAGGCCTCGGACTCCCCTGAACACGTCCCAACCTGAGCCCGGAGACAGAGCTCCTGACAGGTCGCCCCCAGTGGACGATCTTATTGTTGGTCCAGGAGATGAAGGGGTCGTGGGTGATGAGCCAGGGATGTCCCAGGATGACGGGTGGTGAGGTGATCTTGGTGATATATAGTTGAATTTTTTCAGTGTGGTTGCCGATGACGAGATGGATTTCTTTGGTGCGACGGATGACAGGACTGAAGTTGAGGGGGCGACCGTCGATGGCTGTGATGGTTAACGGTTGGGATAACACCTCAGTCTCAATCCCCAACTGGGCAGCATAATCCTGATCGATAAAGTTCCCAGCCGCACCTGAGTCAACAAATGCGGTGGTCACGATCCGTTGGTGGCCCACGAGGATTGATACCTGAAGGAGCATCCGGGATTCAGCGGGACAGGGTTTTTTTGTCACCGGACCAGGTAAAGACCTCCCCCTCTCTACCTGGTCTGGCCGTTTCCCGGACGAAGAGGGCAGATCGCTCGATGGTGTTCTGGGGAGGCGCAATAGGCACATAAACCTTCTAGCCCTCTCTGCTGCCGACAGGGAGGTGCGGCCTATTTGCATGGGCTCCCCGGCTCCGGTTGAGTGGGCCTCTGAGGCGATAGGTGGAGGAGGAGAGGGCGCAGCGACAGCGTAGGTGACGGGTGAATCCAGGGTCCTTGTGCGGGGAATGGTGCCTGTGGAGGAACGAGAGACAGGATTAGTGCGAGGTGAATGGTGACGCATTCTCTGATCGACCCGGAGAGCCAGCTGGATCATGCCCTCCAGGGTGTCAGGGAGCTCCCGCACAGCCAACTCGTCTTTGAGGCGGATGGAAAGTCCTTCATAGTAGGCTGTGCGGAGAGCGGCGTCACTCCAGGTGGTTTGAACTGACAGGGTGCGAAACTCGGTGGTGTAACGGCTGACGCTGCGTTCTCCTTGTCTAAGATGGTATAGGCGTGAGTCTACCTCCACCTCGCTCTCAGGGTGTTGGAAGGCGGCCCTGAGCTGGGTGGTGAATGCAGGATATGAATGGGCGGAGTCGCTGTTGGCCTTCAGGACCGCCGCAGCCCACTCGGCTGCCTGCCCGGTGAGAAGTGAGACAAGTAGAGCGATCCTGCTGTGGTCTGTAGGGTAACGTGATGGCTGGAACTCGATGAGAGAGAGGTTAGTGAGAAAAACATCACACCGGGCGTCGGATCCATCCCATTTATCAGGAAGTGAAATCTTGGGTTGCTGGGCGGGGCGTATTGGTTCCGCGGGGGCGATCTGTGCAGCAGCCAGGTCGTCATAGTCCGCTTGCAGAGTGGTGAGATCCGATTGGAGAGCCCCGCACTCCGCCTGAAGACCGGCGGTCTCGGCACGAAGCGCGGTAACCTCCGCTCGAAGTCCCACCATCTCCTGCCTCAGACTCATGATTTCCACGGCCTGCTGCTGAATCACACCCCACAGTTGTTCCAAATCCGCCGGGACCATTTCGGGACCAGACATTCTGTCACGGAGGCTAGACGAGAAATGAAAGGTTCGAGATGAGTCCCCTTGTAGCGTGACGGAAAACTCAAACGCGGAAGTACACGAGTGAGCAGGTAAATCACGCAGTTGGTCTGAGAACGCTCCGATAAGGAGTAGAGATTTCCACCAAGAAATCCACGTTCTCACACGCACACAGATAGGTAAATAAGCACTCCGGAGAGCAGAGAGTTTACTCACGTGAGTTGCGATGAAGATGGGACCTGACGTGGAGTCAAACATGAACTCAGTGTCTGGTGCTAGACAGACACCTACATCCTGCTTAAATACCTGCGTGAGGTTACTTCCGGGTCCTCGTGACCTCACGTGACTTGGTGCGTGTGACAAGTTGATTGCAAACTCACAGAGTTCCATTATAAACAATAAAGCTCTCTGAACTGCACAATAAGTCTCTTATTTACGTCAAGTTTACATTTTGTTTGTTATAATGATAAGATTTGTGAGCATGCAGATCTCAGCATTGGACAAAATCTCAAAACGCATTTTGACCGTTAAGTGGAAACTTAAGCTGGCTACACACCACAAGATAATCGGGCTGATTTTGGGCCGATTTCTCCCCTTTCCAACAATCCTAGGTAATGTCCGATTATCTTGGCAGTTCTAAATATTATCTTATGAGATTTACCTGTGGTGTGAGGTGTGTTAAGAATGACTGAATCTGCTTGGAAGAACGTCGGAGGCGCCCCGATCGCATAACAAACACAGCTATGGGGCAGCGCAGCACAAAAGGATTTGAACAGCAGAGATGGAGGGTTCACGACTTCAGTAAAAGCCTTTTCTTTTTCTTTTCTTTTTTTTCTTTTTTCTCGTGAATTTTCTGTCAAAATCATTTCAAACACTATTATCGTAATTTCTTCCTGCCTATCGTCCACCATGTTTATTCTCAAGTGTTTTTTTTAACAAGATAAAATTACATGTATATGATAAACATTATACATGATATAAACAATAAACATTATACACAATATAAACATATATACACTAGAGGGGCAGTATACAAATACAAGTTTTTATATAAAAAAATATTAAAGCGTTTACAAACTTTCGTCATTTTAATTGCTTTTTCATAGAAAATGTTTCATAAAAGATTGTATATTATTATAATGCCCCATTTCCTAATAGAAAAAAAAAAAGTTTTTTTTTTTTGCAGGAGAACTTATGAATGTGAACAGGTGAATGAGAAATTTTACATGTAAAAAATAAGATTTATCATACAGACGTGACTGTAATTTTCTTTGCTGTTCTGCAGGGAATAAATACAAAACAAATGTCCATAACAAAACAAAATGATTAGCAATATTTTATACAATAAAATCACAGACATTTTGCCAAAATAGTTTCACAAAAGGGCAATGGCAAAATAAATGTACCACTGTTTCAGATCAACTGACATAAAAGGAGCAACTAAATCAATATCAGATTTAAATTTTACTAAATAATATTTTGCTGGGTAAATCCTGTGTATGATTTTCAATGATACTCCCTTTTTGTAATTGCAGTAAATATTGATTAGGTATTAACTAAACCTTTTTCCAAACAATATTGTCTGTCAATTGATTCCAATATGAATAAGCATAACGCAAAGACAAACTGTCTTGTTGAAATAAAGGTCTTTATATAAAAGAACTGTTGTGTGATGTTTATTCTCAAGTCTCGAGGGGTTTTGCGAGATTTCCCATGTTCACAGTCGGGACTCTGGTTGAAAATCTGTTGGTGTGTGGTGTGCTGTCTCTGTCACACCGTGGCACACCACACACTATAGGAGCAAAACGGTTAAATCTAGGATTTTTGCCCTCATATTTGTGGTCTCTCACATTTTGAAGATCTTATAAGATTTTGAAAATCTTTTAGTGTGAACCCAGCCTCAAATGTCTCTGACTGGACAATGCATTCAAGACATCAACAGATAAGCCTATGGTTATGTTGCGCAACACTGCAAAAACATTGCAGAGTGCAAATGCAAAAGCGCACTGGATCTTTTGCCAAATGTGTTTTGCCAATATGCTGTTATTTAAAAAGTGCTTAGCAGCCTCTAACAGCCCCATAAAACTGGGCCTGGTTCAGAATACATATTTTAAACTGGGGAGTTAGTTTGAGTTCTAAAACTTGCAGAATGTTTTCATCGTAGAGTAACCTCTTATACAATATGTGTAAATAACATTTTGACTGTCTATTTAAAAAGCCTTTTAATTGCTCATAAGACACATGGATATATTCAGGCTTACACTGTGTGTAGCATTTTCTTTGTGTTTACAAGTGCTCACTTGCTAGCAAAAATTGATCAAATCAAAAATTTAGCAAAAATCTCAAATGACAAATACACTGTGAATATCCCCTACTTCAATCTGCTAAAGTTGACAGCCCTATTAAGTAAAACTCTCATTTATTTCAAAATATAGTTGAGGGTGTTAAAATGAATGTACCTCAACACAGAATCTGGTCTCCACCTGCCATCAAAAATAACAGATTACAGGAAACACATCAGTGGGAATTCAGCACATAAGCTCTGCCTCGCATCTCTCCTGCTGTATGACATTTATGACGCGCATGAAAATCTCATTTCTGTAATTGTGTGGCATGGAGGCTATGCATTTGATACATTATAAATCCCTCTTTTAAAATCTTTCAAGCACCTCTGAAATGCCTTAAAGGGATAGTTCACCCAAAAATGAAAGTTCTGTCATCATCTTCTTTCCCTCATGCCATTCCAAAATCGTAAGGTTTTCCTTCTTCTGAAGAACATACAGGAAACACTAAACAACTCATGTAAACAGACCCAAATCAAATAACATAAAACCTCATTGGTTCTTATGTGATGACCTTTCAAGTCATGTGACATAGAGGAATCCCACTTATTCATTTATTCATTCATTCATTCATTCGTCATAAAGTAAAATGTGGTTTTGAAGTAGGCTACGAAGGCTATGATCACAGTTTTTTTTTTAGTTTTTTTTTTATTTTTTTGCTCGTATGTGACTCATGACAGTGTGAACAGCACAAACCACATGGAATCTGATCTTTTTAATTCTGATTTGGGTCGCTTCCATATGTGGTACTAAATGTGATTTAGGTCAGATTGCAACGCTACTACTGTACAGTCTGAACAGCTAAGACAGAATTTATGTGGAATTCACAGAATTTACATCACTCTAGATTGACATTTGTCATAATTCTGCGCTGTCGGGATTCACTTCAAAGATTTTACATACTAGTTTTTCTTTGATCACTGTCAATATGACAGAAAGTTGCGGAGGTAGTCAGTTAAGAGAAAGAGATGTTGATTTACGGTGTATTACTGAAACAGCTCTATATAAGCTAAACATTCGTTCACAGTGGAATCTGATCTTGGCCACATTTAAAAATTCACCATACAAAAAAATTCACATCTGAGCAATAAATCGGAATTGAGCTAACTGAGCACTAATGCTTGCAGTGTGAACAAAGTCTATTGATTTGGTCAGTAATGACATTGAAGATGGCTGTGAATCCCAGTCTCCCAGGACCTATATGTCCTTGTGCTAGGAGTGTAAACATTTTGGCTGGGACTGCTTTCAAGGTTTCTTTGTCATGGATGAAAGGTAGGCTGCATGTTAGCAAAAGTCCACCAGTATCAGGAAGATTCCCTCTAATGCAGGGTCTGCAGGGTTAAGATGAATTCAAGCTAAGAAATCAGGACTACAGAAACATCTCTTCTCTCAGACATAAGAAAACGCTGAGGACCATCTGAGGACTAGTGTCCAGTGGATGTTTAACTTGCTTAAACTAAAGTTTCTGCTGAATGGTCCCTATCAGCCTGCTGACTCTGTTTCCTGAGCCTGTCAGCATATTCTTCCCTGTGCCACAGTCACTTTACAAGCATCAGACACTTTATTCACCAATGTACATACTACTGTCAGAAGAACCCTTTTCCACTATAAAGAACCTTTCCTGCACTGGAAAGTTTCCATGGATGTTAATGGTTCTTTGTTCTTTTGTGAGGCCTATATTTTGTGTGGAAAGCCAGGGGTATCTCATTAGTTTTCATAGGTATTCACAACATATTGGCATCTAAAAGTATCTGCTTTTACATATGGACCACATAGGCAACGTACAGTTTTTTACAAATCCTTTATCTTCTGGACAGAACTAAAACCACCAAGACTTTTATTTTTTTGCATTCTCCACTGGAGAATTAAAGTTCTGATTTACTGATTATCATTTTTTATCGTTTTTATTAGATCATATAGGATCTTATAACAAAAGATTGTTTATTGGAAGCTTATTTTGTGACAGTACAGCAGTGCTGAAAGAGAGTACAGTGAATAGATGACAGCACTGCTGTAAATATAATACTGCTGAATGATTTATTAATAGCTCATCCAGAACACTGCAGTGCTAAAAATATGAACACTGTGACAGTGGAGAAGGGCAAAAGGGTTGTGTGTGCCAGAGCAAGTACATATTTGTGTTTATAAATGCACTATTAGCAGTGTTTATCAGTGTGCCATTTTGACTTTAGGTGCATGGCACTGTTGGGGTGTGTTTACTTGAATTAGTTTTTAAGGCATTTTCTCTATTGCCACTTAAGACGTTGCACATTCTGCTGTTATCTGGTGTTTTGATAGCGCTGCCGTTTCTCAAATTTCGCTGCTCTTTTCCCTTTGTAACCTGAGAGAGCACATTCTGTCCCCATATTCCCCAAATGTTTGGCATGTCTCTACTATACCTTATCTGCGATGCTAGGACACTTGGAGGGGAATTTAGGGTTCAATATATTATTTACATGTCTCTCACCTGATGTAATGTATTCCTAGATGTTTCCACAAGACTGCAGGACTGTATATGTGTTTTCTACTGTATTTTACATTTATTAATTATCTTATTCATTGGTGTATTGTTCTTCTTTCCTGCACTGCCCTGACCAGCCAAGGACCAGCTTAAACCAGCTCAAACCAGCATCTACAGGGTGGATATGTGTCCCAACTTGAATATATTTACTACTCACTAAAAGTATATAGTTTGCTGGTGATGAGATATTTTTGACAGTGTAGTAAAATGTTTATGAATTACACTGGCGAGGAGAATGGTGCGATAAAAATAACTCATGGTGCCAACGTTTGCTATCACAAGCTTTGTAAGGTGTTGGGGGTGTTTACGTAGCAGTATTGGAAATATTTGAGGCGAACTAGGGTTGGGTCGATAGACGATGCCATCGTCCATCGCCGATGGCCGATAGACATCACGATGCTGAGCCGGCATCGCGATCCTCCGCCCCGCCCCCGTCGCAGCAGCAACCCGCTCGCGAAAAACACACACTTAATCACACTATATAGCCAAATGAAATTTATTTACTTATTTTATTATTATTATTATTATGAGGGAATAATAACAAGGAAGTTGTTAGCGGTCACAATACAAATTACAGTGAACTCCAAACGAATTACACGAACTAGTTCGTTTACATTAATAAATGAGGCATGAGAAGTATTTCCGACCTGGCAGCTCATACTGCTTGTCAAATGTTTGCAGCATGGCCTTAAATGCGCTCTTGTCTACCGTATTAAAAGAAACCATTTCTTTTGCTAGGTAGCGGGTCACAGCGTCAGTACACTGCTTTCATCTTTCGCTTTCACGCTTGTACTTAGTAATTTTAGCGAAAACCTCAGATACTGTTGGTTGGTTCCTGCGAGGTTCAGTGGTGAACACGCAAATGGTCATGTAAATTTGTCGTCTGCGCATCTTTTACGTGGATAACTTGACCGCAAATCCTACACACCACTCTCGTGGCTGTCCTCTTTCATTCGGTCTAAAGCCAAAGTATTGCCAGATAGGTGAATTTGCACCTTTTTTACCAACCAGTTACCAGTTTGTCGACGCCATTATAACGACACAGATCACTGTGCCTATTCATGCCAGAGTCCCGCGGAAAAAGTGATTGACAGGTGGTAATTTGTGTGTAACTTATCTTTATTTATTTATGGTTTGGTTATGGGTAAAACAAAGACCATGCGGGTCAGGTAGTGGAAACGGTAGGCTACAATTAATTAATTTGTTATGAATTAATTATTTAACAACATCCCCCACCCCGCCGCCTACGACAACGATGCCAACGTCCATCACGATGTTTCACATTAGACATCGTACGATGCCAAATTGGTCGACATCGCCCAACCCTAAGGCGAACTAATAGATATCGCGCAAGCTATGTTCAAACTTTGCGCAAGAGTTATGCAGGTGAATGTCTTAACCTCAGTCAATTCACTATAGAGAAGAAGTGAAAGTAAAAAAAAAAAAAAAAAAACTGACGGCGCTTTCTAAAGCTGCATTAACGGCAGTTAATTCTCTCAAAGATAACAAGAGATTAATCTACTTCAACATGCTGAAAATGGCATTTAACTGTCTTAAATTATTCCCTTAATATTTCTATTGTGGTCATCCATATGCAGTTGTTTATTAAAATCCACAGCAAACAAGTCCAAATCGGTAGGCAGATAGCGTAAACGCGAGGCAGGCAAAATTCGTACACAGTAAGACAGTCCAATTCAAATAACAAAGCAAAGGATAATCCAATAAACGGAAACGGAAAAAGGCAGGCAATGGTCATACGCAAGATAGTCAAGACAATGATGATAGAACGCTCAGTAAGGCAGGTAGACTGGCAATGCTTCGCAATGGCCTGTTAGCCAGGCCCTGTTAAATGCCCCACAAACAGAAAGTAACCTGTGAAAGCTGGCGTGGTGTTACACCCATATAATGACAGAAACGTATTTTAATAGTAACCTAATAATAATAATAGGCCTAATAATAAGAAGAATGCAACAGGCCTAGTTTAATTGGAAATGCTAAATCCTCTTAACATTGCCGATATTTGATGCTTTCAACAATATCTCTGGCTATTGTCCACACATGATACGATGCAACTCAGCACAGGGAGAAAAACAATACTTTTATTCAACGGATTATCGCTATATAGCCTTGAAAGTGCTTTACATATACTTTACAATCAGTGCCTGGAGAAGTGGGTATACGCCCCAAACACACGCTGAAAAGAATAACTTACTGATATCTGGACAAGACTCTCCACAAACTCTGAGAAGGGTCTGACTGCAGACATGCACTTACATTTTCAGCTGTGCACTCTCAGACTTGCACTCTCAGACAGCTGCACTTCCGGAAGTGATGTCTCTTGCAGTCTATTTTATTTTTTATTTTTTATTTTATTCAATTTATTTATTATTTTTTAATTGAATCTCTCAACATTTTACAGCAGTAGCCAGGTGGTGAAGACAAGAAAAAAGAAACTAAATTACAATGTCACTTACAATCATCACTTGCACTCTCTACTACCTGCAACGTCACTTGCAATCCACACAAATCGTGCGTGTTGCCAATGGAGACAAGACGCTGTGGTGGTTAAACGATTAAAACAAATTTGATAGCATAACATACAGGGTCCTGCAAGTCATCTGTAGGAGATGAAGACAAAGACCCGCAAATCCGTGACCTCAGAACAGCAGAATATGAACAGAATATGAATGCGCAAATTCGCTCGTTAAGTGCTTTCCTCCCCTAGAAAACCATAAACACTTAATATGGCTTAATGTATTAAGATACAATCAAATTTGATATATAGTTTATTAATTTAATATACTTCAAGGCAAGCATATGACCATGAATACAATGCGCAAACTTTCACTTTTATACCTACTTGCCCAACAAACGCTTAATGTGGCAAAAAGGGCTAAGATGATAAAGGCCAAATTCAGTATAAACCTTATTGTTGACAAACTATATACCAGCAGATATGAACGTGCAATAATAAATGCTTTAAGTGATATTAAAAGGACCAACTCCGTATAGGCCAGCAGACATATCCAGAATGCAATGTGTTAAATAGATGTTTTCCTCCCAAAGAAAATCAATAATGAAACACATAATGTAGCATAATGGACAAAGACAATGACATAAAAGGGCTGTAGAGATTATTCTATGTGGGAAAACGCTAATAAACGCGGTGTTTATTCTGGGCTCACCTGCTCAATGAAGAGGAAGTCAATCATCTTAGTCCACATTATGCCACGTTCAAACAACATGAAAAAGTGAACTTTGCATCCGATGACCCCTTTAACGAGAGACTTCGTGCATGGCGTTCATATTCTGCTGTTCTGTGGTCACAGATTTGCAGGTCTTGTCTTTATCACTTACAGATGACTTTCAGGACCCTGTACGTTTTGCTATTAAATTCGTTTTAATCATTTAACCACCACAGCGTCTTGTCTCCATTGGCAACACGCACGATTTGTGTGGCTTGCAAGTGACGTCACAGGTAGCAGAGAGTGCAAGTGATGATTGCGACTGACATTGTAATTTGGTTATTTTTTTTCTTGTCTTCACCACCTGGCTACTGCTGTAAAATGTTGAGATATTCAATTAAATATTAATAATAAATAAATAAAATAAAATACAAATTAAAAAAGACTTCCGGAAGTGCTGTTGTCTGAGAGTGCAAGTCTGAAAATGCAAGTGTGTCTGCAGCCAGACCCTATTGCAATCTCTGATAAAATCGGTCGGGAGACATTTTGAACTTAATTATTTGAATGCATTCGTTTACTGGATCCTTGGACTGAACAGTTTACAGGGGTTCGCCAGTTTAAGAAATTTTTGATCGTAAAAACCTGCTTCTTTTTATTTTTAATGTATTGTTTTCATTATAGTGTACTGATCCAAATTAGCTATTCATGTGGTGGAGTGTCACGATTTTGGCTAATGCAGGACATTACTAAATGATGCGCATCAGAGGTTTATACGCAAAGCCGACTGATATAGAGGTGGGTATATGCTGTATAACTGCATATACCCTGCACTACACCAGTCAGTAAAAAGCTGTCACTCATCTCAGTTTGCAATCTCAGAACGTTGCATTCAAATCAATAAAATTCTCTATACTGCATAATGAACCTCTTACTTACACTGTACGTCGTGCCGTTAATGAGAGAGGATTCATGAGAGCGAGCATAACTCTTCACCAAACAGAAACTCCGACATTTTGAGTGGTGAGTGGATTCGAACTAAAATAGCCTACCTATGATTGGTATTTGCGTTTAAGAGATCAACAAACATGTCTGTTATTGGCTACATTTCTCACTGCTGCAAAAACTCGCTGTAATGTGCCATTTAATGTTCTCCGGAGCTCAAACTCATAAGCGCAATGGAGTGTTTGCTAAACCTGTTTTGGCAATAATATTATATCATTACAGTATCAGCTAGGGTGCGCTTGCTTTTGTTTCGCGGTGCTTATATTTAAAATGGACTTTTTATTGTTTTTATTTACTAATGTTTTAATTTTTGTAACAATATTTTTTTGTCATCAAACATTAATTGGCGGACCCTCTGCAGTACCGCTGCGGACCACCTGGGGGTTGCGGACACCCGGTTGAAGACCCATGCTTTAGTTCAAGTGGTTTTGGTTTATTATTATTCTATAAGGCCTGCCCAAATGCATATTTTTGGAAAAAGACTGTTGGGGGAAAAGTATTCTCCTGGCTCCGCCACTCCACTGTCTTTAATGCACCTTTATTTAGCATGAATAGTATACGGAGTGACAACAGAGAGTTACATGTTTTATTTAGCCATATTGGCTTTGTAATCCTGGTTCTTGGCCTTTAATTAGAGTTTTTATTTATTTATTTATGGATTTATTTATTTCTTTATTTATGGGCTTTGTTTGTCTTTGTGCCAGTGACAGAGAAGAAAGTGAAGAAAGAGTAGAAAGTGAGTAGTGGATATTTTGATACATCACAGAATCTTTTGTGTGTGTGTGTGTGTGTGTTACGATAAATGAGTGGAATTTATAAACTCATAAGCCCTTAGCAGAGCAGTTTTAACAGCATCATAATCAAAACTCATTAACCTTCACTGAAGTAGCAGTGACAACATCTCTTTGGGCCCTTTGAGGGTGGGTGTAACCAGGGGTGATTTCTTCATTAGGGTGATAGGGCGATGCACCACGAAGTGAAAAAGGGAGATAGGAAATTTTTTTCTATCACATTTAACCACAGTGTTACGCTAGCTTTCATTGTTCTAGACTGTTTGTTCTGCCTCTGGAAATAGAGTCCATTCATGGTCAAATCACGTTTTACCACCCCCATTTTGGTCATTCTCATATATTTCTATACAAAGTACATGCATTGTTTTTTTTAACTGCAGTTGCAATGCAATCTGTATGAGTTCCAGAAGGACAAGCACTAATGAGCTGCCCTCAAATCACCACATTCGACAAATTTATTATGTTATTATTTTACTTTTTTTAATTTGCATTTCGCTCTGTTTAATAATTCTAAACAGAGATCCATATATATTTTATAATGTTACAGTCAGGTTAAGGCAACTGGTATAGTAGTCTGCTGGTGTGTGTTACGGAATGAACAAGCCATGAAGCGGACGGATCCAAATGCAAGCTTTTATTAAACAGAGACATGGTAAAACACAGACAGGGCTGACATCAGCAAACAGAATGATGGTGACGGCCTCATATTTATACAGTGTGTGACTGGCTGCAGCTGTGTGCATAATCAGAGAGGTGGAGTATGGGAAATGTAGTCCAGGGTGTAGTGCAACAGTCTTTGTAGTGTGACTGAAATTGATTAAACCCGGTGATCAAACTGCTGTAGGTGGAGCTGGATCACGAATGATTAGAGCAAACATAGACGCATTTAGGTAAATCGCCGGGCACATTTCATTCAAAAATGAAATTAACGTTAATCCTCTGCATCTTCAGTGGCTCAGATGTCGGGAGTAAATGATGACTGCTATGTTCATTATAACATCTAACAAAACACCTAGGTAAGACAGCCGTGTCAGTCAACTATTGTGGGAGCGGACTGGGTTTTTGTGACATCACACAGACAAGATGCTGAGAATGGCTTGATTTGAAAAAGGAGATATTACTGTTGGTGCCAATAGCCTTGTGGTTAGTGCGCTGACATATGCACAACTGTGCTCATGGCGACCCGAGTTCGATTCTAGTCTCGAGGTCCTTTGGCGATCCCGCTCCCCTCTCTCTGCCCAGTACTTTCCTGTCATCTCTCTACTGTCCTGTCCACCCATTTGCAGGAGCCCCAGCTCAGTCCAGGGTCAAACATCAAGGAGGCTTGCAAGCCTACACCTGAGACAGCGGAGAAGCCTAACTGAGGAGGCCTAGTAGGAAACAAAATGTTTTAATTTGTGATGGCCTCACACTTGTCATATCTGTCTCTCTCTTTCCTGACAGTATGAGTACTTTAATGCAGTGCTGATCAATGAGATGGATGAGGAGGGGAAGACTGTGGAGCTGGGTGGAGAATTTATCCTGCAGCCAAATGAACATTTCAACAATCTGTCTGTAAACCTCAGCCTCAGTGTCGTCCAGGTTCCAACTAACATGTACAACAAAGGTATGTTGAGCATTGCATACGTTCGACACATCATTGCTGTAAGATGACATGCACATGTGTATTCTAGGTTTATATAGACATTTGTTTTGTAGTTAGTTCCAGTCCCCTAATTTGATTGTAATGTAATGTTCAAATACTGCTCACATTTCATATAACAACAGTGGAACATTTCACTGATTGAGATTATATGTAGCTGCATCCCCCAGTGTTACTGGTCATAATTCTTATTATGAAATGGTCATTATAAAACGTTAGTTCCAGTCCTTGATTCTGATTAGTCAGAAGCTGTGTTTTATTTATGATAAAGCATGACTATGAGCGCTTCAGCGGTTCTGTGAAACACCATTAGCTAACACCCTTAGCAACATAACAATCAATAGTGCAAAACTGGTCCATGTATAATGTGTTTCAGCAAAATTAACTTTTTGGTAATTATTTAATAAATTATGACTGACCCCTGCTGCATCATTCCCCTATAATTTTAAGACCACGCTCTTCCCTTTCTTTGCTGAGAGATGAGCAAATGTTTATGTGTAAGAAAATAGCATATATTGTGTTAAAACAATAAATGACACAGCGGACAATAACAAGTTCTATTATCTGTTTTTATTTGAGCTCCAAAAGTGATTCTCTTGCCGTTTACTGTTGCTGTCAGAAGTATTTTTAGAGGAAGGACAGCATTTAACAAACTTTTTAGTTTTAATATTTTTTTATTGTGTGGTAACTGTTTTATAAAAGCAACAAAGTACTCAAGAAATGCCTTAAAGCACCCTTTAGGAGTGACTTATTCACAAAACAGCATAGCCTCTTGTAGTTTATTGCTTACTCATGAAATCTGCAACTCAAGTAAGAATTACATTTTAAGATACTAAAGATTATTGGTATGTCAACCGGAAACACACACTCCACCTCAGAAGATGGTGCCACAATACAGATTTATAGTAACAATATAAAATATTTTGGATCCCAGAAATTGATGTAAATTTTGCAGTCATTCTTCTGAATTGATAATTACCATTCAATTTCAATGCAAATTATTTGTCAAATCGTTGAAGTATGTAAATGCACAAAGTAAATGCAATCATCACTTGCACAGAGAGAAGAGAGAGAGACATCGGAGATTGCGGTGTGCACACAGAAACATTCAGGAGCACAGAAAGCTGTTGTCAAAACTTAAATACTAGATCGCTAAATTATAGTCCTCAGCAACGAGGGGGTAAAATGAAACTGTTTTTGAAGTAACTAAACTCACAGCTTCATTGTTTGTAGAGTGAGACCCACAGATGCAGGTAATTCACACACACAACTGTCATCTCCCTCTCTCTCTAGATCAATTGATAATTAACTTATTAATTAATATAATTTATTAATGAAAATAAATAACTGGACACATTACTTCATCTGTGTCTGATTTAAAACAATCAGAATGCTAGAGCTAACAAGCCATAACTGACAAAATAACTGTCATTTTTAACCTTACAGTTAAATATTGTGCTGCAAACATCATTAGCTGCTTTAACTTGTTAATGCTGTCCAGTGACCATGGTATAAGTGGAATAATGCACAGCTAGCTCTGCAGTTGTTTATTTTAATGCACTCCGCTTTGTGCCGGGTGGTCCTTTGCCTCCACGTCATGCATTAAAATCATTTAAGGCACAGCTAGCTGTGCATTACCCATATACTTATATCTAAGTTAAATCTAAAACAAATCTAAAACAAATAATTTACTTTCTGTAATTTTATTGTTATTAGTCAGAATAATAGACCTTAAACTTCTAATTCATTCATTTATTTAATTTAGGGAGAGAGTGTTAAGGTTTAATAATCTGTTATGTTGGGATCTACAGGGGTTTCTGTTATATTGATATTTTGTAAGGTTACCATTGTGGTGAAGAGTAGAGCCTGTGGTTTATATCGACGATGGCCTGCAAACTTTCTAAGATATATATTCTGCAGTTTGTTTAACTATGCAGGTATATAGTTATAGTCTCTTTGATAGTTAGCATATGCTAGCATGTGCTGTTGCTAACCAGCACTTAACCATAACGGTTGGTTTTAATGTAATGTTTATGCGAACAATCTGTATTATTTAATATTTCAGTTGAATTAAATTTAAAATGTTTGTGTAGAACAAAATAAAAAAATTTAGTTAAGTTAGTTAACTTTAAAAAATTGAGATACTTTACTTAAATGTTTTTAGGTAATCAGTTTCCACAAATGTTTTTAGTATTCTAAACTTATTGTGTTTTACAGTGTTTTATAAAAATGTTATTTCATTAAAATATTTGCAATATATATATATATATATATATATATATATATATATATATATATATATATATACAGGTGCTGGTCATATAATTAGAATATCTTCAAAAAGTTGATTTATTTCACTAATTCCATTCAAGAAGTGAAACTTGTATAATGCATACATTCATTCCACACAGACTGATATATTTCAAGTGTTTACATCTTTTAATTTTGATGATTATAACCGACAACTAATGAAAACCCCAAATTCAGTATCTCAGAAAATTCGAATATTGTGAAAAGGTTCAGTATTGAAGACACCTGGTGCCACACTCTAATCAGCTAATTAACTCAAAACACCTGCAAAGGCCTTTAAATGGTCTCTCAGTCTAGTTCTGTAGGCTACACAATCATGGGGAAGACTGCTGATTTGACAGTTGTCCAAAAGACGACCATTGACACCTTGCACAAAGAGGGCAAGACACAAAAGGTCATTGCAAAAGAGGCTGGCTGTTCACAGAGCTCTGTGTCCAAGCACATTAATAGAGAGGCGAAGGGAAGGAAAAGATGTGGTAGAAAAAAGTGTACAAGCAATAGGGATAACCGCACCCTGGAGAGAATTGTGAAACAAAACCCATTCAAAAATGTGGGGGAGGTTCACAAAGAGTGGACTGCAGCTGGAGTCAGTGCTTCAAGAACCACTACGCACAGACGTATGCAAGACATGGGTTTCAGCTGTCGCATTCCTTGTGTCAAGCCACTCTTGAACAACAGACAGCGTCAGAAGCGTCTCGCCTGGGCTAAAGACAAAAAGGACTGGACTGCTGCTGAGTGGTCCAAAGTTATGTTCTCTCATGAAAGTAATTCCTTTGGAAATCAGGGTTCCAGAGTCTGGAGGAAAAGAGGAGAGGCACAGAATCCATGTTGCTTGAGGTCCAGTGTAAAGTTTCCACAGTCAGTGATGGTTTGGGGTGCCATGTCATCTGCTGGTGTTGGTCCACTGTGTTTTCTGAGGTCCAAGGTCAACGCAGCTGTATACCAGGACGTTTTAGAGCACTTCATGCCTACTGCTGCTGACCAACTTTATGGAGATGCAGATTTCATTTTCCAACAGCACTTGGCACCTGCACACAGTGCCAAAGCTACCAGTACCTGGTTTAAGGACCATGGTATCTGTAACGCCACGCCAGCAGAGGGAGCCATCACCCATTGACTGACTGTTACCGCTCCCTCTGCTGCCTCTATGGTTACTTCCTGTTTGGCAGCCATATAAGCATATACGCTTTTGTCTTGCCTACGTGTTATTGTTTGTTTGGAGATCGACCCTGCTTGTCTTGACTACGATCTGTTTAATAAAGCTCGCATCTGGATCTTACACGCTTCCCTGGAGTCCCGTTACAGAATACTTCGCCACCCAAAGATCCAGTGGCTTTCGGAGACACAGATCAAACCTTGGACCCAGCATCACACCTCTTCCGCCTCTGCCAAGGTAACCGCTGTATTGAAGACTATGTTGTGGAGTTTTGTGGACTGTGTCACCTTGTGGCTTTTAATGATGTGGCCCTGAAGGACATATTTCGTCATGGACTAAATGACCCCATTCGTTCTGGCCTGCCCGGAGGTAAAATTCACTGGTCTCTGGAACAATATATTGATTATGCCCTGCTGTTAAGTGGATCACCTTTTACTGTTGGGATTGTGGATGAGGGACCCTGCAATCCTGCAGTAACCCCCAAACCACAACCTGCTCATGTCATGTCTGTTACACCAGAGCCCTCTCATGCCAAGCCTACCAAGCCAGAGCCTGTTCACGTCATGTCCTCCAAGCCAAAGCCTGCTCAAGTCATGTCTGCCAAGCCAAAGCCTGCTCATGTCACATCTAAGTCACAGTTTGCTCACGCCATGCCTGCCGCTCCAGGGCCTGCTCACGCCATGCCTGCCGTCCCAGAGCCAGTCCACAAGATGGCCGCCATCCCAGAGCCAGTCCACAAGATGGCCGCCATCCCCAAGCCTGTTCACAAGATGGCCACCATCCCCAAACCTGTTCACAAGATGGCTGCCACGCATGAGCCTCATCAGTCCAAAATCATCTCATCCAAATCTCATCTTGCCATGTCTGCTGCACCCAAAGCAAATCAAGTGATGGCTGATCCTTCTGTGTCAAGTCAAGTCAGGGCTGCATTCTCAGTGCCAAGACAAGTTACAGCTGTGTATCCTGAGCCACATCAAGTTACAGCTGTGTATCCTGGCCACGCAGAGCCCATGCTCCCAAGCTACGCAGAGCCCACGCTCTCTAGCCTCACAGTCTCCACACCCTCAAGCCCGGCAGGCATCCCACTATCTTCTGTGCTGCCTGTCATGGCGATCGCTATTTTAAGCGTGTGGGCTACACACTGTACTCCAGAGGCCTCGCCTGACTATGAGTCTGCTCCAGACGCCTCGCCTGACCACGAGTCTGCTCCAGACGCCTCATCGGACCACAAGTCTGCTCCAGAAGCCTCGCCTGATCATGAGTCTGTTCCTGAGGCCTCGTCTGTCCACAGGTCTGTACCAGAGGCTTTTCCTGTCCACGAGTTCGCGCCAATACCTCCTGAGGTGTCAGCATACGCTGTAGAACCTCCTAAGGAGGTGGCGTCCAATTATGAACTCTTGACCCGTCCTGTCACAGTCATGGAGGCTACTTCTGAACGCTCTCCCTGCCATGTCATGTCAAGAGGCCTATCATGAACTCTCTGCCTGTCATGTCATGTCATGGCCAAGGAGGCCAATCATGGGCTCCTTGCTCTGCCTGCTCTGCCTGCGCTGCCACGACTCCCTGCTCTGCCTGCCCCGCCACGGCTCCAGGCTCCTCAGGATCAGACATGGTTCCATTGCCCAGGTCCACCGTGGTTCCACAGTCTGCCACTGCTTCATGGCCCAGGTCCTTCACTGCTTCACTGTCTGCCTCTGTTCCACGGCCCAGGTCCTCCAGTGTTCCACTGTCTGCTATTGCTCCACAGCCCAGGTCCTCCAAGGTTCCACTGTCTGCCACAGCTCTACGGCCCTGGTCCTCCAAGGTTCCACTGTCTGCCACAGCTCCACGGTCCAGGTCCTCCAGGGTTCCACTGTCTGCCACTGATCCACGGTCCAGGTCCTCCGGTGTTTCACTGTCTGCCACTGATCCACGGTCCAGATCCTCCAGGGTTCCACTGTCTGCCACTGCTCCATGGGTCAGGTCCTCCAGTGCCTCACTGTCTGTCCCTGCTCCACGATCCAGGCCCACCTCCTCTGCATGGACCTGGCCCTCTGTCCCACCCCCTATGTTGCCTCTGTTCCCCCACCCCCTGGGCTGTTGTTGTTGTTGTTTTGAGTGCCAGGAGTTGCTCCTAGAGGGGGGGATTCTGTAACGTCACGCCAGCAGAGGGAGCCCTCACCCATTGACTGACTGTTACCGCTCCCTCTGCTGCCTCTATGGTTACTTCCTGTTTGGCAGCCATATAAGCAGGGCCATGCCAAACAGGACTCGGCGAAGTAATGTTTTGCTGTGCGGACTCTACTAAGCGTTTTCTCTGATTTCATTGCCTTGTTTTGTTATTTTTCACGATTTTGTTTCTTGTCATAGTTTTGCCTTGTTTTTGCCAATGTTTTGTTCTGTTTCATTGCCATAGTTTTTGCCTTGTTCCATTGCCTTGTTTATTTGTCACTTTTGGACTGCTCACTGGTATTTGGACTCTGCCTGTTTATTGGATTACGCTTTTGTATTGCCTACGTGTTATTGTTTGTTTGGAGATCGACCCTGCTTGTCTTGACTACGATCTGTTTAATAAAGCTCACATCTGGATCTTACATGCTTCCCTGGAGTCCCGTTACAGTATCCCTGTTCTTAATTGGCCAGCGAACTCGCCTGACCTTAACCCCATAGAAAATCTATGGGGTAATGTGAAGAGGAAGATGCGATATGCCAGACCCAACAATGCAGAAGAGCTGAAGGCCACTATCAGAGCAACCTGGGCTCTCATAACACCTGAGCAGTGGCACAGACTGATCGACTCCATGCCACGCCGCATTGCTGCAGTAATTCAGGCAAAAGGAACCACAACTAAGTATTGAGTGCTGTACATGCTCATACTTTTCATGTTCATACTTTTCAGTTGGCCAAGATTTCTAAAAATCCTTTCTTTGTATTGGTCTTAAGTAATATTCTAATTTTCTGAGATACTGAATTTGGGGTTTTCATTAGTTGTCAGTTATAATCATCGAAATTAAAAGAAATAAACACTTGAAATATATCAGTCTGCGTGGAATGAATGTATACATTATACAAGTTTCACTTCCTGAATGGAATTAGTGAAATAAATCAACTTTTTGAAGAAATTCTAATTATATGACCAGCACCTGTATATATATATATATATATATATATATATATATATATATATTGCAATATATTTTGCAACATTGCAATATGTATTTTAGTTATAAAATAAACACAGAGCAACAAAAACATAATGATATTGATTTAAAAAATAAATAAATAAATAAACTTTGCCAAGCAACAGCACAATAGTTGCCAAGCAACACACAGACGCAGTGGCACAGTAATACTAATGTAATTAGGTTCTAGAGTAAATTACAACAGCTTTAAATGTGCCTTAAACCAATCATTATCCAGGACTGGAACTATGTTTCATAACAAATAATCTCACATAATAAAAATGTTAATAATAGAAATAAAGGTTAACTTCTTGAGGAAAACTTAAAAAAAAAAAAAACTATATTCACTCTAAAAGTGTAAAAAGAAAAAGGATGATACCGAATCAAGCATAAGGGGTCCACAGTGAAACCCATAATGCATTGCTTTACTACCTTCTTATGAATAAAGCACCACTCGGTCACTGAATAGGATTCTGCTTATTCCTCTTTCATATGCAAATATGGACTCCAGGGTAGGACTCTTATCTATGGACTGAGCGAGTGGTTGTTTTTTCCCCCTGAACCTTAAGCTTGTAAATAAAAATTAGTGTTCCAAAACTATCTCCTTACATTACCCTGATTCACAACTGTGAGCTTCTAATTATTTAGAATTTGAACTGTAAGGTCAGATTTGGATGAAAAAATGCGGTTTCAAGAGGCCACAGGATAGGAATTGTAAATGGTAGTGATGCTGTAGGTCACATGACAGTGGCAGCATAATAGATGTAGATGCTGTAGATCCCAGTGCTGATACTGGGGTAAAATAACAGCACTCTTGCAAGGCCTCTCCTCCAGTCAGATTCTGTGTTTGGTTGCAGTTGCTGCTGTTAAAGGTACCTTGTTTGACCTACTGTTAATTTGCTGTTAAAAAAAGAAATAAATAATAATAAAATAAATAAATAAATAATTCAGATTTCCATTGCAGACTCAGCCATAGTGAATGGGGTGTACTGGTCAGAGGCACTCAATAAGGTGTTTGTGGACAACTTTAAAAGAGACCCTTCTCTCATATGGCAGTACTTTGGTAGTGCCAAAGGTTTCTTCAGACAGTATCCAGGTGAGTTTTCAGTGTTTTTTCCCCCCTCAGTTCTCAACGGCTGGCAGGGTTTGCTGTTAATTTTCTCACCCACAGGCCATCTAAGATGTATAGGTAGATGCCTTTTTGTCTTCAACAGATTAGTAAAGGATTTATTTTAGCTGAAACCATGGTTCTTGGTGATTCATAAAATGTCAGTGGCTACTGACACTTGAGGGTTAAAAAAACATATACAGGCAATACAAAATTCATATCAGTGGCTCCTTATTTACAACATTATTACCTATATTCCATAGCTTCAGGCAAACAAGGTGGATCATTTTACTGACTTGGATCTTTGAATCTCGTTCATCAATATAATTGTGGGACAACAGCAGAATATAATTAAAATGCATGTTAACAGCCAAATTTCATGACACATACCTACGCAACGTTTTGAATAAAACTGTTAATGCAGTAAAACTATAATGCAACCAAGGCCAAATGATGAGAAACAGAAACAATTAATTAATAGCTTTCCTTACTTGCTGATCTGTATCGTTTGTTCTTTTGTCACATCACATCCCCATAAACTGAAGCTATGCAGTCTGTACCAGAAACAGAAATGATTAGGTAATCTCTTAAATCTTCGGGTACGAGTCGTTCGTTCATCCGACCCCATAGACTTTAACACTATGTACATCCATCTTGCTCACATATTATTGTAGCATAGTTAAAGGGCCCCAAAATCACCTCAGACCCCAGAGGGTTAAAGCTTTACAGTAGTTTTCAATCCTGGTCCTGGGGACCCACTGCTCTGCACATTTTTTTGTCTCCCTTATTTAACACACCTGATTCAGATCATCAGCTCGTTAGGAGAGAGATCCATGTACTGAACTGAATGTGTCAGATAAGGGCGACATACAAAATGGGCAGAGCAGTGGGTCCCCAGCATCGGGATTGAAAACCACTGCTCTAAAGCTTTAACCCTCTGGGGTCTGAGGTGATCGAGATCTCAGCAACTTCACACACTGTGCTTAGATTTTTCTCTTAATCTAAAGACTCTGGTGGTCTCATATTTGTCACCTCCAATGTTTTAAACAAGATCTCAACAACCTCACAGACTGTGCTCAGATTTTTCTCTTTAGCTAGAGACGCTGGATCTCTCACGTGTCTCTTCAAATGTTTAGAAGAGATCTCAATAAAATCACACACTGTGCTCAGATTTTTCTCCTACACTAAAGACTCAGGAGCTCTCACATTTGTCTCCTCTAAATTTCAGAAGTGTGCACCCAGTCAATATGAGCTCAAACAGTTCTACCATGTAATATGTATTAATAATCAAATTAGTCAATTAATAATCAAGACTGAGTCATAAGCCATTTATATGCCTCCAGAAAGCTCCAGGATTACATTTTTTGTCAATTTTTCTGATTAAAGCATCCGGTACATTTCTGTTACCAACAACAAATTATGTGCCTAAGTACATAAACATTGTCCTAGTCCTATTTAGTGCCTTTCAAGTACTTGATTTGGTGCACACATTGTAAAGTTGTTGAGATCTCTAATCTAATCTTTTGAGAAGACCAGAGTCTCTAGCTAAAGAGAAAAATCTGAGCACAGTTTGTGATATTTTTGAGATCTTCTTTGAAACACTGGAGGAGACAAATATGAGACCACCAGAGTCCTTTGCTAAGGAGAAATATCTGAGCGGAGTGTGTGATGTTGTTGAGATCTCTTTTAAAGCTTTAAAGGAGACCATTGTGAGAGTGTTAGAGTTTTTGTCTCAGGAGACAAGTTTGAGAAGCAGGAGACTTAAGCAAAAATCGATTTTAAAGCAACCTCATTTCTGTCTAGGAGAAATATTTGAGAGTAAATTAAATTAAAGAGTAAATCTCACTTTTGATTTTTCTTTCCTATTGGGCAAGCCGTGCACTGTTTTAGAATATCCAATCCGATTTGGTGACCTGGTTTATCTGGTTCAAAAGAATGACTTAGGCTATGTTCACACTTTTTAGTAAAAAAAATAAAATAAAAATCTGGCAGTGTTGCAGCCAAGGTCGTCTTTTGTTGTTATAACAACAGCTGTAACAGTATGAATGTCAAGAAAAGAGGACGCTCGCTCTAGCGCTGGTGTTTTATTTTTTATTTTTTGGCATTTTTGCCCTTTATTTGATAGTATTTAGACAGGAAGTGTCATGAAATGGGAGAGAGAGAGAGAGAGAGAGAGAGAGAGAGTGGGGACGGGATCGGGAAGGGTCTGCGAGCCGGGACTCGAAAAAAGGACGCCCGAAGCACAACGGTGTTCATGTCGACGCGCTGCCAACAAGGCTATCGGAGCTGCGCGTCGGTTTTTGATACAATAAAATAAAAGTCTATCTACCGGCACCTTCTCCATTTTTTTTTGTCTTATTCTTGTTGTTATGGAAACGTCAGTTCTGCCTACTCGCTTGTCATTGGTCAGCTGTCAAAAAGGCACTTGACGTAGGGCATTTCTTTCGGAAAAGTTGAACTTTTTTCAACTTGAAAAGACGCTCTGAGCTGCAGAAAAAGATGCCGGCAGTGGCGTTTAAAAAAAAAGGCACTCAGGACTTTTTTGAAAACACAGATAACTCCACAGAATTATAATGTAAAACAGACGCTGGCAGTTTCAAAAAAGATACCAAGTGTGAACATAGCCTTATTTGCGACATCACTCAAGACCATTTGCCTGATTCTCTGGATTATAGCTAATAATGTTAATAATGTTTCTTGCACAGACCGATTCGCTACAAGAGACTTCAATATATTGTCAGGAGCCACAGGTATTCACTTTGTGTTGCCTGATTTTTGACTCCTAAGTGCTGGAAGGCTTTGACTTGCATTTTATGAATCACCAAGTGCCATGGTTGCAGTTAAAAATCATCTTTACTGTTCTACTGAAAAAAAAAAAAAATCACCTACATCTACAAGTAAATTAGCAGTACATTTTCATTTTGGGGTGAACTGTCCTTTTAATTTTTTTAATTAGATACACTTTTTTAGAAACTTCCCTACAATCTACCCTGGTTAGCTAAATGTTAACAGGCCAGAGGTAGAATATTCTGCAGAAACACTCCTCTAAACACAATAACATTAAGGAATTTTATTAAGATGTCTTTTATCATACGAATACATTTGTGATTCTTACAGAGGTTCTTCATTCCACAGCGCACATATTCAAAATAATCGACCATGAAATTATGCCTGCCAAAGTGGCCTGTGAAATTCCAAAAGTGATGTCAAATGTCAAAATGTCAAATGTAATACTTGTTTTTTTCTTATCTATTATCTTTATTTGGCTAAGAAATCAAATACACTGCTGGACAATAACCTGTAATTTTGGTTATGCTACAAACACCATTTTTATCACAGAATAAGGCAGATACTATACTGTAATATATAATCTGTCAATTAGCACTGTATTAGTCATATACTTTATTTCTTTATGACTTGGAGTGTGAAAAAAGCATACACTGCATGAGAGTGTTAAGTGCTGCATAGACTACCTTGTCTCTTTGAATTTAAATCTAGATTGAATGTATCTAGACAAATGCATTGATTTTTAGTTCGATTAATATTCATGAGCCCAACAGCCTGCCAGGTACAGCTTTAAGTATTGTTTAAACCTGCTTCAGGCTAATAAAAGGCTGATGAGATTTAAAATGTGCGCTGGCTAAAATAGCCTGGTACAATCAATTTATGCAATTTATCAGTTTTAATTAGTCTGCCTGGAAACAAAATTATATTTAGGAACCAGGCTGCTCCAGTGAGTGCTTTTGTGGAGGAATTAGTTCCTTGATTCAGCAAAGCTTGCTGGGTTTGTGGCATCAGATCTTTTAGGGCTACTGACAGGATTTTTTTAAAAGCACCTCAAGTACCACTGTGTACCCCACTTTGTGTTTTCACTTGTGTCTATGGAAATTATTGGTCCTTATTAGCTGTCACGAACCTGGTCGGTGTCCCGTTGTCTACTCACCACCAGATGTCACTCTCGCTCCACCCACTCACTCTGACTGTCGCTTTGCATCTCGGACTGCATCTCCCATCCTCCACCGCTCTGATTGCGTCAGCCCCCGTGACCAATCAGGCATCCTATAAAACTCCGGTCCTCCTCAGTTGCACTTCCTGGATTGTTGTATCGTTGTATCGTTGTGGTATTGTTGTATTCCTAGTTCTTGTTCCAAGTTCCTGGTTTTTGATCTCCCGCCTGGTTTTCTCGTTTACGTCTGTCTAGCCGCCTGCCTTGTGGATTATCGCTCTGGTTTATCGGATCATTCTCTTCGACTGCCTGTGACACACCTGTCTGCTCCTGTCTCGACCCTGCCAGCTCTACCCTGTATCTGTCTTGTTTGTTTAATAAAGCTTGCACATGGATCCGCTCGCCTCACGTCTCTCACTCCCGGTAACAGAACAATCCAGCACACAAGGATCCAGCAGCTTCACTCCCGGACATTCAACAGATATGGACACAGACAGAACTCTATGCAGGATCAAGCAAGGACCAAACACACTCGAGCAATATACCCGTGAGTTTCTGGCCATAGCCAATTATTCCACCCTACCGGACTGTATTAAAATTGAGGTTTTTTGTGACGGCGCAAAGGAGCACTTGAGGGCGAGACTGAGACGCGAGGGTCCGCGCTCCTCTCTAGCAGCTTTCATGAACTTTGCGTTGTCGTGCGTGGGTTCGCCGTGCACCGTGGGGCTCGCAGAGAGGGAACGCGACAACGCGGTAGAGGCGATCGCGCGTCCCACCCGCAGATTGGCGCTCATACCGGAGCACGATCCCACAAACACGTTTGCCGCCTGGATCGCCCGTGAAATGGCGGCCGTGCTGGAGCGCGCTCAAGCTATGACGACGGCCGCGGATAGCGCTGCTCGAATGGCGGCGACAGCGGCGCCCGTTCACAAAATGGCGGCCGCGCCGGAGCGCGATCATACTCAGGCGGCGACAACAGAGCCCGTGCACAAAATGGCGGCGACTGCTGTGCCTGTTCGCAAGATGGCGGCGACGGCGGAGCCCGTTCACAAAATGGCGGCGATCACAAAGCTCCGTCACGTCACAGCTGCCATACAAGAGCCATTTAGAGGTACAGTTACATTTCCTGAGTCAAGTCAAGTTTCCAAGTCTACCCAAGTTGCAGCCGTATTTCCTGAGTCAAGTCAAGTTTCCGAGTCAAGTCAAGTTGCAGCTGTATTTCCTGAGTCAAGTCAAGTTTCCGAGTCAAGTCAAGTTGCAGCTGTATCTCCTGAGCCAAGTCAAGTTTACAAGTCAAGTCAAGGTACAGCTGCATTTCCCGAGTCAAGTCAAGTTTCCAAGTCAGGTGAAGCTACGGTCCTTGTTCCTGTGTCAAGTCAAGTTAGAGCTATCGCTCCTATCTCAAGTCAAGGAACAGCTATCTTTCCTAAGCCAAGCACTGCACAAGATGGCTGCCACGCCAGAGCCACTGCACAAGATGGCTGCCACGCCAGAGCCACTGCACAAGATGGCTGCCACGCCAGAGCCACTGCACAAGATGGCCGCTGTCTCCAAGCCACTCCACAAGATGGCCGCCATTCCTGAACCTGTGGTCAGCACCCGGACGCCACCTGTGGCCATGATGGCTCACGTGCTGGACACACCTCTAGTGACGGTATGGGCAGCTAAATTGGCGCTCCTTCATGCCGCGGTGGCTACCCCAGAGTCAAGCCAAGACACAGCTGTTCCCCATGAATCAAGCCAAGTTACAGCTGCTCACCATGAGTCAAGCCAAGTCACAGCTGTGCCCCACGAGTCAAGCCAAGTCACAGCTGTTCTCCACGAGTCAAGCCAAGATACAGCTGTTGTTCTCCATGAGTCAAGCCAAGATACAGCTGTTCTTCATGAATCAAGCCAAGATACAGCTGTTCTTCATGAATCAAGCCAAGTCACAGCTGTGCCCCACGAGTCAAGCCAAGTCACAGCTGTTCTCCACGAGTCAAGCCAAGATACAGCTGTTGTTCTCCATGAGTCAAGCCAAGATACAGCTGTTCTTCATGAATCAAGCCAAGATACAGCTGTTCTTCATGAATCAAGCCAAGTCACAGCTGTTCCCCACGTGTCAAGCCAAGTCACAGCTGTTTCCCACGAGTCAAGCCAAGTCACAGCTGTTTCCCATGAGTCAGGCAAAGTCACAGCTGTGCCCCATGAGTCAAGCCAAGTCACAGTTGGTCACCACAAACCAAGTCACATCCTGCCCGATGGCTCAGAGCCCCGTCACGCCTCGTCTGACCGCCCAGAGTCAAGTCACGCCTCGTCTGACCGCTCAGAGTCAAGTCACGCCTCGTCTGACCGCTCAGAGTCAAGTCACGCCTCGTCTGACCGCTCCGAGTCAAGTCACGCCTTGTCTGATCGCCCAGAGTCAACCCACGTCCCGCCTGATGGCCCAGAACCTCTCCATGTTACTTCAGACCTCTCAGTGCCTCGTCATGTCTGCTCCAGAGCTCCCGTCTAATCTCAAGCCTGCTCCAGAGTCCCTCTCTGATCTCAAGCCTGCTGCAGAGGCCTCGTCTGGTCTCCAGCCAGCCCCAGAACTCCCCTCTGATCTCAAGCCTGCTGCAGAACTTTCGTCTGGTCTCCAGCCTGACTCCGAGCTCCCCTCTGATCACAAGCCTGCTTCAGAGGTCCCGTCGGGTCTCAAGTCTGCTCCCGAAGCCTTCCCCATTGGAGAAGCTGCGCCAATGCCTCCAGAGGTGTCGGCGTTGGCCGTAGAACCTCTTATGGAGGGGGCGTTAACTGCTAAACTCTCTGCTTCTCCCTTTTTTCTGTCTGCATCCTCTGTCACTGTTCTCCCCAGGTCCCCGTCCAAGGCGCAGCCTCCTGTTCCGCCCCGGAGGGCGGCTCCGCCTCCTGTTCCGCCCCGGAGGGCTGCGGTACCTCCTGCTCCGCCTCCTGTTCCGCCCCGGAGGGCTGCGGTACCTCCTGCTCCGCCTCCTGTTCCGCCCCGGAGGGCTGCTGCGCCTTCTCCCCCTACTCTGTCTGCCTCCTCTGTCCCTGCTTTCCCCAGGTCCCAGACCGTGACGCAGATTCCTGTTTCTCCCTGGAGGGCTCCTGCGCCTCCTGCTCTGCCTCCGGCTCCGCCCTGGAGGGCTCCTGCGCCTCCTGCTCTGCCTCCAGCTCCGCCCTGGAGGGCTCCAGCGCCTGCTGCTCTGCCTCCGGCTCCGCCCTGGAGGGCTCCTGCGCCTCCTGCTCTGCCTCCTGCTCTGCCTCCGGCTCCGCCCTGGAGGACTCCTGCGCCTCCTGCTCTGCCTCCGGCTCCGCCCTGGAGGGTTCCTGCGCCTCCTGCTCGGCCTCCTGCTCTGCCTCCTGCTCTGCCTCCGGCTCCGCCCTGGAGGGCTCCTGGGCCTCCTGCTCTGCCTCCGGCTCCGCCCTGGAGGGCTCCTGCTCCGCCTCTGGCCCCTCCCTGGAAGGCTCCTGCTCCACCTCCGCCCTGGAGGGCTCTTGCTCCGCCTCCGGCCCCACCCTGGAGGGTACCTGCTCTGTCGGTCCTGCCTCAATCTCTGGGTTTCCCTCATGGACCTGGTCCTCCAGCCCTCGCCCTGTTTCCCCCCCATCCCACCGCTCCCCTGGACTGTTGTTTCTTTCGAGCGTCTGGAAGCCGCTCCTTGGGGGGGGGCTATGTCACGAACCTGGTCGGTGTCCCGTTGTCTACTCACCACCAGATGTCACTCTCGCTCCACCCACTCACTCTGACTGTCGCTTTGCATCTCGGACTGCATCTCCCATCCTCCACCGCTCTGATTGCGTCAGCCCCCGTGACCAATCAGGCATCCTATAAAACTCCGGTCCTCCTCAGTTGCACTTCCTGGATTGTTGTATCGTTGTATCGTTGTGGTATTGTTGTATTCCTAGTTCTTGTTCCAAGTTCCTGGTTTTTGATCTCCCGCCTGGTTTTCTCGTTTACGTCTGTCTAGCCGCCTGCCTTGTGGATTATCGCTCTGGTTTATCGGATCATTCTCTTCGACTGCCTGTGACACACCTGTCTGCTCCTGTCTCGACCCTGCCAGCTCTACCCTGTATCTGTCTTGTTTGTTTAATAAAGCTTGCACATGGATCCGCTCGCCTCACGTCTCTCACTCCCGGTAACATTAGCGATACACCAGCGTATCATATGTAAATGTAATCTGTCAATAGAAGTAATCATTTGCACTATTAGATATCAGTTATCATTGATATTAGATATCATTAATAACAGCTGATGATTTTGGCCTGTCCATCGAAAAGGGGCAGAAAAAAGGCATCAGACAGTTATAAATCTGTGCAGTGAAGAAAATGGATTGTGTGAAAATGACTTGAAAAAGAAAACTCAAATTTAAATAATGAGAAAAGTCAAATGCTTCCATTGTAAACGCATAATACTCTCACGTTAGTGAGACCTGCAGTTCAGCATGAGCTCACTGACTCTCCATGTGAAGAGTTCTTGATTCTTTTGAACACTCTCCTTCTAATCAACATTGCTGAGCTATTGAGTATTATACCATCTACTGTACATTACAATCTCTGTAATAAAGATATCAGTGTTCAATATGTATTAAAGGATAGTTCACCCAAAAGTAAAATTTTGCTGTTAATTTACCCACACAACACGTCAACAGCTACCATCACTTTGAGAGTCAAAAAAAAAGCATATCAGGCAACACACACACACAAAAATACATGTGATTCCTGCCAATATTTTGAGGTCTCTTTTGAAGTGAAAATGATTGGCCTATACAAGAAACTGTACATAATTTTCAGTTTTACAACATTATTACCTGTAATCCAGAGCAAATGGGGAAATACAATTATTATTTTTTTTTTTAACGCGAACTGATTCTTTGGCATCATCACACATCAGTTCCCTTTCTGTCAGTCATGTTTGACGTTATGTCATGATGACATTAGGGGATTCCCTCGGGAGCTCAATCGGAATAGACCAATGAACATCGATTCTTCTGCATGGATAAGTGCTGTGAATTCTCCCCGGGTGCTTCAAAAAGACCAAGTTTCCTCACAAAGAGGGCAGAACGGTATGTTAGTGTTCTTCTGAAAGAAGTTTTCTTTGCAACATTTCTGGAACTTGGTATTTTCCTGCCCTCTAATGACATCCATGACTGCTGTTTCATGGTTGGGGCAAGAGCCTGCTGAGGTAGCATTTGTGGATAGGACATGCCTGCACGGTGAGCACATGCCCATGGCAACGTTGATATTGCGACTCTTCTTTGCTATTATAATCCCATCTGCTATCACCCTCTCTGGGTGTTCTGCTGAGCACAGACCCTACTTGACTGACACTCAGAGGAGGTCTGAGGATTACAGTAAGGGCTTCTTCAGACAGAGGCCCATGCTGGCTTGACGGCAATGCTTTCCCGGGCGGCTGCGAGTATTGGGCTGGAGGTGAAACCACCCCTTAGCTGGATGATTGGTACTCGGGTGCTGGACGCAACTATCGGCCGTGCCCTACCCGGGTGCCTTTTTATTCAGAAGTGTACGAGGGCATGGGGCTCCTCCATCTTCACTGCACACGTTTCACATTCCCTGACCTTACTCAATTTCGTCTAGAGGGTTGGGGACATGCAGGCTCAGTCAGCGAAACGTGCCTTGAATTTGGGCTGGCTTACTTTCAAAATGTCCTTAGACCCTGGCCTGGTTATGTGCTGAAAGTTTCCACCACTTCCTTCCGGGATCAGGTGGTGAACTTGTAAGCATTGCACTCGGAGGAGGCAGTTGAACATGGAGATGTGAACTTTGACACTTTCTGCTTCCCGTAATGACACTCACAAAGTACGCACTTTATTACAGATAAAGTGTATATTTGTCAAATACACAGACATTTCAGAACATTACAGAAATTCTTTTTATTCATTATTTTGTATACAAGGCAGTTGTGGCTTCATGGCTAGAGAGTCGGACTTGTAACCCAAAGGTCACGGGCAGGAAATGTAGTGAATGAACAGCACTCTCTTACACCCTCAATATCCACAACCGAGGTGCCCCCCCATTTTTATTTTTAAATAATTAATTTAATTGTTTGAATTGTTTTTAGAATAATTAATTAAATTGTTTTGCTCTCACATTGATAAATGGCCCTCCAGTCTTTAACCTGGTACATTTCAATTATTATCTTAGAATTAAATTTGCACTTTGTTGCCATTTGACTTTTATTAGTGTAGTCAAAAAAAAAAAAAAAAAAAAAAAGGCCCTGGAAGTAGGTTAAGATTAAATTTGTTCAAAAGTGTTTCCGGTTTATTTCTCATAAAAGGTCAAGAGCATTGTATTATGCAATGCAATGTTCCATCCACTACTATTTACTGCTTATTTGGGCAAATGCAGTAGACAAGCTGGTTATTCTGTGCATAGACACAGTGCATATCTAGCAGTAGAGTAATAAGCCAATTTAGATAATCCACTGTCTTCACAGGTATAAAGTGGACACCTGATGAACATGGGGTTCTAGAATTCGACTGTCGAAATCGGAAATGGTAAGTGATTTTTTTTTTTTACTCTCAGCCTCACCTATTAACATCAAGCCAAAGATTAATACGTACACCAGTTATTTGTAAAATGACTTACGGATTTAAATTCATTAATATGTACCAGTAACAAAGTGTCAGCTCATGTCTTTTTTAACATTTAACCTCTTAGATATGAAATTTTGACACAAACCAATCCATACTAATTCTGTTACACTCTCCTAACATGTATGGATTTACAGGTATATCCAGGCTGCTACATCTCCTAAAGATGTGGTCATTTTGGTGGATGTGAGTGGCAGTATGAAGGGGCTACGGCTGACCATAGCTCGGCAGACTGTCTCCTCCATATTGGATACACTTGGGGATGATGACTTTTTTAACATTATTGCTGTGAGTTTAATAAAATCAAATCAAATTTTGATCAGCTGAAAATCAGGTTACTTTAATTCTAAACATATTATCAATATGAAGTGAAACAAAATACATTCATTTGGTTTGAGCAGATGTTGCCATGTCACTGGATGCTATGCATAAACTTCTGACATAGAAAAATGGCAGTTCATTAAGGCCCGGTTTCACAAACGGGGCTGAGCTTAAGCCAGGCCTAGGCCTTAATTAAATTAAGATATTGAAGCAGCTTTTAGTTGTGCTTCTGCACTGCTCTTTGACACGTATTATTTTGATGAATTTAAGCATGATATACACAAATCAAAGTGCGTCTCATTAACTACACCAGATGTCACTGATATTAAGAGAATGTTCTACAACATAGAAATGATAAAAATATATATCTGGTGTGGGACTGTGCCTTTCTCTCCATTCTTCACATTTGTACCTTTTCCCAAACAGGCTCAAATCATTCAGTTCACTCTGAATGGTTATATGCAAAATACAGTGATTTGTAAGAAATTTTCATATTCATGTTTATCATTATTTAAAATGTCTTGAGTGCAACTGGTGTAATGGTTTCATTCCCACAGAAGTGCACTAAATCATAATAAAGATTTGGAATTTTAGAGATTTTTTGCTTACTGAAGAAGGGCATCCTTTCCCAAGGTCCTTCATACAAATGTCTTCTGTTCCCCAGCAAGGTGTGGACTTCCCAGGATCCTGCTTAATACAAAAACTAAGTGACAGTTCATGCCTCCATTCCTTAATCCATTTTCTTCAAAATTCATCTGCTTATTCATTTGTGTGAAACTCCTAACATATATTTGTGGATCTTTTTGTCTTTATTTGTGAATTTGTTTATTATTAGTTTTGTGAGTCTCTTCCATTTATTGGTAACTCATAATATATTCATTTGTAAATATAAAATAATTCTATCCCCATCCTGGTCTCATTTAATGTATATATTCTGTGTGTGGCAGTACAATGAGGAGCTGCATTATGTGGAGCCGTGTCTGAACGGAACATTGGTTCAAGCTGACATTGCCAACAAAGATGTAAGTACATTGTGCTGTCCACTTGTTAGTGTCAGGTTGGGCAAAAAAGAGCTCAATAAAGGGATAACCTCAAAATAGCTTTTGTGAAGCTCATTATAGGTGGTAAAAGTGGATGGACAAGGACAGAGGAAGCAAGAGAGAAAGTTAAGGGCTCAGAACCAGACGGGGCAGGGAGACTAATGACCAGAGTCCAAAGGGGCAAAACAGAGCTCAGAATCAGAGGCAGACAGGAGTTAGTGTCAGGGTCATGCAGACACGCTGAAATTGAGAGGCTGGGAGAAAAACGACTGTCATCTATTTTTATTAATGATTTTGAACACCTTATAACCAGGAAGGTTATCTGGATAAAAAAAGGCTTTTAAAAGTTGACAGTGGAGTATGAAAGATCGCCATTACATCGATTTGGTCAAATGAAAACTAGAGTATGAAATATATTAGGGTCTGTCCAAATGCTTTTCTAACCAGTTGTTACTTTTCAATGAATGTGAAGTATTGCTGGAACAAGTCTTATCTGACACATGGAAAGTTTGTACTTAAAAAATGATCCACAATCTACATCAGCATTACACAGTTTCTTACTGTTAGGGTGTGTTTGTGTTTTCCTCCACAGCATTTCCGTGATCGCCTTGACAAGCTCTTTGCTAAAGGTATAGGCATGCTGGACGTGGCTCTGACAGAGGCTTTTGAACTTCTTAGTAATGTGAGTCCTCATCCATACACCCATAGGTGTGGCCATATTAGATAATTTCCTCTCCCTTAAAAATGAGGAGTAGTCATGTGGTGCACAGATCAATAGATCTGGTGTTTATGCATGAAAAGCCTGGCATAAAGTACATATTGTAAATATTACTTTTTTTTTTTTTTTTTTTTTTTTTTTCAAAATTCAAATGCTAATGCATTTATTTCTATAGATAGATCACAATAATTATGTAAGCTGTACTTTTGTGTGGTTTTGTATATATGACTGTAGTTGATAGTGTTTCTCTTTATTTTACAGTACTGGTTTAATGTTTTACTGTACAAACCAGGGAAAACAAACTTTCTCTCACACCACCCAAAAATATAAAGTATGCAACTGTCATGAGTAAAAGTAAAAGTATCGTTATGGAAATAGTACAGGTTAAAAAAAAAATAATAATAATTAAATTCTATAAACAATGGCACAGCTGAGTGGTTGGTTGGTGGAGTCTGTGTTCAGATTCAGGGACTGATCACCCAAAAATGAATTTGTCATTATTTACACACCCTCATGATGTTTGAAATCTCTGTGAATTTCTTCTTCTGCATATCTAAAAAAACAAAACAAACAAAAAAATAAAAACAAAATGAAACTGTTGTTGTTGTACATACAATGAACGTCGACTTCCTGACACACTGAGACATATTAAAATATATATTTTTCCCCCACAGAGGAAAGAAAGAAATACAGGTTGGGAACAACTTGAGGGTGAGTAAATAATGACAGATTTTCTTGAGTGAACTATCCCTATACAGTGCTTGAAGTGGAAAAAAAGAAGTGCACAGAAGTACCCCCTTTTTTAATCTTCATAATTCACAATATATGTATAGTGCCTCAATCAAATCAATCAATAATTAAATAATCCTTTTCTATACAAATAAGCACAAGTCAAGCTGCGATACGAAACAGGACCAAAGGGAGATGCCAAAGACCAATAAAGTTTCTGCCTTGACCTGACTCTACTATATAGATCCATTCAGAATTACTAAACCTCTGACCGCCGCATAATCTAAAACACATTCATCCAGCATCCATTATAAAGCACTTTTGCTTTTAAGCCAAATACAAGCTGAAACTTTACTGACATAAGTCACTATTCTCTGCATTAGCGCTGTTTTGAACTTACTGTTTGAATTCGCTTACTGGATCCTTGGACTTTCCAGGAGTTTACCAGTTATAAATTATAAATTATGTGATCGTGAAAACCTGCTTCTTTTAATTTTTAAGGTATTGTTTTCATTAAAACATACTGATTTAAATTAGTAATCAATAACCCCCTTGTCACGAATCTGGTCGGTGTCCCGCTGTCCGCTCACCACCAGATGTCACTCTCACCCCATCATTACACTCAGACTGTTGCTTTGCACTCCGGACTACTACTCCCATCACCCATCGCGCCCATTGCGTTGCCTCCTGTAGCCAATCAAGCTCACTATAAAAACCCCGGACTTTCACCTCGCAAGTCACGGATTGTTTATTGTGTTTCTCCCATTGTTTAGCGTCCTTTGTTCTTGTTCCTTGTGTTTTTGATCCCCTCGCCTGGCTCCCCGTTTTTCGACTGATCGCCGCCTGCCTTCGGATTTTCGCTCGTTATTAAGGACTGTTCTCTCGTTTCGCCTCTGATACTCTTGTTACTGTTGTTAGACCCTGCCTGCACGACCATGTATCTGTCTCGTCCCTACAATAAATGCTCGCAAATGGATCCGCTCGCCTCTCGTCCTTCATTCTTTGTGACAGAACAATCCGTCAACAAGGATCCAGCAGCTCAGGACCCTGCGGTACAGATCATGGTCCTCAAGCAAGATGAGCGATCGGTTGAGGAGTACGTTATGGACTTTCATACATTAACACATCAGACTTCTTTGAGTGATCTGTGCTTAATGATATTTTTCCGTGGAGGGCTCTCTGAACCTTTCGCCTCCTAAATGCCAACGCATCAGCCCCATTGGACTATAAGCCAATATCTAAATATTGCACTCCAGATCAGCGGTTCCTCGCTCACCGTGGGTGTCGCGGGGAGGCAACGCGACATCGCGGTAACGTCGGCCGTGCAACCCGCCCGTGTAATGGCGGCCGTGCCGGTACGCGTTCATAACATGACGGCGACAACAGAGCCCGTGCACAAAATGGCGGCGGCTGCGGTGCCCGTTCACAAGATGGCGGCGGCGCCGGCGTGCGCTCACAAAATGGCGGCGACGGCGGAGCCCGTTCACAAGATGGCGGCGAGAACAGAGCTCCGTCACGTCACAGCTACCATACAAGAGACATTTAAAATTGCAGCTGTGTTTCCCGAGTCAAGTCAAGTTTCCAAGTCAAGTCAAGTTGCAGCTGTGTTTCCTGAGTCAAGTCAATTTACAGCTGCATTTCCCGAGTCAAGTCAAGTTTCCAGGTCAAGTCAAGCTACGGTCGTCGTTCCTGTGTCAAGTCAGGTTAAAGCTGTGTTTCCTGTGTCAAGTCAAGTCAGAGCTATCGCCCCTGTCTCAAGTCAAGTTACAGCCGTCTTTTCTGAGCCAAGCACTGTCAGGTTGGCTGCCACACCAGAGCCACTGCACAAGATGGCTGCCACACCAGAGCCACTGCACAAGATGGCTGCCACGCCAGAGCCACTGCACAAGATGGCTGCCACGCCAGAGCCACTGCACAAGATGGCTGCCACGCCAGAACCACTGCACAGGATGGCTGCCACGCCAGAGCCACAGCACATGATGGCCGCCGTCTTCAAGCCACTCCACAAGATGGCCGCCGTCTCCAAGTCACTCCACAAGATGGCCGCCTTTCCAGAACCTGTGGTCAGCACCCGGACGCCACCTGTGGTCATGATGGCCCACGTGCTGGACTCACCCCTAATGACGGTGTCACAATTGTGCTCTGCCTAGGTGACATGGATAGCACATGGATAGCATGGATAGATTGGCTTGATTCCCTGACTGCTTGGAAAGGACAGTACCCATGCCTGTTGTAGAAGCATCAACTTTGACAATGAATGGCTTATCTGGATCAGAGTTTTAGCAGAGAAGTGGACATGAAGGCTTTTTCAACCATTGAATGGCATGGGTGGCCTCTGTTGACCAGACAGATTTAGACATTTTCTTTAGAAGTGGTGTTAAAGGAGCTGTGTTCTGACTATAGTTCTGGATGAATCAACAGTTAAAGTTTGCAAAATGGAGAAAGCATTGAAGTTTTTTGATTGTAGATGGTTCTGGCCATGACTTGACTGTTTCAACCATCACTTCTTTCATCGTGATACCGTCGGTACTGGTGACATGTCCTAGGAACTGGGTGAAGGACTGATAGAATGAGCACTTTTTTAGCTTTGAGATATACATTACTGTGCAAAAGTCTTAGGCCATTAATATTTGAAGTAACTTTACATTAAGTTCATTAATTAACATTAGTTAACACTAGTTAACCACTATAGTTAACGTGAACTAAGAATGAACAATACTTCTACAGCATTTATTATTTCTTAGTTAATGTTAATTTCAACATTTACTAATGCATTATTAAAATCACAAGTTGTGCTTGTTAATAACAGTTAATGCTCTGTGAACTAACATTAACAAACAATGAACGACTGTATTTTTATTAACTAACATGAACAAAGATTAATAAATAGTGTAATTAATGTATTGTTCATTGTTCATTCATGTTATACACTAACTAATGTTAACAAATGACACCTTATTTTAAAGTGTTATGTATTTTCACCAATAAAAAAACATAACTGGTTTTAAGCCAGTTATGTCTATCATTTGTTGTAGTGTGTCAGTAGGAAATATAAGTTTACCTTTCCAAACATTCGTTTGGCCAGTGTCTTGGAGACATTGCCAGTTCTTCTGGGTTTAGACTGTCTCAGTTTTTTTCTGTTTCGTCATGTCATCCCAGATGAATTTGATATGTGATGAGATAAGATCTCTGTGTGGAGCATACTGGCTGTTGCCAGACTCATTGTGCATGCAAAAATCACACTGGATTATTTCAATTAATTGCAAAAGGAATGTTTGGAAATCTAAACTGATATTTCTTACTGACTCACTACAGCAAAAAAAATGTTTCTTTTTTTTTTTTTTTGGTGGTGGTGGTGAAAATACTAATGGCCTAAGACTTTTGCACAGTAGATGGTGTTTTCTCAGCTTGGCCAGGACAAGCTCCTGGAAGTGGTGAAGTTCTGGCTCATTCTGAGAGTACAGCAAGATGTCATCGATGTAAACCAGGACAAGGCGCTGCAGGTACTCCCGTCTCCCTAGGCACCTCGTTCATGGACCCTTGGAACACGGAGGGGGTGTTGACCAGATCATACAGCATCACACTATATTCATAGTGGCCAGTAGGTGTCATGAAGGCAGTCTTCCACTTGTCCTCTCTCCGGATCCAGGTCAGGTTGTAAGCACTGTGCAGATTAAGCTTGATAGATATTGTCACTCTATGCAACAGTTCCAAGGCACCCAGGACAAAGGGAAGTGAATAATGGCATTTGACTGTTATTTTGTTTAGTGACCTGTAATCCATGCAGGGTCTCAAGCCTCCGTCCTTTTTGGCCACAAAGGAAAAACTGGATGCCACAAGAGATTTGGATGCTAAATGTAGCCCTGCTTGAAAGCCTCAGCCACATACTTCTTCATGGCTTTCTCTGAACACCTCTAGGCTTAACAGTTTGTAATTTCGACAGACTGTTTTTCAGGGAGGGCTTTCGGTCAAGGTGGAGTTGACTTCTAACACAGGATGTGATGAATATCTGGACATAGGTAATAAAGTAAACAGTCCAGATGACAGGCAGTGCCCCACTTCAGGATGTCAGCCGGCCTCCGTGATACCACTGGGTTGTGATGAACAAGCCAAGAGTGTTGGATTCAAAATGTGAAGTTGAACAGGACCAGTGCAGTACATGACGTTGTCTCTCCCTAGTGGTTTTCCAGATTTGATAGTACATGTGCATGAACAGACTTGCACAGAGTTGATGGCAGCGTTCCCATGATGAAGTTGCCGATTGACCCAGAGTCGAGGAGGGCGTTAATTGTAAGAGACACATCAGAGGCAAGTAAGAATCAGAGTAGAAGTAGACACCTAACTCACCATGGGATGAGGAGGGCGGATGGGACATGGTGACCTCGCTTGTCCCTCAGCATTGCATTACAGACATAAATGCTGGGCCACTTGGCAGAGACAGAGTTCAGTTGGGGATAGGTGAAAGACATTAACTTGCATGGTCTCTACTGCTGGTTTTGCAGGTTTGCACTGTATAACATCAGGAAATCAGACCATTCTTGGAAAAGTATTTGATACGGCTCCTTGTCCAGGTCAATGAGCATAGTACGATGCATTGTTTTAGAAACTAGCTAGTCACGACTGTTTCCCAAATATGGTCGCATCTCCGTCTTTTGAACCACTTCGGTTCAACAATATAGAAAGGTCGTTAATAACTTTATGTGCAGGTGATGGAGTAATTACAACTAATTCAACACTTTGAAATCACAGAGATGCAAATGAACATGGCAGTCGATGACTACTTCATCATTTTTTGTTCCGTGTCATTTTGCTTTATTTGCTTTCCTTATGCATTTAAGTCCACATGTATTACTAAGAAGAAATTATGCTTCTAACAATAGGTTGAAAGTTGTAGCTCCTACCATGTAAGTTTGCAATGCTGTCTGCGAATGTTTATTTGAACTATGGTTCCAACATTGAATCGCTGAAATATTTTGGTAATGATGGAACTTGCAAGCATAGTTGGCTAACGATGCTTTTGGGAAACACACCCCTGGTTAGTGTTGTAGACCCTAGTTGCACAGTGGTCACACAGTTGTGGTCTACTGACGAGTTTGCAAGGATTACATTGAGTGTCTTCACAAGGTTGAGTGGGAGATGATGCTCACAAATTGTTGTGACTACAAATTGTTTTTCGATTACATTTGTTGATTACCTTTTCAATAAATACTGCATTTGGATCCACAGCTTTCGTGACTCAGTCCATGACACAAATACATAGGAAACAGAATAGACAAAAGACATGAGCCAAAACACATCCAATGTACATTCTAAATCACTGTGGGTATGAATGAGTGAACAAATGTAGGGATGCAGTTTTATACATTTAATTCAGACACCATTACAATTTTCCAGACATCTGATATGGTGCACTACAAAGGGGATTGGGAGCAATTTCAGGTGTAGTGTTGCTTGTTGGTTATCTTAGTTGCAGCTGGTTGGGACAAAAGCTGTGATTAACATGGCAGAAACCTTTTATCGCTTGTTTTAGCACATCATGTAGTTAGGACACTTTGTGAAAGGTATTTTTATTATTGCTAATTGCCATGTTGCCATGATCTAACATTACCTAATTTATTGTAACATCTAATACAATATGTGTGTGTGTTCAGTTTAATGAGACGGGCCGAGGCAGTGTGTGCAGTCAAGCCATTATGTTGGTGACAGATGGAGCTGTGGAAACATATGACACTGTCTTTGCCAAGTACAACTGGCCTGATAGAAAGGTAAGAAAAGTTTCTGAAGGCCCAGTTCGCCGGGTCAACTGCTGAATAATTTTATTGACCGGAATGTTTTAAATGTAAAAACAATTCTTGTCTCACACAGAGACATTTTTATACATTTTCTCACATAAATAATGCCAAATGAGTTGACAGGTGAAAAGCTGGATCCAACTGAGTAGGTATGAAGAAAGAATTGTGGACTATAGGAATGGGGAAAATTGTTTATTTATGGCCAGCATGTGGTCTAAACTGCAGCCATATCCTAAGAGAACTAATAACAACAGGGTTGCTGGAATGGTGTTTCTGAACAAAAGAGGACCATGACACAGCAAAATTAGGTACCATTCAAAACTGTGGCATATGGTATGAAATAATACAATGGTATGGTTTTGAATTATAATATTGTGGAGGTACTTTTAATGTTGTTGTTGTTGTTGTTTTAATAGTTCCACATGATTCAGACTGAATCAGAAACAGATTCAAACCATTTTGTTAACCTGCCTGACATAGAGAAAGAACCAACTGATGAATCAGGTATACTAAACAGTAATGTTTTACTGGGGCTGATGGCAGAGACATGAGGCAGAGTTTAAACACATACTGCATTTTGCTTGGTAAAAAAAGCACCTCAGTGTGAGCCAGTATGGTGTTCTTTTGTGCATCTCCCCCAATCATGCTGTTATTGTTCCCCACATGTTTAGCACTGTTAATGCTTCCCTCGCTCAGCATGTCTAATGTCTTCCTGGGTGGTCTAAATCTACTGAAAAGCTACTGCTTGTTAATGTTTCACACTTACTGGTCATATTGCTAGTGGTTCTTTGCCGTTTACATTAAACCACTATAATACCCTTCATTAATCTAATTTGCCATGCAATGATACCTTTATACCTTATATCTTTATTTTCTGTTAAATGTAATGACATTGGAAAATCATGAACAAATGAGGCAGACAAGATATAAGAACCCAAATGTCAGTCATTTGGATATTATCCATAGGAAATATTAATTCCTGCAGTCATTAGCCATCATGGGTCCCTAACTGCTGAACTGAAGGAGTCAATGTATACAGGTCCTCTTCCCAAATGGGACTCTAAAGCCTCTCAGTCCTTCTCCAAGTCCACATTTTCATGACGGAATGCCATTTTGACTGCTGCGAAGCCTTAAATGACAAATGGGACACCCAGATGGCACACTCTACAGTCTTGTGGACTTAACAGACATGATTGTGTGTAGTCAGCAGTCAGCAAGACCACAAGGGCACATTAAGTGTGCCATTTGGGACAAGGCCACAGTTTGTTGCATAGGGCTCTGTGGTGTTGGACTTGCCTCTCTCTCTCTTGAATCATCATTTTTCTCATTCTATCAGGTCTCATCTTAAACATCATCTTTACTTGCCCGCTCATGTGGAGTACATTTGTCACAATCCAATCTTTTCTTTAGACTTAAGGCACAGTTTGAGTCCTCAGTCTTCTGAGGAGTGTGGAGAACATTGCTATAGGAAGAGAATATTTTTATGATTAACACATATACAGTAGTCAACACTTGAAGTGGATCAAAACCTTTCATCAAAGTTGTCCTAAAATCAAAACAATACCCGTTCTTGTCTTAGAACAACTTTGTTGAACTTTTTTGATCCACTTCAAACGCTGACTACTGTATTAGTTGAGTAAAGTGCACACAGCATTATTAACATGGCAGAAAACAAGAAACAGAGAAACTTCAAACTTGGTGTACATCCTGTGTTTTCCTGTATGTATGTATGTATGTGTGTGTGTGTGTGTGTGTGTGTGTGTGTGTGTGTGTGTGTGTGTGTGCGTGCTTGTGTGTGTATGTTTTATCTCAGTGGCAGCACATAATGAGGTGTAGAGAATCTAGAAGTAGCATTCATTCAATTATTTATTTAGTTTTTTTCTTATTGTATCACAATAAAATTGTTTGGTTGGTTCAAACTTTTATTGAAGCTAAATGATTAAAGAGTAAACTAATTAGATGCAGTCAGGGTGCTGTGTCTTATCTCTATCTTAAGCAGTTAAACATGACTGTCAGCTAACCCAAGCTCTCCTGTCCGCAGGTGCGTGTGTTCCCTTACCTGATTGGTCGGGAGTCTGCCTTTGCTGATAATCTGAAATGGATGGCATGCGCTAATAAAGGTTAGGCTTACTCATTCTTCCTCATGCAGTTCTGTAAACAATTCTGCAGCTGATTAATGAACAGTGAAGGAATGGCCTGATCTCCTCATGTGTGTAGTGAAAAACAAAACCTACATTTGTCTAAATTGCTCTATTCGGTTTATTCAAGTTAAAGCAATGGCTTGTATATAGTATATGAATTGTTATTATTTTATAGATTATAAATAGTCATACTTTATTTATCATAGTCTTAGTTTGTGTAGGGGAGCGCGGGGCACAACCTAACACTTTTTGAATTTCTCAGTTTGTGTAAATCCACGTGGGGTTAAGAGTATAATTTTTTTTATCCACGTTAATTTCACACCTGTCTAGTACAAATATCTCACTTTGTTTCATATTTACAGTGTATACGTTTTTCGTTATTTACCTCAAAAGCAAGGAAGTGACAACATGCCCCGTATGTGGGGTACATTATAACATGTGAGGGGCACGTTGTAACATGACCAAATGACAGCTTAAAATGTTATCTCATCGAATGAAAAAAAATTCATGACAAACTGAAATATTTTGTCAATAAAATAAAATGAGTAAGTTTTTCAAATAAAATAATGCTGTTTTTTTTTTTAAGAATTAAAAATAATCTAATTTTTGAGTTTCACAGTGAGCACATCACAACCATGCGTGGGACGGCCCTGATCACAAAACACAGTTATACAGTATAGTTCAAAACAATATGCGCAAATAGATGAAACACATTCAGACATTCAGAAAAACACTGTCGTATATCCGGTCCGTGGCTTTCCGTCCGTTCACCACCAGATGTCACACTGTCATTGTATGGACACTCACACTACACAAACTGTTGCATGTCACCCCGGACTATATTTCCCATCATCCATTGTGCTGATTGCACACACAGCTGTAGCCATTTAACACCCAACCGGTTCCTTAGATTGCAGAGTATTGTTGTTTATCTCTCTGTCAGTGATAGCACATTACAGAGCAAGTTTCCTGTCGTTGTATCCTGTTCCTAGTTCCTAGTTCTAGTTTAGTTTTGTTCTGATTACCTGCTTGTTTTGGATTTCGCTCTCGTCTTGTCGTTTGGATTCTGTTTGCTCCTGATCTGGATTTATCGCCTGTTTTGTGGATTGTGCATGTTGCGTTTAGCACTCTCCTAGTGTTAGCAACCTTTACGTAGTCATTTCCTAGTTTCCCGTGATTTTGTATTCTCGCCTAGTTATCTCATTTTGTCTGTTTCGCTGCCTGCCCTGTGGATCTCTCACATGTTTATCGGATTACCCTTTTTCCCTAGCCCCCGGATTACGTTCGCCATTGATCGACCCTCGCCTGTGTCATGGATTGCTCCTGTGTCCCGTCCTAATATACCTGTTGGCTATTGTTTGACCCTGCCCACTTATGACCATGTCACAGTCTCATTTAAATAAAGCTTTGCATTTGGATCCGACCGCTTCACGTCTCCCTCGCTCCGTTACAAACACTCTCTTCCCTCCAAACACAGCTCTCATAGAACACAAGACACATAAACAAGCCAAAATGCTTTACATTTCTTGAAATAATAATTTCTGAACATTAAACATCGATTGTCAGTCTTTATTCACCTGTTTCTTATTAAAAAACATAAAAGTAAACCATGTAAATTATGCTAATGTCATATAATAGCATAGTTTAATAATAGCGGGGCAGATTGTAACGCAGTGTTACAACGTTCCCCATCGGCGCGACTGGAGTTTAAAACTGGTTAGTGTCTTCTGCTGGTTTCAGAAGCATAACAAACTCTCTAAACTGATAAACAACAGACTGGAGATTAAAATAATAGCAAATGTGTCTCATTGTAAATGAATACTAAAAACTGAGATGAAAAATCAACTTCAGCCAGAAATGTACTTTTACTTTTTTCTCTGTATAGTGTTCCTATGGCAACTAGTAAATACCGTAAATTTGGTTATGCTGGCATGTGTGGAAATATTTAAATCACATGTCTTTCAACTAACCCTGCGTTAGTTTGTGCCCCACGCTTCTCTATGTGTGATTTGATCCTGTGGACAAGACAATAACTGCATCCCAAATGACGCACTATACACTATGCACTTTATACACTATGTACGTATGCACTATGCACTCAATCATGTAGTGTATAAATTATATAAGGTTATTTTGTCATTCATAAACGGAGTCTGATAGTCCCCCTTCGCTACGTAATTGAAACTGCGACAGTTGAGTGCATGAACAAAGTGTGTTCAACATTCCACACTTTGTATTTTCAGTTAAGTACATCATCCGGGTATTTAAAGTGCACTTTTTTTTATACTACAAACTTACAGAACTGTGCATTAGTAAGCGATGTGGGATGCACCTAATATTGCACAGGATGATGATCTGAACAATGAGATTTTGTGAGTATTTTTATATAAAATGTGTTCATTCCACACATACATTTTCTTACGTAAACATACAATATTGACATATATTATCCTGTACTGTTTTATGCTGATTTCTTCCACACCACCAAGGGGTCTTAGTGTGCTTTCTAGTCATGATATAAGCAATAGAGGTAATAGAGTAAGATAGAGGACAGCATGGGCTGCATCCAAAATTGCATGTTGCCCTACTATAAAGCAGGCAAAGATTTTGAAGTGTACGTATGATAGACAGTTTACTGTCCCATAAAGTCACAGGAGAGGATTTATGAAGCAACACAGTCGAAGCTGGCAGATCACATAATAATGGCAATATGGCAAGTGTAGTATGCCCAGATTACATTTACACTACACACATTCATACTATATAGAACAGGGTCATTCCATGTCAATTCAAATCAAACAGAGGTCCCGGGTTTAAATTTTTGATTTAGTTTTTTTTTTTTTGGTAAAAGAAATACATAAACAAAGGAGAAAGACAAAATATTAAATATAATGGAGGTTGAGGATCCACTTGCAGCAGTGCTGGACTGGTAATCTGGCATACCAGGCATTTTCCCGGTGGGCCAACGCACTTTTGGGCCAGTAATTTTTTTTTTTCCCTACCAAGGACCAGCCCATCATGCAGGGACAGCAGCCTATCACAAAGCACTATATAGACGGAGTGATAAGGGATCTTGCTTCGTAAATATCGCTTCATCTCTCTTCCACCTTCCTTTCAGTCTCTCAAAATGTACAGCCTAAATTGAAACTGTGGTGCTAGAAGGCTCACGGAAAAGTAGCCTAAAAATTTGGAGGTGGATTCCCGCAAAATGTGCCTTGTCGTCGGCAATTCCGGAATGTACACAACAGGGACAGGCAGGAGGAGGAGAGGAGAGGAGTTTAATTGGTAAAGAGCTTGATAACGGGCTCGCAAGAAGGGGAAACGGAGGAATCTAACCTGTCTTAATGCGTGTGCACGCCACAAGTGTAGAATACGTGAACACTTTTTAATAAAACAAAAATGCACTTTTTTGGCCAAGTCAAGTGTGTTCACAGAGGTTTCCTGCCCTGACTTGCAGGTTTCATTGAAATCTTGGTCATACAGGCAGCATCAATCACCAGCAAACACAATAGTAAAGGCAAGGCAAATCGCAATCCAGAAACAGGCCTGTGGTCAGGGCAGGCAGCAAACTATCAATAAACTAGGGATGTTTGACGCAAAACTGACGTTTCGACACAGTGTCGAAATCCCGAAGTGCAAATGTTTCGAAACACTGCTCCAAAATGTGATTCAAAATACCCATGTCACGTACAGCGAAACAAAGCATCGGGGCGTTTTAAGTGTTTTGAAACGTGGCACAGCCTGCCTGCCAACTCTGTGTTTGATTGACACAGTCGAGAACAAACCACACAATCACACCTGTCTTGACCTAACTCCCACAAAGTATAAAAGCGGAGTTAACGCAGCAAAACAATTAATATTTTTAAATGAAATCTTATATGTAAAATATGTCAGACGTTGTGGCTTGATGTGGATTAATGTTCATTTTTCATAATCAAAATAACACATTTATTCACAAAGAGTTCATTCAGTTGTCAGACAGATGTTTCAACACATTACACAAAAAAAAACACAATTTTTAAATGTTTATTATAATTACATGCATTCTTTAACTAGGATTCGAACCTAAGGTGACAGCATGCCAGTCGAGTACACCAACCACTCCCCCAACTCACTTGGTGAATTGACGAACACAGCATACGTTATAATTTGTCAGTTTGTTTAACTGATTCGTTGTCAAGGCTCTTTCAGCACAATACTTGAAAATGACCACTAGGTGTAGAGACAGGTGTTGAATTGTTTCGAAGCATCGGCACATTTGCTTCAACTTTTTCAGCGTTTCACAAAGCCTTGCTCTGCTCACCACTACAATAACAACAAATGATAAGAGTCCAAGTGCAGGCAGCGAAGAAACACAAAGAGAATAAACAGTACACGGAAACCAGAGAGCAGGGCTACGAACTGCAGCGTAACATTGAACATACAATCTTTCGCAATAACTGAGAGATTCAGTCAGGCTTTTATAAGGTGTGACTAATGAGGTAATGAGAGAATGGTGACTGCAACTGATGATGAACGCAGATGAGTCTGGGCAAAGGAATATAGGAAAATAAGTCCTGGGTGAATCGTAAAAGTCAGGAATGGAGTGCCCTCTGGTGGAGCTCATGGGCACTCTAGTATAGAACATACCTGTCTGAGTGCCATAAATATTTTTTTTTTCCAGTGTTTGCATGCCTGTACCTCTAGAAGTATTAAAAGACATCTTAATTACCTTTTCAATTCTTAATTAACTTTTCTTAATGTTGTTCTTAATGACTTGGTTCAGTCCTAAAGCCTAATGCAACTCAATGTCCAAATGTGGTCACTTTGCATTTTGCATACAGCTGATACTTATTTCATTTAAAGAAAAATCTCTGAAGAACAAACTATTGAAAAAAGAAATAAATATATATATTTTCCCCCAACTGCATTGAACAGACCTGTCTGATTGCTAAAAATGTTCTTTTACTGAACTGCACCCCTGTAACTCAAGATTTCACTCTCTGGAGTGGGCTCTGGAAATTCTCTCTGAAGCTGGCTCTTGAATTTCACTTTGTGAAGCAGACTTGTGGATTTCTCTTAGTAAAGCAGGCTCTGGATTTAAATACAAAAACCAGAGGAGGCAAATCTTGGTTTATTGATGTGAATACGATATATTGGGAGAATATATGAGGAGCTATATGAGGTGTGGGATTTGTTGCAAACATGTAGCTATGATACCCCACATGGAAAGAACCTATATGAGGATATATGCGCATATATGAAACCTATATGCAGTATATATGCACATATATGATAATATATATGCTGCATAAATGCGTATATATGCCACATATAGTCAAAATTGAGGTGCATATATGTGCATATACAGGCCATATAGGTCTCCTGTATTGCTTCTTTATATCCACAAAAAAGCCCTATATGTACATACAAGATATGTCTCCTATATAGCTCATGGCAGGATCTGGTCATTTTAGCTCATATCTCACTTTGGCAACTGTCATACATGATGCCTAGCTCATATTTTCTATTATCAAGGCAATAACTAAGAACTAACTAAAAAAAAAAAAAAAAAAAAAAAAAAAACTTATGTGCGAACACGTGAAATTGGTATCACATGTAATTGGCATGTTATGTAATTTAACTATGGCAAATAAGTGAGAGAAGATGGAAAGCTATGTCTACACGTTTTCCTGAAACATTTACAAAGTCAATTCTTTCTTGTATGAAAATAGTGGAAAAGAAGGAAATGTACATATAATATAGGAAAACGGCCAATTTTATATATGTCACATATATTAAAAACCTATATCAAAACCTATATTAAAACATATATGTTTATATAGGTTATTTCCGTGTGGGACATTTCCTTCTTTTCCACTATTTTCATACAAGAAAGAATTGACCTTGTAAATGTTTCAGGAAAACGTGTAGACATAGCTTTTTTTTTTTTAGTTAGTTCTTAGTTATTGCCTTGATAATAGAAAATATGAGCTAGGCATCATGTATGACAGTTGCCAAAGTGAGATATGAGCTAAAATGACCAGATCCTGCCATGAGCTATATAGGAGACATATCTTGTATGTACATATAGGGCTTTTTTGTGGATATAAAGAAGCAATAAAGGAGACCTATATGGCCTGTATATGCACATATATGCACCTCAATTTTGACTATATGTGGCATATATACGCATATATGCAGCATATTTATTATCATATATGTGCATATATACTGCATATAGGTTTCATATATGCGCATATATCCTCATATAGGTTCTTTCCATGTGGGTACATTGGGTTTCATCACCATTTATGTTTGCTTTTCTCTAGAAAAAAAAAAAAAAAAAAAACACGCACAAAAAATCTGAAATATGAGCTGGGGAAGTTTCTAAAATATGGTTAATTTGACACTACATGACCCAACATCATTTTTTAACAGTCTCAGTGTCATTACTTTTTCAAAATAAGAAGCTAACCAAGAGAGTATGCAATTTCGTACAAAGCCATGGAGTGCTTTGTGTTCCTTTACTGCACTGGGAGTGCATCCTTATTGAGAAACTCAATGACATTTGATTTTAACTGGTAATGTTCTACTCTAAATATTAGGACTGCCCTTGGCTGCTCCCACCTTTGCTGCTATTTGTCTGCTCGTGAAGTAATGAATGTTCATGTAACTAAGAGAGTAAAATGTAATTAATTTGACCCCCTTTTTTATTTAAAACATTTAAAAAATGTATAGATTTTTATTCATTTGTTGTGAAATTTAATGTTCTGTTCATATGTTGTGTTTATTTATTTATTTATACGCACATTTGCCTTTAGCCTTTTAATGTTAATGTAGAATTAGCATGTGAACAAATCAGCAGACAACAAATAATGTATAGTGTTTTTAATTTTTGTGTTTGTATGTATACACACAATTAATATTTACAATTTTTCATCTTTTTTCTGTGTTGTCAGGTTATTTTACCCAGATCTCCACACTAGCAGATGTTCAGGAGAATGTGATGGAGTATCTGCATGTTCTCAGTCGGCCAAAGGTCATTGATCGAGAGCATGACATGGTGTGGACAGAAGCCTATGTTGATAGCACTGTAAGTGACTCATTTATGTATTTGACATTTTGATGTTTTCATGTGAGTGGTATCCACATATACGTTATTGTTAACCTTATGAACCCCATGGAAGAGCATTAAAATAGAATGAATTGTGCCCACTAAAAGTGCTGTGTATACTGTATGTATGCACTGTCTGTACTGGTTTAAATTTTTTATGCAGATCAGGCTACAGTGCAAATGTTCCCATATTCTCTAAGCTGAGCGCAATTTGCAGCGTGAAGTTAATTTTTGTTGGCCAGTTCTGAGTGCTATATGACCAGCGACTGTACATTATCACCCAAAGATCCAGATGCTTGAATAATTTCTACCAAGTGTAGTTCCACAACAGTAGTTGACTGGCCCTTTCCACTGCCTCCAAAGGTACTGTTCCACATTTGTAAGCTTACTCAGTGATTTCTTCCAATCCAGACAAGGGCCTCCTCTCAGCCACATCTGCTTCCCTGGAATAAGATGTTGGCTTCAAGGAGCCGAGTGCAACCGTAGAGCAGCCTCGTCCCTTAATAGCATATGAGGAGCTGCTCAAAGCTGTGATAAGGGTGGTGGCAAAACATAGCTTTGAGTGGCCTAAGGAAAGATGGGAAGCACCTCGTAGTAAACTTGATGAATGCTTCCTGACTAGTGATTGGGCCCAGCACACTAAAGAAAAATTGCTGGCTGTGTTTCAGGCTTACACAGCTGACCTGCTGAAGGAACTGAGTGCCGCCAAGGGCTTCATGGGCTCTCATCTGTGGCTAAAACTGTCTGAAATCATGGAAAAAGAAAAAAGCCTGATGTCATCATCTGGCCTGTTTGGTGATGTTTTCAACACCGTTGTCAGGTTTCATGTGGTTAAAAATTAGTCAGAGGTGTTCCGGGAGTTTATTCCTCACTGGGTCTAGGAGCTGGTGGCATCTACAAGCCAGCCCTGGCCTCCTCCTAGCTCTTTCAGACTAACAGAAGGCTATTGTTCCCCCTTGTAGGGATTAAACTAGTCTTGCATAGCCAGACCTTCAGAATGACAGCGGAAGGTCTGGGAACCTTGGTCGCCTTGAATAGTCAAGGCCCGCCCAAGAGACCATATGACTGACATCTAAAGCAACCAATCACGTTTCGTTTTGTGCTGCGTCATGTTTATGGGTGTGGAAATGTTGCCACAATAACAGACCAGTGTGTAAAACTATTGGACGTATTTTAAAGATTCTATGCAGCAAACTTTACATTTTTCACATACTTTTGAAAATTCAGCGTTTAGTTGATCCTGATAAATGCTTATCATCAAAGCTGTAAACAGAGCAGCTTTCTTCCATAAGGGGGATTTGGCATCATGGCATATTTGCTTCTAGGAGGAATGCTAAAAAAACACAACACACACGTCTCCCGGAAATCCTATATAATTGTCTGTGTCCCCCCTTGGAGGGAAGAACCAGAAGAAAGCCTGACACCAAGGCGTCCAGGATTTTTTTTTTTGGCAAGCCCCTTTGAGAGAAATTTACACCACTACATTGCGGTGCCTCGATACCCTATCGAGACTGCTTCACTAAGTCCACCGCCTGTGTTGTTTCGGGGTGCAGCAGTCTCCAGCGGAATTTCCACCGTCTTCCCTTATTCAAAGTATTCAAGAAGTTTGGTTGCTTCCTGCCAGTCCACTGTGGGGCCATTCAGTGAGGGTCTGGTCTCTTAAGGGTGGTGGAGACCATAATGCCCCTTCCACTAGGAGATTGTATGCTCTTTTGCATGAGAGAGCCTTCTGGCATCTCTTCATATCATGGTGTGAAGAGCACTACTTGAACCCAGTCTACTGCCCAGATGGTTCAGAGCTGGAGTTTATGCAAGAGCATCTTTTAGCAGGCTGGACCCCTGCCACTCTTAAGGTGCATGTGGTCACCATTTCAGCTTGCCACGTTCATATTGAACGGACCTCTTTGGAGAAACCCTGAAAGGGTTATTAGAGGCTCCCTCCAAACTCTTGGAATCAGCCTCTAAGAAGTTTCTGTTTCTCAAGGTAGTTCTCTTAACAGTGGTAAATTTGCTAAATAGGCTAGAGGATTTGCAGGCTCTGTCAGTTGCTTTTCTTAGATTTTGCACCTGGAATGGTCAGAGATATTCTGCACCCTGAGCCAGATTATGTGCCAGTGGTGCCTTCATCTCCCTTTCATCCTGTCGTTTTTCAAGTTTTGAGGAAGAGAGGCTGCACAGGTTATGTCCAGTCAGGGCCCTGAAGATTTATGTTCACTCCTGGGGTCAGTGGCGTGAATCTTTTGGTCTGCTTTGGTGCTTTGGTGGGTTCCCTTGCTACCAAGCAGACTTTGTCACACTGGGTGTGTTATACAGTTTCTTCTGCCTATGGGGCGTGCAATGTCGCTTCACCACTAGGCACACTCTACTCGGAGTGTGGTCTCTTCTAGGGCATTAGCAAGAGGTGCACCCTTACGGGACGTTTGCGCTGCAACAGGATGGTCATCTCTCCACACATTTATCAGGTTTCATAGTGTGAACTTGAATTCAACTTTGGACTAATCAGGTACTTTCTGGTGGATCAAACCCCATTTACTATTAGGTCTGTACTGGGGTTTTCATTCACAGCCTTAGGGAGTGGGTATTTTACCAGCATGTAGTCCTTTTACTTACATGGTCTCTGTTGGCATTGCATTACCATACTTTAAGTGTGCCCGTGCAGCTTCTTCAAACTTTCAAAAAAAAAATTTGTGACACTGTTTACAGATGGCATTTTATGGACATATTCACATACTTACATGAGTATCATCTGACTTTGTCCATGGCAAATCGGATTGGCATGTGTTTACATGTAACTCAGATACAGATACAGGCTCAGATACAGGAGATGTTCCCATCTTGTTCCCAGCATCTTGCTCTCTTTGCAGGGAATTTGATTTTATATGTGACCCTGAGACATTATCACATCTCTATGTTTTTTTCCAACCTGGTCTCATGACCAAAACAAACCTGGGGGAACTTTTTCGAGAGACACAAAATACATGCCAATAAATACATATCATTGCAGTTTCTAAATAAAATTAACACTAGAGGCAGTAAAACAGCGAGCACTTTTAATGGTTTTCGTACACAGTTATGATTACAGCCTCATATGTTTCACTTTCCGATGTTCTGACAAATAGTGCTACCTATCAGATTATGCTACCAACACTGTATTTTTAATACAGTAAGGGTAGGTTTAGAGTTGGGGTAGGTGTACACGACAGGGTAGAACAAATGGACACAACACCGGATGTAACAAGCTTGCTCGGTAGCTCAGGCAGCACGGTGTTGGACTTCAGATCTGAAATCCTTGGGTACGAATCCTGTGAAAAACATAACTCACGATTAGGGCTGCACAATTAATTGAATTTCTAATTGTCATTACAATTACAGATGCCACAATTATGTAATCGTTCAAAGGCACAAAATCCACTTACATTATTCTGCTTTCTTAAGATGTGTGGGTATGTGTGAGAGAGAGAGTGTGTATTTTTCCTACAGGTTATCTTAAGGGGTTTTTTCCTCATTGTTTTCATTTTATCGACAATTATGGGAATAATCAACAATAAAGATTTTTTGTCATAATCGTGTAGCCCTACTCACGATGAGTGAGCTGAAAAATGAGAGATCGAAAAACAAGCTAAAACGGCACGCTTGCAATTGCATTTTTACACCACATTCGCTTTTGTTAGGTTGGGTAGGTTTAGGTGTAGTGCAGATGGTACATTATTTTAGAACGTCAAATACAGTGTTGGGCAAATTACTTCCAAAATGTAATACATTATATATTACTAATTACTGTCTTTTAGAAGTAATTAGTTACATTTCAATATTACTGTTTCTGAATTGTAATGCGTTATACTACTTTTGAGTTACTTTCACCAAAATATCCACAGAAGTATGACTAGGCATTATAAAATACCAAAATGTAGTTTATTGCTGCTTATTATACTGTACATCCAGTGGAGGGTAATGAGGTAGGTCTATATAACATAAAATTATAAAATCATATTTAGATAGGCTACCGGCATGTAGGTCTACATTAACGTACTTGTAGTTTAGGGTAAACACAGAGAAGCACAAAATTATTACATTTATAAATGATGCCGGTAAATAAGCCGGTAAACAATAAACACAATACCTAGCCTATAGACTATTTTGAACAGTTTTCGGAACAAAACAAGAATGAAATATGTAAGTTGCTAAACAAGCCAAATTAGACTAATTTAAAGGGAAACTGAAAGCAAACGCATTGTTCTCACACAGCCTCATTTAAATTGTCCATATTCGCGATGTATTTGAATGCTAAACTATAATTTATTAGTAAACCAGCCTTTGTACTTAATGCGCCTAAAACATCCTCACATGAGGCCCGACCTCAGGCTGAACTGCAAGGATTGTACTACACAGTACGTACTATTTTAATTAATCAGTGTATCCACCTTATTTTTCCCATAAGAGTGGGTGCAGCCATTTGTAAATTTTTTGTGTCTGGCTTCCGGTCTCATCCACTTCCAGCTATTTTTAGCTGCACAAAAAGCTAGTTTTGCTGCTTGATATTGCAAACTGGTGTGTCTTACCATATTATTTTAATGTATTATCTTAATTATGAACACGCTGGTTTGTAGTGCAAACTGTTTTATCGTCTACTGCACTTCGATATTCTTCTCATTATTTCCCTACGGCGGATTATGAACCAGATGTCTAACTTACTTACGCATTGAAAAATAAGGTGGATATGTTAGGTTGCCTGCATTTTATTCTGATAATGAACAGGCTGCAACGTTTGCAATGCTGTATGTGTGTGCGTGAGGCACGATCGAACAGCAGAAACAAACAACATAAAAATACTCAGTCATTTTTGGTCATACAGATCATTCGAAACTGCAGTGTTTACTTTTATTTCTGTCATCTCGTTTTTCTTTCCGTGAACTTTCATAGAGCGCCGCGCCACACAAACATGAACCAAACTCAGCAGCATATGTCACTCAGCCTTTTCCTTTCGTTTTGTTAATCTGTTAATTAGGCTAAGTTATATATATTTTGTGTATTCATTCATTTTATATATAGACTATGATTTGATAAAAACAGATTTTGTTATTCTTAGTTTAACTTAATTTTTGTTGCTTGTCTACGCTCGTCCACCGCATTCTTTCCCTGACCCCCCAGCTCTCTCTTTCTGTTAGCTTAGTGTTAGTGGCACCAGACCAGGTGTTTCCAGGAGTTATTCGTGCAATTTCTCCTTGTTGAGAGTTTGGTGTCGCACATAGATTACACCTGATTATGCATTCTTATTTTTTTCTCTGATGAAATGAATAAACCAGCAGTGCGTCCATCTCACACATGTAGAATCCATCTCGGCAGTCATTTTAACCATCAAATTCCAGCAACAGGAAATAAACAAACTATTTTACACGTGGATTTTTTTCTCTGGCGCTGTTTTGTGGTGTTGGTAAATTCACCACTTAATTTTGAGTTAAAATATGTTGTTGTAACTTGCGTTACTGAGAATGTAACGAGTAATAATATCACCCAAATTTTATTAGTAATGCATTATACTACTGCATTACAGCAAAAAGTAATATACTACTGTAATATTATTACTTTTGTAATGCGTTACTCCCAACACTGGTCAAATAGATTTAATTGTCTGCCTATTAGATTGTTTTATTAACATCTACACCTACCCCAACCCCAACCCCTAAATCTGCACCTTACAATAATGCAAAAACAGTAATTATTGTACAGTACATCTGTATACCATCTAGCCTTTACCATAAAACATACCATATGAACGTTCATCTGTTCTAGGGAAAAAAAACAATAACAAACAAAAACACACAAACACTCTTTTAGCTCCACTCCAGTATTTTGAATGTGTGGGGAGACTCTATTATCCTATTCGTGATGTTTCATGGGAGTGGGCGAAACTAAAGTTGTCTTTTGAGATACTTTGCTCATTTTGACTCTGCTTGGTGGAATTTTCTGTACAGCATGGGTGAAGTAGTTTTTCTTCACGAAATCTGTTATAAATAAGTTGAATTAATGCAAACATAAGGGTTCAACAAAAGCATATACTGTATGATTAATCTACAACCTCTGAGCTTTCAAGTCTGTCTTTAAAGGTTAAATCAGTTATTGTTAAATAACAATTTCCCTATGGACAAAAATGAATGGGGCATTTACTTCTGGAACTCAACTTTTTTGCTTCATATATATTTCAGATCCAGACACCATTAGTAATGACCATGAGCAATATGAGAGGTTTTAATAAGTTTGTGCACACTCATTTGATCATAGATTGTGTTTTGTCTTTGTAGCGTCCACAGGCTCAAAAGGTAAAGGTTTAATTCACGTTTTGTGATTTAGTGGTGTTTCTACTCAGCACATTAACCCATTACTTAGATCTGCTTTTTTTTTTTTTTTTAACATTATTTTGTGTGCAGTTTGGACAAGTTTTCATTCTTTTTTTTTTAAATTAAGTGAAGGCATTGTGTAGTCTACTGTATGTCACCATTAAACTTCTGTTGCTGATGTACAACATTCTTCAAAGTAGAACACTTCATTGTCTTTTACTATTTTACCTAAAGGACTTTGAATTTGTTTGCACCCAGTATGAAAAGCAGAACTCTTCAAAAGACAGTGCTTCCAAACATTGTCACACTCAGCTATTCTGCTGGAGTGACACTAACCTAAAACTTAAAAAAAAAAATATCATAAGAATGATCTTTCAGTAAGCTGTAATATACTTTAAAAGAGTACGCCTGCTGTAGGTACAAACTGAAGGTGGTGTTTTCAGAACTTAACTGCATGTTATTTACAATTATGAAAATAGTTTAAATTGATATTAAATGTAGTTAGTTGAATTGAAGAGTGCTTTTTGGACCCACTTATGTAGGACTTAAGTACATTGTTATGTAATTTCATAACTTCAGAGGTCAGCTCTAATAAAGACCATGAAACGGCTCTGTTTTAGAATGCATATTGAGCATCAGTCAACCCTATGATACAAAAATGGTTTCAGTGACATCCAATTCAGTGTTTTATTCAGTATCAAAGACAATAGACAAAGAGTGTTTGGATGACGCTCTGAGTGTGTGTAGTGTTCTCAGAGTGTTGTGCTTCCAAATTCTCACTGCAACCCTGCCCTATCATCCATCATTTTACAGCCCATTTACTCCTGCAGAGACATAGAGAGAGCAGAGTAAATACAGGAAGAATATATGTGACAGTTTAAGCTGATTTGTCTTTCTTCCACTGATCCACATTCATTGCCCCACTTCCGACATCTTGTGATAATGTATGATTGTGACTTTCGGTTGTTTACAGATCATGAATTCATCAGATGAGTTATTGTGAATGTGTAAATATGCATGATTTGTGCATATGCATGTGTGTTGCTGCAATCGGAGAAGTAGGCTGTGACGTTTCTGATTTAGATGCAGATGATGATGCTCTTCTCCAAGTCAGCCTCTGCCATCAGCTACAGAGTCTCTGGCAGCTGAGCCGCATCCATCCACACCTGAGCACAAGGTCACATGATCTGAGTGCACATGAGGTTCTGCGTTCAGAGATTCATTACCATTTTATTACAGATTTCACATTATTCATGTGAAGTGTATGCTTTATTAAATGTCTACTATAATATTTACTGTTGCAGTGTTACCTTCAGGTAATGGTCTTCTTTATTATAATTATTTAATCACATAACATAAAAAGCAGCATTTTTTTATTTTACTTTATTGTTTTAAAAGATATAGAATTGATCTTTCTTTACAAGTTTTTTAACATCTGGTAAAAGGTGGATTCAAGGTCTTAAGTAAGGGTAAGCACAGAATTGCTTTTTCATTGTTGTTGTAAGAATGTTGACATTCTGAATTTTATCACACATTATTAGGCCGGCAAAAAGGGGTCAAGCAACAAAAAGTTCTAGCATACTATAGATGGTATTTGCAAAACCTGAAATACATTGCCCTAAAAAGAAAAAAAAAAAAGTATGATGCATTGTTGGAGAAAAAAACCAACTAGTCACCTCTGTTTCCTGAAACTGTGTGTGTAGTTGAACCATATTGGTTCAGCAGTATACAGAACTGCTATTAGCAACATTACACACAGGAGTAAAACTCTGAGATACATTTGGGTTCATTAATGTCAGAATATTATAGTTAATTTACACAAACAAACCAAAACCATTTATTTTTAAATCATGTTATGCAGATGGTTCAGGTGTGTTTAATAAGAGTTTGATCTAACCTCTGCAGGGCTGTGGCCCTCCAGGATCTGAGTTTGACATCCCTGGCATAGACTTTACACCAGTGTATGGTTTATTCAGTCAGCAGCATTCTCCTTAACGTTATTTCTGAGAGATGCTGTTGCAACTATGTATGATAGATATATCTGTAGAGCAGTAGTTTGTCAATGTTTCTTTGAACTGTGGTTTCAGGAAACACAGAATCTTTGAGCTATGTTGGTTCAGCTCCAACTTTTGAGGCTTGAAAATGCATATCTTTAAAAATGGTTTCAGGTGTACCTTTTTAAAAACAATCCAATTAACTACCTCTCTGTAAACCACAAAAATGCGAATTTGTGAAAACATTATGCGCATATGTATTACGTGTTCGGTCAATAGGATGCATATATGTGTAGGTGTGTAATTCTTTACAAAAAGGCATTGCCAACTACTGGCCTGGCAAGCAATATAGCATTTTTAGTTGTATTCATGGATCCGTGTGAATGAGAATCATTTTGAAAACGATGAAATCTGTATGAAAATCTTTTCAAAAATACAAAAGAAAAACATTTCGGTTTTTAGTATAATCGTTGACGAGTACACGTACCGTAAGTTCTACTGAATGATAGCTTTCCCTAGAAATGTTAAAATAATAAATATAACGTCTGAACTAATATGTCTACAGCTTCATTTGCTTAAGAAACACGCTTCATTATCAGATTCAAAAAAAAACATCTCAGATTTGCTTTATGAATTTTTTTATTTTACTTATTTTAGTGCCAAAGCACTAAAAGACTTAATAATTTCAACAAGTTTGATTTCTGTCAGGGTTAGGGAAGTGTTCAAAAAGTATCTGTCAGAACCAAATGTAAAAGCACATGAGAACCAGGTAATAAATGACATTCATCCACCTCTTTGTTATGTGTTGTTGTGTAGCTGGAAGATGCTCAGGGTCCTGTGCTCATGACTACTGTGGCTATGCCTGTGTTCAGCACCAAGAACGAGACTGTGAGTGAAGCTAAACTTTAACTTCTGTAATGTTAACTAGCGGTTATATTGTCAGTATGAATGTTTTCTGTATAACGCTCATGATGCTGTAGTAAAAGACAGAGAAAGTATGGCAAAGTATGAAAGAAAAAAAAATATTGATGTGGAAAGGTTTAATTGGTAATTGATATAAATAGCCTTTATATATATATATATATATATATATTCCAATAAAATATGATTAATCACAACAATTACTAAGATAATTAATATTTTTGCTTTTATTTTCATTCCTAACATGCTTATGTTCATTATTTTAAGAGAAATAAAGGAATTCTTCTTGGAGTAGTTGGCACAGATGTTCCAGTGTCTGAAATACTGAAGGCCATCCCCAAATACAAGGTACACAAAGAGTGAGTGAGTGAATGAATGAATGAATGAATGAATGAATGAATGAATATATATCAAAAGTTAGATTAACTTTTTTTCTTTAGAAGATAACATTGTCATTTCATGTTCACTAAAACCCTCACAAAATGATGTAGCATCTGCTGTTTTCATTTCTGAATTTTGTGCATTTACTATTAAAATTTCAGGTAAGTTGGTGTCAAATTTGCCATCTTTTCTATTGAATTGTTATTAGACTTGAGTAATATCATGGATATGAACCATGATTTGTTACTTGCTATTGTGGTCAAATAGAGCTTAGGTGCTGCGGCTCATTGAGCTGCTAACAATTAAAATTAAACCGCTTCTTGTGGAAAGAAAAATTTTCCATAGGTCCAGTTCTATAGTTGCTAAGGTACCACAAAAGATCCGATGCTGAGCTTGAGGCTGTGGAGAGTGAGCAGACAATTTCTCTTTCTCTCTCACTCCCTGAACCACGTGCAATCTATTTCTCAGTTGGAGTTCACACATGAGCTGTGTTGAAGTCCGGAAGTTCACAGTGCAATCTCTTTCAGCTTGTACACATTTCTGTTTACTGTTGCTTCAGGCATTAATAAGTTTGGCAATGGGCAGGTTGGCACTTGTCAGGAGGCCCAGCCCTTGCTTGCTTATTCAAGGAGTAAAGACATGCAATTGATTTTCTTGTGCAAGTTTTTGCAACAATAACGCAGCAATGGTGCTTCACATACTTTTGAAAATCTTTTGATAAGCGAAGGCTTTGTTTCCAGGCAGACCATTAAATAAGGTTACACACATCTCCCAGAAATACTGTAGAAATCAACCCATCAGATGACAGTTCCTTGGGTTTGCATTTGGGTGCAGATCTTACCTATTCAGGTTCTTCCTTTTCACCTGGCTGTATCTCAGCATTGATACTTCGTTCTCAATCACCTTTTGAGTTTAAGAATAAACCTTTAGAGGATTTTGTTATTTTTGCTAAAGCAGCAGATAGTATTTCTAGGGGTGGATCTGAACTCATCCATGATGCAAGCATGACTGTCTACTGCTCATGTCCAGTCATTTCGCCTCTGTCTGAATCCAACATTCCTGTTTCGCAGACATCTGGCTCTCATGTCAGCGGCTTCACCAGTGGTACAGTTGGGCCTGCTTCATGTGGGAGGTTATCATGGTGCATTTTGCTTTTGCCGCAGGTCAAGCTTGTGTCAGTTAAGACAGTGCACATCTCCGGTGAATCTGTGAGCAGATCTTTTCTCAAGGCACAGGATGATACCCAGGCAATGCAACCTGAAACTATGGTTCTGAAGACCTTGAAAAAGCCAGGAAAGTGGGAGACCTCTGAAGAGCTGGCACAATGGGGAAGCCTTGGGGAGTCAGCAGAGTATTTGACCTCTGGAGAGTGGAGGCATCAGAGATGATGACCATGGTAAAGCTAGTGGAGATGGAGAATAGGGAACTTATGAAACCTGAAGACAGTGCTCATGAGCTGTAACAAATGAAATTGCAGTGGGAATAAAAGACGAAAAAAACAAGATCAGACTCCTTAGCCGAGCCGAGGGAGTGAGGAACGGCCTCCTGAGACAAGAGAGATGAAAATAGAGTAGAGGATGTCTTCCATGTTCTCACTATCTCCTATCTCAAGAGCTGACATTGTAATTGCAGATGTTTAGATAAAATATCAGGCTATCATCTAACTCTGTTACTCAGCAAGCACAAAGAGTGACTGCGTCTAACAAATATTGTTTATATTGTTGGGTAGAAGTTCTAAAGTTATTATCCGTGCCTTTCCGGATAAGGTATTCAGCTTCGGGCACATCTCTTCTAACGCGCTCTCTGAACTGGACGTGTCATCTTGTTTTGTTATCCAATTTGTCTTGTTGTCAAGAGTGTGTTGGGCACATCAGAAATAGAACAAGGCCTCTGTGTTTACTGTCATTGCTTATAATGGGCCCTATTTGCAATGTAACATGCACTTTTTATTTTATGCGAGGTTCATGTTTATAGCCATAACCTTGGGGTACAGACTCGTTAAAGACAATGGGATTATCGAATTTAAGCCATGTTTCCGGCACACAGAGCACATCCAGAATATGATATGTAATAGTTGTTTACAATAAGGGCTTTGTCTGACAGGGATCTGCTGTATAGGTGCCCAAACTTTAGTAAATGTTCATATTTTGAATTTTTCTTGTCATTTTCTAGTTTGAGATCTTTTTTTCTTTCTTTCTTTCTTTCTTTCTTTCTTTCTTTCTTTCTTTTGACAGCCCATAGTCACTTACAAGGACGATATTATTTCATGTGATGTGATGAAATGTACTGAAAAATCTAAGCCCTGGGAACACTCACATCATTTCCTAGCACACTGCACAAACAGACACAGAAAACATAAACTAATCAGTGCAGCCACATGCAATATTAGAAGAAAAGCAGGTTAGCAATGATACATTTTCAGGTGATGCAAGTCTTAATATGTTATTATTCATCCTGATGATGTGACACAGTAATTTAATGGGAGGCAACATCAGGCCTTTCTCAACACACTAGTCAATGGCAGGTGGTATTAGAACATTCTCACACTGTGCACTGTGTTTAATGATGATACACAACGAGCGACAGAGGATTCTATTTTTGAAATGGTTTCTATTTTTGGAATGTTGCAGCTGACATCTTAGCCACTGATTGTGTTTCACATTACAAAAAATGGTTTAATTTGAGTTTGAATATCATTTTGTGAGGTGACATATATACTTTTTTTTTTTTTTTTTGCAACAACCTCAATGAAAGAAAAATGGATAATTGTACCAAGGTCCTGAAAATATTGGGTTAATAAAATAAACTCAAATATTCAAACCATGTAAACTATGTAAAGTGTAGTCTATAACAAACATCATATCAATCACTCAGTCTGTATTTTGGAAAATGATAAAATAGTTTATTTTTATTAATTTAATATTGTATTTAGACATTTTGTTGTAAGTGTGAGCAAAGGAAAAGTCAAGACTCAAGGAAACTTTTACCAATTTTACCAATACTCCTGTATTTTTAAATAGGTAAATGCAGGACTTGCATTACTAAAGCAGCCCTGGATACACCATATTGTGTAGTTTCACAGCCAAAAATGTGCAACATCTTGCACAGTCTCTGTTGTGAGACAGCAGTGTGCTTGCAGAAAGAGAGCCAGCCTACATGTTCTTCTGATTGACTGATTTTTGACTGATTTTTTTATTTCATCACAACTGGTTAGAACATTCTTGAGAGTTTGGTTGTACTAAAGTCGGTGCAGTACAAGATGAGTGCTCAATATTTTTGTTCCAGTTTAATCTAAATATTAGCTGTGTAAATTTGTTAAATGTTAATTTTGTAAACTTTTATCATTAATCTGGATCAGTGTTTCTCAACCCTGAGGGTTGAGGGGGGAGGGGGAAGGGGGTGGTGACTACCGCAGCCTCACGCTTTGAAAATGTGACAGTATCTACGAATTTGCTGCATCTGATGTGTGTGTGTGTGTGTGTGTGTGTGTGGGTGTGTGTGTACGTGTGTCTGTCTGTTCACAGCTGGGAATCCATGGTTATGCCTTTGCCATCACCAATAATGGATACATACTCACCCATCCAGACTTGCAGCCTCTGGTAATGTATCGCATGTGATGATAATAGCAAAGAAGCAGTCCTCCAGCACATGCTGAGGCTGATGGTAGAATGCATCTCATTAGAATCATTGTGCTGTGAGCCGACAGCTGCATGCGGCCTCTGATCAACTGTAATGAGTGTTTGACAGATGATGAGATGGGAACACACTCTACTTACATCAACAGGCATAAGAATCAAAACCTCCTTAATGATCTTGCTGCTGTGTGAATTATGTCAGTAAACAAAGGTGTAAAATAGTCAAACAGGAAAAGTACTCAGGATAATCAGGAGCTGTGCACAAGGGCAATGAATATGGTCAAGACAATCACAAGTTTTTATTTATTTATATGTCCTCTTCATAAATCCCAGCAAGCCATTGCTCAAAATCTAGGTGATATTTCATGCCATCTACGTCAAATTGAAATGAGATTTTCTTAGAGTAATTATAAGATTCACAATAATTACGCATGTGCTCATTACCATGAGGCAAATAAATCTCAAATAAATATTTACAATGGTAATGTAAAAAGTTACAACTTTTAATTTGTTTCATGTATTGGTTGTAGTTGATATGCTGACCTTATAATATTTTTATAATATTTAATTTATCATTATTTATGTTATGTCTAAAATTGGGTTTTCTTTTATTTTTGGAGTGAACTCTGACTTGAGAGATTTAATCATGTAGCTGATGTCTCTGTGTCAACACACACTAAACTACACAATGCAATGGAAAAGCCCACTGTTTTATTATCTCCCATGTTTTAAGACCACTCCTTCAGTTTCATACTGCCACTGGAGGGCAGCCTATATCTGCACACGCTGATCCTCAGAAATCTTCTTTTAAAGGAAAAGCATCAGTGACAGTGTAAATCAGAGCACGTTCTATTACAAAAGGAGTAACAGCTTTGATAGTCTGATCTCTATGGGATAAACATTAATTAGAGTTATACATGCTGCATTGACATGCACAGAAAAAAATGTTAATGATCTGCAGAAGAAAGTCAGAGACAAGTGATCAGAGAATATTGTGGTAATGATAATTGTGTTTATTACAGCATCAATGTGTAATACACGTTTGTCCATGTTAATTAATGTCACCGGTGTTTCCATGTCTTGTGTTTCCAGTATGAAGAAGGGAAAAAGAGGAGAAAATCCAGCTACAGCAGTGTGGATCTGTCTGAGGTGGAGTGGGAAGACAAGGAGGATGAGGTAAAATTGTGTTAAAGGAACACTCCACTTTTTTTGAAAATAGGGTCATTTTCCAACTCCCCTAGAGTTATACAGATGTGTTTTACCGTTTTTGAATCCATTCAGCCGATCGCCGGATCTGGCGGTAGCACTTTTAGCATAGCTTAGCATAAATCATTGAATCCGATTAGACCATTAGCATCTCACTATGAAATGACTAAAGAGTTTTGATATTTTTCCTATTTAAAACTTGACTCTTCTGTAGTTACCTCGTGTACTAAGACTGGCGGAAAATAAAAAGTTGTGATTTTACAGGCCGATGTGGCTAGGAACTATACTCTCATTCCGGCGTAATAATCAGGGAACTTTGCTGCCGTACCATGGGTGCAGCAGGCGCAGTGATATTACGCAGCGCCTGAAAGCGACCGGCACTAAGTTTGTGTAGATGCAGAGTCGCAGCCGGTAGGGCTGTGACGGTCGCAATGACACTGCGGTTGTCGATTGCCACCGCGGTGGTCAGTTGCCACCGGCAATACTGCACGTGACATCACACAATCTATAACAAGCATAAAATACAGTTTCTTTAACAATTTCTCTGCCGGGGCCGTTTTTAGTGTCCCCGCCGGCAGCAGCAGCGAGCGCAAGTGCCTTCGCAGCTACTGGGAGAGATCCGCGTTCAAACGCACACAATAGGCTAAAGCTTGCATCTCTACGGATTTTATAATGAAAGAGTTTTTGTTTTCGATTTTAATTTTTTAGTTTTAAAGTAGTAAAGTAATAATTTAAAGCTTTCTATAGATATATTTATCCTGACTGTAAGGCAAGTATTCGCTGAGTTTCATTTTTGTGCAGCGCTCCTGTTCAACACCGAGACATCAGAAAGCGCATCTTGTGTGTTTTCTTTATTTTTACAAATGCACAACATTTGGTTGATAATGTGAGTGCACGCAAATAAAATTAGACCCTTTACAGTTCCAGATGATATATTACGCTTACCTTTATGAGCAAATATTATGGCGTATTTAATTTTTTTTGCAAGTGATTGCGCAGGCGCCTCCATGTCCTGCAAAGCATTTAGCTTCCACTCTCCAACAAACCATTGTATGCGCAAAATAGCGTGCATTTCTCTAAGTTAAACGTTTAAAATAACATTGTGATATGCTTAAAGATTTTATTTTAGGCAAGTCATGATGATTTGAGAAGGCAAAATTGATCAAACATAGGCTGTGATCAACGCACTGCCTGCCTCTGGCCGCTTGGTCGTTAAAGCAAAAACCTTACTTTAACAAACAAACAAATGTTCCAAACATATTTCTAAATTAACTTTATAAAAAACCGAAAAAAAATATAACTGTGTTCCTATTAAAAACAAAACTGAGCTATTTTAATGAATGCAACAGTGTAATGAGAAAGAGAGAGAAAAGACTCGTGCCGGTAATTTTGATGAGCTGTCGGACAAGGGTTGGGCGAGGTTGTTACGAACTTATGCAACAAATGTTTGTTTAATATTTATCGTTCTTATTTTGGCTACGTTCTTATTTAACTGTATAATTTCTTTGATATTTACTTTAGTGTTTTGTAGGCTGAAATAAACACACACGTTTGTTAATAATTTTTGAGCCTCATTTTTTATGTTTCAAAAAAAAATAATAATAATAATAAATTATATATATATATATATATATCTCAACACCGCGCCATTGACGGTAGTTGGTCCATTACCACCGCGGTGGAAAAAATCTGCCACCGACACAGCCCTAGCAGCCGGCAGAGTTGACGGCTGCGTAATATCATTGCTCCTGCTGCACTCATGGTACGGCAGCAAAATTCCTTGATTATTACGCCGGAATGAGAGTATAGTTCCTAGCCACATCGGCCTATAAAATCACAATTTTTCATTTTCCGCCAGTCTTAGTACACGACGCAACTACAGAAGAGTCAAGTTTTAAATAGGAAAAATATCGAAACTCTTTAGCCATTTTATAGTGAGATGCTAATGGTCTAATCGGATTCAATGATTTATGCTAAGCTATGCTAAAAGTGCTACCGCCAGATCCGGCGATCGGCTGAATGGATTCAAAAACGGTAAAACACATCTGTATAACTCTAGGGGAGTTGGAAAATGAACCTATTTTCAAAAAAAAAGTGGAGTGTTCCTTTAAGTTATAATAGTTTAAATGAAAATTCAGGTGAAAACATGTTCATTAAAAAGTGTTACTAATAACACAAGGATATATACAGAGCCAATTTATTAAGTCCACTGCACTAATCCCACCTGCTATTTCTTTTATCATTATTATTATAAACTTTCTTAATCAAAAAGCCAAAGGGGGGATTTTGTCTACAGAATCTTACTAAGCTAAAATGAGCTAAGTTTAATACATATTGTAAAGTTGCACAAAGCTAGAACAGGCTACAAATGTAAAATAAAAATAAATAAATGAATACATTTTTTTTTTTATTTCCTATTAAATTTAAAAGTGCTGTTGTCTGTCATGATCCCAGTCTGTGTTCCCCTGTCTTGGTTTTGTGTTTAGGGACTCTTGTTTCGTGTTTACTTCCTTGTTCAGTGCCATGTGCTACCCTGTTTGTTGTCATAGTTACCCTCATTCTCTGTCATAGTGATTCATTAGCTCCACCCTCTCCTTGTTAGCCTAGCTATCTTGTATATTTATACTGCTGTGTTTCCCTTGTTCAGTGTAAGTCGATGTCTTTCTCTGTAGATGCTCTTGTTTTTGGTTTCTTTGCATACCCGTGTTTATTTTGTTCCATTATGTTAATAGACCTAATCTGCATGTGGATCTGCCTCATCTTGCTTTCGCTCAACCCAGCATTACGCTGTCACACTTGGCCCTGTAAAAGCCAGTTCACACCAAAAATAATCATTATGAACAGAGTTTAAAAAGAGAGAATAGTGCAGTCTGTGATATCACTGGATATTTTTCCCTACTGATGAATAATAAAAACACTGATGATGAAACTTTGCTTTAAAGTGCACTGCAATTATGTTCACAGAACATAATTTAAGCATGCACTTAAAACAAACAACATCTGTTGACAGATGATGTCTACTGATACTGTGCAACTATGATAATCCACTAACACTCAAAAATAATTACTTTTATATTTAAGATTTATATATTTTATTTTCAATCCATGCAGTAGTACCCCGAACTAATAAACTTAATGTGGTGCATATTTATCAGTGATACATAAATTGAATAATGGTGAGTAAGAGTGCAAAACAGTAAGTAAGAGTGAAGTTTATGTATGTTTTGTAAGTACAAACCAAATGTGTTTCTGCTTGAAAAGTATTTGAGCAGTGAGTCAGCGGAATTACAACAGCAAACAGGCTTGTGTCTTGACAGTTAGGTCCCCTGACAAAAATGGGTTCAAACTAGGAGGATAGACATGTATAATTGTGGCAGGTATGCTAACAGTTCTCTATCACATTTCATTAACAGGACTGTAGCCTGCTGTATTGTTCACAATTGTTGGTGCGTCCTACAATGTGTGTAGAGGCTGATCCTCGAGGCACATGGTCGGTCACAGGTTTTGGACATAAACTGGCTAGATGTAAATTTTAGGGTGTTGAGCTTCATATGTGCTGCACCCTTGATCTGTGACCATATCTTAAAGACAATCTGGGTCCATGTTGCATAGTTCAGATTGGCTTTTAGGCCATCATTATAACGTTGCCCTCCTTGATCCCCTACTCAATACCAGCCTTAATACACAGGTCTGGAGCACCTCAATATTTGGGACTTTATCCTGCCATCTGACGTGTGCAGTATGACGGAGACAGCACATATGGAACTGATCAAGTTTGGCAGTCTGCTGGCGATAAATGGACTCAGATCCATACAACAGAACTGTGAGGATGACTGCCTTTTTATACTGCCATCTATGTATAAAACAGGATACCCTGCTTGTCCCATATTCTCTTGGACAGTTGGCAGCACTGGCTTTTGCAGTGCAGCCACTGATGTCAGAGTTCACTGTTGCATCAGCTGCAAGAATGCAACAGCTGTCAGCACTGTGTGGCCTGTGGTAATTAATGGTGGATTGGAGTTTAAATTATTCACCACTTATAGCATGACTTCAGTCTTCTTTAGACTGACAGTGAGCCTTGACTAAAAAGCTGCATTGGTGGATTATTCCACCACTTCAAAACTAGTGAAACAAGACTTTTGCAAAGGGGGTGAGGGAGTCCAGGTCTATTTATATGGTGAGTGGGGGTGCCGGAGATTCCTAAGGGGAGAAAGGTGACACGCTTTGGAGAAACAACAAATCATTACAACATATTATACTCATTCTCCAAATGATTACACCACCATGAAATGGAGGGAAGTCTGTTAAGATGTCAACACCCAGGTGGGACCAGAGACGGTGTGGTATGGGTAGTGGATGAAGGAGGCCTGCTGCAATTTTTTTTTTTTTTTTTTTTGAGAATTTAACCTGGGCACAAATAGAGCAGTTCTTAATGAAGGTGGTGATGTCAGAGACTAGAGAGGGCCATCAGAACCAGTTTCATACCAGCTAGATGGCATGGTTTTCGCCAGGATGTCTTGAGTTTAACGATGTGTGGACCCAGTGAGTGACAGAAGAGAAGTACGTCCAGCCTACTGTGTGACCGTGGAATAGCCTAGATACTGGGCGATAGATGACAGAAAATTTAAACCGTGAGCAGAGCGATGCTCACCTGGCCTCTCTGGGGTCTGAATTTCTGTCTGAATGTGCTGCAGGTTTATGTGGTCTGTTAGCACTAGGAATGGGTGCTGAGTTCCATCCAACCAGTATTGACACTCCTCGAAGCTGCCTTCATGGCCAGCAGGTCACAGTTCCTCATACTGTCGTTCTTTTCAGCAGTCAAGAGTATTCTAGAAAAGAAAGCACATGGAAACCATTTAGGAGGGGAACCATTCTGCCAAGACAGAACCTCACCAATTGCTGTGTCAGAAATGGCCTTTGTCCATCTTCTGTACTGAGCCAGCCCCCCAGTGGCCATCCATCTAGCATTGTAACAAACAGAAGAGGAATAAAAGGGAAAGTATCAATGGCTACTTTAAGAATCAAAGACACATCAATAAAGTTACCTGCTTACAAGTGATAATCAAAGGTACTGTGAGACAAGAACTTACTGAGGATCCAGGGTGGCTCAGTCACGTGGAGAGAAAATTGCTAGCCTCACCACAGTAGATGCAAAGGCCTAGACAAATGTAGAGCTGGCGCCCAACGTGAGTCAGGCAGGAGCAGCTGATTTGCGTGGGCTTGTGGGCAGCAAGATCTGGATTACTGCTGGTGCTTGAACAAGCGGAGGGAGGGACGGGAGTGTAAGACCTTATCAGGTTGCCGATGCAAATGGAGAGCTGAATGAAATGCTTGAGTAAGAGTGCCAGCTCCATTTGCAAGATAAGTGCAGACTGATAACAAATTATACCTTGGATTTTTGGGTTGTGAAGACTTCGGACTGTTGCATGAAGTAGAGGGATCATTGTAGCAGAAATCCTCTGCAGTGACGCGGTGGCTGTCAAATTATTCAGGGAGAGATGCATGGGTTAGTGGCAGTGGGTGCTTTTGGCAGGTCGTCGCAGAAATAGGTGCAGTGTTGTCAGGAGATAGAATCACTAATGTGAAGGCCTGCTGCCAGAGGTGGCTGAGAACCTTGTCCATGGTGGCAAACAAATGATTCAGCTGATGGTGGTGCCTGACCAGAATGGCTATTGAGAAGCCAATGTGACTTGAAATATAGAATCTGATGGACCTTGTGGCAAAATCTTCGGAGATAAAAAAAAGACGCTGAGATAAACAAGGGCAGAACCAAAGACAGAGTGGGGAAACAGGCAAGGTCTCGAAAACCAGTAGTAACAATCCAATTCAGCTACCAAGTCCAAACCATAAAAAAATGAGGAGAGATAGAAGCAGCAACTAGGTCAAACATGGAAACGCTCAGAATTGCACAATAGGGGAACAAGATTTTGCAAGGGTTGTGAGGAAGTCTGAGTCTGTTTATGAGGTTGCTGATGTGGGTAAATGTGATTCAGGTGCGTCAAGTGTTCAGTATAGTCATAATGGCATAGTTAAAACATATAAGTCATATTTGAGGGTTTTCTAATCAGGCACTAAACAAAATACACATTAAAAGGCTAGGTAGACCCATTTGTGTGGGGGACCCATTTGTTTATGACACTGGCAAGATATCTGCTGTATTAATTCCACTGGCCTGCCTACCTGACAGTGTTTGCTCCATGCTTGCTCCGGACAGAATGGCTGTGTCTTTGATGGGAGGCGTGATGGCTGACATTGTTGAGTGTTCCCATTTTCTGTTTGGGTTTCTGGAGTTTGCTATCCTTTGGAGTTTGACGTGCTCTGTTCATTCTGTTTGGTCGGACAAATGTTTCGTTTTATTCCAGACTACATATTTGGCTTAGACTGTATTGTCTGTAAGGGTTGGTGTGTTTATTGTATTTGTTGTGTTTTTATTTATATATTTCACAGTATTCCACAAAGTCTAGTGTATTGAGTGTATTTGTGGGCTTTTACTTGTTTTATTGGATATTCATTTTCTTTTAAAGCTGAAAAAGCTAGTTAGAAAAAGTGAAGAACTTTGTATGGAGATCAGAATATCAGAGAGACTTCTAATACCCTAAAGGGTTCTAATATCTAATAACTATGTTATTCTAATAGTAACTCTCTAAATCAGCTAGCAACACCCTAACATTTTGAGGCAAACCTCCCTCACATTTTATTATTAAAATATTTCAATGTAGATTTCTCAATTTGATTATCAGTTTTTCTTTTTCTCCAGTTGCGTAATGCCATGGTGAACAGGCAGACGGGAAGCTTCTCTATGAAAGTAAAGAAGACTGTGGATAAAGGGGCAAGAAACTCCATCTACACACACACAGACAAACATGAGTAATAGGTCTATCAATAGGTTTATCATTCTCTTATAGTGTCTGTGTGTTTGTTTATGACTATGTCTCAGAAGCGTGTGCTTGTTCTACACAATGACTACTACTACACAGACATTAAAGGAACTCCCTTCAGGTAAGATTTTTTTTTTCTTTATATATTTATAAAAACAAATGTGGAACAACAAGAGATTGAGACAGAAGACTGGACTCCCATTGCACTATCCCCTGCAGCACAGCTCAGAAATAATTTTAAACATGTAGTCAGGGTCCAAAATGAACAGTTGCCCAACACCAAATGTAAATAAAAATGGACCTTGGCAAGAAAGTAAAATGAACGGTTGGTGATCTTGTCATCAACAGTTCAAACAGTAGAGCAGGAATAGGCAGCTCCAGTCCTGGAGGGCCACTGTCCTGCAGCCTTTAGCTTTATCCCTAATCAAATACCCCTAAAAATTCTGACCTTAGTCTTCTTGCTTGAGTGGTTGGTTTGATCTGATGTTTTTAACAAAAGTTGCTCATCTTTGCAGTATAGCAAGACATATCAGTGATAAGATCATGTCTTCAATACCCAGTAAATTCATGATAAAAGCATAAGTTGCTTTTGATAATAACATCTGCTAAAAGAATAAAGGTGGAATAAAGTATATAGAATAAAAAATAGAGTATTTTTGTAGCATAATATTTGTAGTGGGTATCAGAATGAGGCACAGACAAGAATGGCAGTGTAACAGCTTGAAAGGGTTGAATCCAGCGGAAGCCTGTCCTTTGTAGGATCAGGGTTCAGGGCAGTTGGTGCTGAGGTGCTTTGACAAATGTAACACTGCACACCAACACAGTGGAAGTGGTTGTTGATGCTCTGGGTTGTGCTTTGAGGTTGTGAGTAGGTCGCCATCATGATGTTTCAGGTTACAGACCCCCCCCCCTTCTGTCAGAGGCAGCTGACAGAAACTAATAAACACATTGCATTGCATTTCCACCGTCAAGAAGAGTGCATTAATGCAGGCCCACACTTCCGGTTCCCACCTCTTGAGAAAGGGTTCATCAGCCTGCTCAGAAAAGTTTGTTAGCAGTTGGCAGGCTACCACATCATGGCTACCATGCACATGTTTGTTTGGGCTCACAATTTATGCCTACATTCTCAGTGTAGTGGATGACAGAAAGAGGGACAGACAAGAAAGCAGGTAATTTTATCCTGGACAAGCCTTTTATTAAAGTAATTAATAAAGTAAAGGAAAAATAGGCTGGCATCTGGGGTGTGCAGAGGAGTGTTGGTGAAAATGATGTTGTCTCTTTGCTATCTAGTGCTTGTGAATAGTAATCAGGGATCTTTTATCACTTTTGCTGATGCTTATACCCAGGGGCATCGTCAATAACCAAAACTAGCACGTATTGGGGGTTGCCGAATATTTATACCACAGTTAATGGAAACCTTGTATCAGGCTATTAATTAATTATTTAAATTGCGCATTTGGCGCTTTTATAAGAGCTAACTTAATGTACAAACCGAACAGAGCAGTTATCAGCACAATATGACTGAAGTGCAGTTTTTGAGTGTCGCGCGAATCAACTTACACTCTGTACGCGTTTGCCAGCATGCTTGAGAAGTGTGATGAGATTTGCGCAAACCATTCCTATCGCTGATCCGATGGTCAAATAACCTATGTGACCTATTTTAATTATTTAGAGAAACAGACACTTTAAAATGCTTTGGAGAAAGTTGAACAGTATCTAAGAGCAAATAAACTTAAAAGACTGATGAAAAGAAGAGAAAAAAGTTAGTCTTGAACTAGCACTAACATCGATTAAAATCTTTTTAAACTACTCATGACCAACTTTACAAGAATTTATCATGTTTTATTGTAGGCTTTTAAACCTTAACCTTATAAACCTTATGAGTGAGCATGACCCTGGGACTCTAATAAAAGAGTTCACACTTTAACCACCCCAATGTTCAAAGCAAAACTACGCCCTTGCTAATACCTTCCGCTTTGAGGGTAAATTTGTTTTCAGGTGCTCCTTATAATGCAGCCAGCGATGCTGGATTTCTCCAAGCTACAGGCTGTTCATAACTTAAAGGCTGTGTAACACACTGCAGCTAAATTCGGTTGTCAGTTCACCTTTTACTTCTTAATCGCATTCTGTACACAAATAATTCACTAAAATATGAGAGTGACAACCGCATTAACTCCTGAAAAACACAGGTAGTGACAACTGCATTTATAGAAATTCTACGCAGTGTGTACAGAAATGAACCAAACAACTCGGTGTTAATGACATATTTAAATGCGCATCAGAAATGCGTCTTTGTCTGTATGTGAGATGCAAGAAAATAACAGTGAAAGAAGTCTTAATCTTTGCACATTTTGACACGGGGCTAGTTGCACTCACGAGGTGGTGCACTGTTAGTGTTGCCAGATATAAATATATACATATATATATATACCAGGTTCAGTCCAGTTCTCCTCTGGCCAAACCAGCAAGCTCCAAAATCCATCTGGTTCCCGTGGTCTTGTGCTGATGGCTGTCGAGGTGATGAGGTTTTCGCTGGGGATCTGTCTCTAGGGCTCATCTAGTTGGCATGCTCTAGGTGCTGATCCACCATCTGGACTGGATGCAGTTTGGATCCGGGTGACTTCAGTGACCATCTGATCTAGATACAGACTGGATCTGGGTGGCAACGGTGAAACAGACTAATATTAGTGTAGATGCCACTCTTGTTACGATGTAACAAGTACAATGCATCTAACTGGTCCAGGTGGTGTGTGTTATGATGCAGTAAAGTAGAGGTAGGTGTAGAGAACTATTGGCCATTTAGTTATTTCTAGAATAGCACGTCTCACCATACCCTAATGTTTCATTTTTTTTAAACCATGAACTTTGATATCTATATTCATGTGCATAGTATTTGCATTATACCCTGAGGCGATTAAATATTATATGATACATATAAAACATACTGGGAAATAAAGACATGTTGCCCAAGGTATATCTTTCAAAAAAGTGGTAATGTCCAATAATTTGCAATGCTAATTTATTATATTTGCTTGTTACTTCTTAACCAGCAGTAAGGAGTTGTTCACAGGTTGCACATGCATCCATTTATCTGAAAGAACATGTTTCCGAGGACTGTTTAGAATTGTAGGTAATAATTTGACCTCTTCCAGAGTTATTTTTGGCATAAGTATTGTTTTAGACCTTCAAATGATTTAGGGCCTAAATAAACAGGTTGAATTTTGACTGATTCTTGAATCAGTTTAGAAAGATTGCTTCCCTTTTTGGTGCATTCATGGAAAAGAACCGACTCGAAAGAGTGAACCATTTGCCAGTCAGTTATTGCTGGTTCTTATTCTAAACAAGCATAGTGTTATAGAAGTGATGTTACATTGTGCGTCATTACACAATTACTTGGTTTAACTGTTTGACTGTTTTACACAATTTTAACAGTAGAGTCATTACTATTCCCCAACAATGGATTCCACTTTGGCAACACATTAAATTTGCAGATACACTCCAACCCTCCAAAAAACAAAACAAAACAAAAAAAGATACAGTTTAGGGATTTAGGCTGGTATTTATGCCTCTAGCATTTATGGCTGGTAATGTGGTAAATTGGCCCCAACATTGTCTGATGTGAGGGGAAAAAAGCAAAAATAGAGCTTGATTATTTATGAAATCTATGGTATGTGTGGTATCTGCAAGAAATTAACAGAACCACAGAAGCCAGAATGGATGAATAAATACGATATAATGAATAGAATAAAGAATAGATTGGTAATGTAAATATCTGTATTAAAGCAGATGTCTGTTATTTATTTCTCTTGTTTTCAGCTTAGGAGTGGCCCTGTCCAGAGGTCATGGCAAATATTTCTTCAGAGGAAATATCTCTGTTGAAGACGGTAATTATAGATTTAAAGAGACTCTGTTCACTATGATTTACTTAATAGATTATAATAAATGTGTGCCTGTATGCGTTAAAAACATGTTCACCATTGGCCAATGAGGTTTGCGCACCTATTAGACAAGGTTAACGGAGGTCGATCAGAACAAAACTCAGTGGGCCTGTTTGACTCATGGCCCTAAAGGTCTGTGAGAAATTTGAAAGATATCAGCCACTAAGTGGCGCTAAACACCTCTGTAATCATGTGACATTTCACTTGCACATATATCATATGTTAAATCTCCTCATTCTGAACAACTATGCCTTAAGAAGCAGGACTGTCAAATCATACATGAATTATTCAAGAGTATTAAAAAAAAAACATCTTTTGCAAACTAGTCCTAGATTTTTCACTCAGTCTCAACAAAACCATTGCAATACAATTCTCTAGACTCTCTATGTCAATAATTCTATAATTCTAAATCCTGAACGAAAGGTAAGCACATGTGACAGATGATTCTATACAAGCATGCAAAATTTTATGGAGATTGGACCATAGGTGGGGCTATAACAGCAATAAATGTTAATAAACATCATTTTTCTATGGTAAATTACCTGCAATTGCCAATAATGCCCTTTTTAGTCATTGATTTAGCTGGTTGCAGCCGTGTTAAGTAATACACTATGTCTTTTTCCTGATGTGTTTGAACTCCATTAATCGCTGCTTGCAGCTATATTTCTTATCATTAAACATGATAAATACAGAGAGACTTCTCATTTCAGAAGACCAGGCTTAGGCTGTGGTTGCGGGTTTGAGCAACATTCTTATCCACCAGTCATTTCCTACTGATTTTAAGCCTAGGTTAGGTGTGCAGATCTGATTGTTTGTTAGGAATTAGTATTGATGTTCCTCATCAACAGATATTGCTAATCAAGGACCCTGTCCTGCTTGGCTAAATCATGTCACATAAATCTGAAGCAGCATTAAGCAACAGCATGATGGGTGTTTCTTCTGTTTCAGGACTACATGATTTGGAGCACCCGGATGTTGTATTAGCGAGCGAATGGTACAGTAGTAGATGTCTTAAGATGTTTTATTCAGTGACTTCAAAGTACCTCAAAGTTTTGAGGAGTCCACAGAATGTGTTTGCATGTTTGCATGTGTGTGACCGATTGGTTTGACTTTTCAGGACGTACTGTAACACAGAGGAACATCCAGAACATAATTTTCTAACTCAGATTGATGCCATCAAGCTCTATTTTAATGGGGAACCACATCTGAAGTGTAAGTTGAATGCACATGCACACTAACATTTGTTTTGATGACCCTGATTTGTTTTTGTGTTGTCCAACAAAAACAAGCAAACAAACAAACAAAAATAAACAAATGAAATAATAATCACTTATTTTTTCTAAACACAACAGCAACACATTTGGATGAAGTTTCATGGGGGGCAGCAACCCTTTAAAAGTTATATTATAGAGTATATTATATTAAAATCTACAAGATATTAGAGCATGCTGTGTATGTGCGTGTGGTGCATTATTTGGTTAGTATCTTGATTTTGGTAGGTGATAAGAATCTGATCCAGGAGGTTCTGTTTGATGCTGTGGTCACAGCACCGCTGGAAGCGTACTGGACCAGCCTCGCTCTCAATAAGTCAGAGTAAGAACAGTACATACTTTTAAAATAAATTTTAAGACATACTCTGAATGTTATTCCAAAAATATCTTTATAATATTTAATCACAATGTAATATGTTGCCTGGCTTCTGAAAGTAAAATACTAACCAAAAGGCTAGGTTTTATTTTATTTTTTATTTTTTATTTTTTCCCCAGAATTCCAGAATTTTTTCTTATACACTTTATCATTCATTATGTGTTTTCTGTGGTTCTCTTTGTTCTGGTAGGAATTCTGATAAAGGGGTGGAGATAGCTTATCTCGGCACTCGAACTGGACTAACACGCATCAACCTTTTTGTGATGCCAGACCAACTGACCAATCAGTTAGCAATTTTTACCTCCTATGACAGAGTTCATATTACAATCTAAATGCAGTAGAGCAGTAGTGCAACAGTAACTGATGTGTAATAAATGTTTTGCAAGAGACTGTAAATGCCAGTGTTGGTGGAGTAACTAATGAAAAGCAACAATATTGCTAACATTTTTCAACAGTGTGACAGTGTCTCTGCTGCTTTCAAAATAGTGTTATAAATTTTATCTTCCACTATTTATATATTTAAGATGTTGCTCCCTTGAGTAGCTATGTAGTTAGCTCATTTTTCTTAGTAACTGGTATTCAGTCAAAGAAGGGCAAAATTTGTAGCTGACACTATGGGATCTCCACCCTTATGTGGTCTCTAAAGCTGTATAACATAGTGTCAATGCAGATGTCGAATGACAACCGACTCCATATTTGAGTGTCCCAGACTCTTCTTCTCCTTCTTCTGCCCCATCAGGGAAACAAGGTTATGTTAATGTTGAAAGTTTAATCCCTTTCAAGTCACTTACTTTAATGCTGTGTCAGTAGCTAAGGGAACTGTATGCCCACCACACTGTGACCCAGCCAACACAAAAAACAGTGTATTTTAGCCATCAGAGTAATTACAAGCACTAAGGAGGGTTCTTGTACTGCTATCTCCCCACTGGCCGCTCACATCTGAAAAAGCTCTGAGAGCCAAAAGGACAGCAAACAGCTCAAGGCAATTTATGTGGCACCGAACTAAGCTCCTGTTTAGGGGCTGGGATCCAATAGGACAGTATGGATCCAATTAAGGGGTAGTTCACCCAAAAATGAAAATGCCCAATGATTTATTCACCCTCAAGCCATCCTAGGTGTGACTTTCTTCTGTCAGACGAATACAGAAAAATCGGAGTTATATTGAAAGTTGAAAGTTTGAAGTCAGTAGCTGGTGCTCCTGCTATGATGGGTGCATCCTTCCATCATAAAAAGTAGCCTACTCCACACAGTTTAGGGAAAATATCCATACTTAAAAGAGAAATATCCATATTTAAAACTTTGTAAACCGTAATCTCTAGCTTTTGCTAACTGTCTTACGCACGTTCATGAGAGCATTTCACACTCCAGCAGAAATATATTTATATAATATTTTTATACCTCTGTCAGCAGTGTGGTAGCCTACACCAATCCAGACGATATATATTGTCTATATATACCCTGCCCGAATAGACCATAAACCTTTAATCTTCACATCTGCAGTAATAATTTATTCACAGACATGAATCCCAAGAACTAGTCATGTCCAGACAAATCATGACTTTTCACTTTACAACTATCTTTGATAAGGCATAAGATTTCATCTCAAACATAGCACTACACCTAGATGGTGAAACAGGTATTAATTTTATGCAGGACTTAATGTGCATTTTAAGTCCAGCCTTACAACTGGGTGTACGTCCAGCTGGTGCAACTGGCTCCAGGTGCCACATGCTGGACAACTGTTCCGCAAGGCTTCATAGCGAGATTAATGCATCTGTTGTGACAGCCTTGCACCTGACCACCAATCTAGCACTGCTCCCTCCAGGTAGAATGAAATGGCTAGCTTGGCCATACAGTGGCACATCACCAGAAAACGTGAAAAACTGCTTTGCCACATGTAATGAGAAACTCTGAAGTTCACCCAGTATTGGAGGGGCCTAATGCACAACAGCCCTGAAAGGGTGATGGTGCCATAATGTCCATCAAGCACAACATCTGCTCAAACATTCACAATGGAAGAGCTACAGTGCTGTTATACATGCACTCATGGTTAGTTCAGTTTCATTCCTTAGAATTCTGAAATGTCTGGTAGTCCAAATGCAGAACAGGCCAATCTCTGTGCTTACACACCAGCTTAATTAAAAAAAAAAAAAAAAAAAAAAAGAATTAATTAATCATCCAGTTAGCCTCAGCTGAGCTAGGGCAGCATCTATGCACCTGGTGAAAGTACAGGAAGCTAAGGACAGGCCGAAGGGAGCTAAATCTTAAACTGAAATGTTGTATCTTGTAACATATGATATGAACCTTTTTTCAGATTCACAAGATGAGTCAGTCCGAAGACAGCATTTCACAAGTTCGCCTGCCCATCCAGTCCTGATGGGCAATAGTAAACAAACTTGGCTTACTGTGCTTAATGGAGGCTCAAACCCGAGGCTCGTCTTGAGCGCAGAGTTCGACCCCCCTATTGCGATAATACCTAGAGGGAGAATAACATAAATAGAGGAGGAGAAGGGGAGGTGGAGGGATGCCGGAAGAACTGAGGATGGGACGGTGCAATGAGAGCTGCTTATATAGGCTCGTAATGATGATTGACAGGACTGAATGATTAGGCTCCTCCTGAGCCTACGTTTGGAACTTCATTTTATGGCTCGTTTCCACCGAGCGTTATGGTTCAGTACAGTACAGTACGCAATTATTACCGTTTCCATTGTCAAGTTGTGAATGGTACCAAAATAGCGAACCGTACCATAACACTTTTTGGTACCCTTCCATTGGGGTACCTAGCACAGCAAAAGGTACCAGAAGGGTGGAGCTAAACTGACTGCAGAACGTCGACTGGTTGGCTAGAATTGCCACTTGCTACAAGGGGATAAATCGTCTTCTTCACTCGTTCCTATTGTCACACTTTATCGTTGATCGTTACACCACGCCTATCAAGTAAGGGTACTGTTGGTGGTGGAAACACTCGATCAAGGTGTTGCATCCTGAATCGTACCATACTGCACTGTCCCGTACCGCTTGGTGAAAACAAGCCATCATCTGAAGACTTCCTCAGTGTCCTATCCAAGGCCCTAAAGTCCAAAATGGACTGAAGTTTTTCTTGTGATATGGAGGGTGAATTGGCATTGTTATACAGGCTTCAGTGCGTCGCTCCTGAGTTCTCATAATGTCAGCAACTAATAAAGCATTGATATGACTGACTTAAAAGGGAGCTTCTTCTTTAAATAGTAGCTTGTCTGTGAACTTTTTTTTATTAGCAACAGTAGTATTGTAGCTAGTCACACTATGTGCCATAATAGCTTCCCCAACACTGGCTACAAAACAAACTGCTGTTTCAAGTAATTTGTGTCACAAGAACACTACAATAAATGTTATCCAAAAATAAACATAGACTAAAATTCTATCATGTCAAATATTAATAGTTTAATATTCGTTTTCTAGCAGCCTGTAATAATGAGCATTGTGTGTGGTGTGTGTTGTAAGAGACTTCCTGACGGGAGAAGATAAGGAGGTGGTGTTCAGTGCTGATCATTTTCCTCTGTGGTACAAACGGGCTGCTGAACAGGTGCCTGGCACCTTTATCTACTCCCTTCCTTTTGGCACAGGTGATCATACACACAAAACAGCTAGTTTCATTACAGCAGTAATCCATTCATGCATTACACCATGATCGAACCAGGCACGATGTGTTGAGTCATTTCTTTGTCTACACTCTATGTGAACCTGCTATGACACAATCAAACAATCACATGTCATTTTACAATGAATGACACAATGACAAGACATTAATGTTGAAGGAATAGTTAATCCAAAAATGAAAACTGTCATTCACTCACCCTCATTTTGTACCCCACTGTTGCTGGAGCAACGAGACATCATGGGTGGGGTGACGTGGAGACCAGGAAGCATAAAAGCACGTGCGGTGTGTAAGCCAGTAGCTTCTGTGTTAGAGAAGCAACTGCGGCAGGGATGGCAGAAGTAAAGCAATGAGATGCAGCGTCTCGTTCCCTCGGGGAACCATGGTTACATTTAAAATGCAGTTTCCTCGTTGAGGGAGCTCTTGATTGGAGGATGGTCTCAACAACCTTGGTTGAGAGACCGGAGGCTATGAGTTGTGCCTCCTCAGGGGCCACATCCACAGCTTCCACATCTCCCTGGGGGAGAACCCCTTGGTCCTGCGCCACCACTGCAGGGGTCTCATGTACAGCAGGCCAAAAGGTATTACGTTGGGTGCAGCTGCCATCAGACCCAGCAGTTTCTGGAACTGTTTGTGGTCCTCTGTAGTGGAGAAAGCACACTTTCCTTGGCGTTTAGTCTCAATCCCAGCTCTTTCATGAGAGTCAGAACAACATCTCGATGCTCCATGCTCTGAATGAACTAACATCAACAAATCTTGATAGTTCAGTATGCCGATGCCCTGGAATCTCAGAGGAGCCACAGCAGCAACCACACACTTGGTGAAAGTGCAGGGTGAGAATGCAAGGCTGGACGGAAGAACCTGATACTGGTACGCTTCACCCCCAAAGCGAACCTTAGGAACTTCCTGTGTTGAAGAAGGATGGAAATGTGGAGGTATGCGTCCTTCAGATCTGTCGTAACAGACCAGTCCTCGGACCTGATCTGAGACACAACGCAGCATACTGAACCTGAGGTGCATGACAGCGCGGTTCAGCTGACGCAGATCTAGAATGCAGCCTCTCCCCATCCTTCGGAACAGTGAAGTACCGGCTGTAGAACCCGGATTTTCTGCGAGAGGAGGGACCACCTCGATGGCCCCTTCCTCAAGAGAGTGTACTTCTTGTTCCATAACCAGAGCCTGCTTGGGGCCCACCAGAGTGGGAAGACCCATGGGTGGAGGTGGCATAAGAACAAACTGAATTCTGTAGCCTCCTCTACAGTGTGCAGGACCCATTGAGACACGTTCAGCAGATGCTGCCAGATGGTCTACTAAAGGAATCAGTCTATCGAGACTGACCTCTGGTGTACTTAAAGCGGCTAGCTCGATACCCTGAAACAGGTGACCGGCAGGGAACGGCCAATCTAGCTGCTCTAGAGACCTCCTTAGTTTCCCAGCACCGCTTCATTCCCAGGTAGATGCTGCGAGATGCGCTCGCTGGAGACCAATGTGCCCTGAAGCACCGTAGGTGGCAGGGTTAACAGATCGATCTCCCAGGGGCACTGAGGAGAGACGGGCACTGTATGATGAGGTGTACACTGCTCTCCCTCAGAGGGGCCTGCCCTCAGACGTCCTAGATGGCAGGCGTCCGGAACGCATGATGACCTCTTAGATCCGGGAGAAGTGTTTCAGTGTATGAAACACGACCAGCATCTCCAGGCACTGATGTACCACATGAGATGGCGGCCGCTCCACGGACCACGGACTGAATGGCCACTCATGACCGCTCACCAACTGGTGAGGGAGGTATCTGCCATTAGCATTAAGCGGCGACGAGTCCCCAACACCGGGCCCTGGGACCGTAACCAAGGCTTTCTACACTTCTAAGGCACGTAGGCAGCACCGCGTGACCTTGATCATGCGAAGTCTTGGTTCTGAGTGACCACTGCATGGGTCTCATGTACAGCAGGCCAAAAGGTATTCCGTTGGACGCAGCTGCCATCAGACCCAACAGTTTCTGGAACTGTTTGACAGTGAGTGACCGGCCTACTCTCACTCTCTTGACTGTGAGGATCGACTTGATCCGAGCAGGAGACAGACGTGCCTGCATCGTGGTCGAATCCTACACCACACCCAGATAAGTGGTTCTATGTAATGGAGAAAGCACACTTTTCCCGATGTTGAGTCGCAATCCCAGTTCTTTCATATGGGCGAGGATGACATCTTGATGCTGAGCCATCAGCTGCTCAGAATGAGGTAATATCGACAAAAAGTCAATATAGTTCAGTATGCAGATGGCCTGGAGTCACAGCTGAGCCAGAGCAGCATCCACACACTTAGTGAAAGTATGGGGTGAGAGTGTAGTAAATGGCCGCTCTACAAAGGCTGCTCCCGCCCAGCAGCCTATGTCAGTGTGCCCACACATCAACCTCCTCGGAGGAAGAGAGGTATAGCACCATGTTCTCAAATGGGGGAAGAAAACGCAAGCGTGCTTCCGAACCAAGAGAGCACAGTAAATAAATTTAATTTCTCAGAATTAAATTGGCACATTATGAATGCTTGTGGACATAGTGACACTCTCAAATAAAAGCTGTGCAAAGTAGCACAAAAAACAGAGTGACACACACACACAGAGCACTTGCTGAAAGGACAGAAGCTACCGGCTTACTCACTGCACATGCTTTTATGCTTTATGCCCGTGATGTCTCGTTGCTCCATTGGACTGATTACACACGTGTTTTAGAGTGTGGTCACACTGAGGGTGTTCCTCTAGCGTTTCGATGCAGCTCGAGTTCCCGAAGGGGAACTAGATAAGATTTTGAATAAGAGACTACAATGTAAAAAGCAATTAGTTGAGTCAACATAAAATCATTTGGAAATTTGGAAATAATTTTAAGGCAGCTGGGTAACAAATTATTTTAAGTGGGCTCAACAAATTGTGTTTTCTTTTTACAGTGTAGTTCAGATCCAAGTGTAAAGAAGATTTCATCCGGAACAAAAAAACCAAAGACAGAGAGGTTGCAGGATTCATGTGAATCATATTTTGAGAGACAAGACAAATGAGAGAAGGCAGTGCTCAAAGACAGGAATTAATCATTACTGCATAAAAACACAAATTTACAGCCAACTAAACATGGTGAATGCTCTGCAGATCTTTATTAGCATCAGCAGGAGATGATTGGAGCTGTTCTCAGTATGTCACAGTGAAGGTTTCCATTACACTAGACTTTTAAACATGCAAACTTACATTGGAGCCCACAATGAACATAGACAACAAGTGCCATGCTCTAGGTCAGAGTTGTATATCTAGATATACTTAGGGACAGTAGTCAGGTCTCCATTGAGGGCCTGTTAAAACAAATGTGCTACAAGTGTTTTTCTAACTGTAATTTTTTAAATATATGCATTTACTGTTATAGTCCTACCGTTGTTTGTCATAGTGCATGTAGCAATAGACTGTATGTTTTGAGAGTGGAAGTGGACACCCTGAGAGGGCCCAGAGATAGGCAGGAAAGTGTGCATTGCTGCTTTATTCAAGCTGCTTTATTGCAGCATTTGTAGTCAGACTAAATCACAGTGATTTTTGGGGCAAGTGATACTTGCAACATGCTGTCTTTCAGAATGATAGTTTACCCCTGTGAAGACTTGATAACTTGCCTATCACACAACTAGCCTAAATGGCTGCATCACATATTTTATGTTGGTCTCTGGAACACAAATTATTGCATGGACTGATCTTTTCAGATAGACCTCCATCTTCTCCACCTCAAACCAAGAATGCTGCGCTGCATAGTTAGTAAAGTAATGATGTGTGAGATTGCATTCTTTGAGACTGATTTGTTAGGAAGAAATAATGGATTATTTACCATTCATCTTAACTGAACACTAAAAATGCAGTATTTACAGAATATTCATGGATGTCAGTCACTAGTTTACAGCATTTTTTTTACAGTAGTAGTTCTGCAGTTCATTCAAATTAAACGGCAACCCTATCCAACTTCTCCCAAACGAGTCCACTGCCTTTTAAATTATGGGCGACATTGCCAATTTGAGTAAATTCCACTCAAAAAGACTGAAAGAGATCAATTCAATTAAAAATGTTGCAAACAGTCCTGCCCATTTGACTGAATGGACTCTAAATTTTCTGTAATACTATAAGTAATCTAGTACCTTTATATTTTAACTTGGTATTGGTATCACAAGAATATCGGAGACAAACTCACTTTTCAGTTTGGTGTGTTCTTTTTCTCCTCATTTTCTTTTTCTTATTGTTAGGGGTTCAAGCACGTAGTGCTGAAACCCTATTGTAATTGTTAGGATTTTTATTATTATTATTATTATTATTATTATTATTATTTTTCTGCCGTAAAACTGATCGTGCAGAAAAAACCGTAAGTCGTAGAGACTTCAAATTTGGCCAGATGGTAGAGCTCAATTTGGGGAGAACCTATCAAAGTATCAGCCCAATCGGCCCATAGGTGGCGCTACAGCGCAAAAAACTAATTTTTTTGACATTTTTGGCCGTAGCTCGTACAATCTTTGTCGTAGACTCAAAATTTTAACATCGTTGCGATCCTTGGGTCAAGACGCACAAAAGTGCACTGGCGCAGATTTTTCGTACGACGTACCGTTTTTCCGCAAAATGGCGTTATATCTCAAACCTACTCTTGCGAACTAGTCCTAGGTTTTTTGCCCTATTGGAACCAAACCAGTGCTGAAATATTCTCTAGACATTGAATATCAATAATTATCAAAAAAAAGTTGAAATTTCGATTTTCGCGCAAAATAGCGCAAAAAAACGTGTTATGCTAACGTTAGCCAAATGCTAATTGAGGCTATAACTCTTGAACGGAATGAGATATTTTCGCCAAACTCGGTACGCATATGTAAAAGCTCGATTTTGGGGTAAATAAAAAAAATTGCAGCGTTCGGCCGCTTGGTGGCGCTATAATAACGAAAAAACATAAAAACGGCTATAACTACAATACCGTTTGTCCGATTGACTTGAAAATTGGTGTGCAGCGTCTTTGTCCAAAGTGCCAAGACGATCTATGACGTCATTCGCGTAGCTTAAAAAACATGACCGCCATCGACCAATCAACTTTGAGCACCCATTAGACGAGGTTAACGGAGGCCGATCGAAACGAAACTCAATGGGCATGTTCGACTCATGGTCCTAGAGGTCTGTAAGAATTTTGAAGGAAATCGGCCACTAGTTGGCGCTAACGAGTTTTATGGCTCTGTAATCACGTGGTGTTTCACATATCTACACAATATGCATATCATTTGATAGATCTCCTCATGATGCACAACTTTGCCTCAAGAACCATTGCTGTCAATGAAATCGTTCATTAATTATTCACAATTATGTGAAAAACCTACTTTTGCGAACTAGTCCTAGGTTTTTTGCTCAATCTCGATCAAACCACCGCAGTAATATTCTCTGGACTCTCTAGATCAATAATTATCAAAAAACTGTTGAACCTTTTGGATTTGGACAGCTTTAACACAGTCATTGAAAATGTTGTTGTTTACCTAGTGTACCCAAAAGTCTGTAAATCCTAAATGACAACTCAAAACTCTTTCTGTTTCTGTGGAAAAGACAACAAATACTGCACTCTTGTGGAAGCAGTATGCAAAATTCACTGGAATGCACTTCATGATGTTTTCACATGAGTGCTTTAAAACCTCATTTTCTTGCCTTTTTCACTTCTAATCCGCAGTATTTACTTGAATGCTTCTAAAGCAGGGAAATATAATTTGTTACCTGTCAAAATGACAGACAGAATCCATTAATGTTCCAGATAAGGACAGAACGATTTCAGTGGTTTTGTTACATAATATAGACTTACAGATATTACTGCAATAATATTTAACAGTTGTTGGTTGATGTGGATATTGTTAAAATGTTGGAAAATTAAGTCAGTGCTTAAGATCAGTAGAGCACAAAAAACACACAGCTGCACATTAAAATAGGAAGTGTTGGCCTGGTCTCCTCTATGCTATTTGTTTTAAATGAACTGTATCTCTGTTTCAGGCTCTGAGAATAAGAGTGTGGTTTTGGCCAGCAGCGCCATTCATTTGTTGGATGAGAGAGAGTCGCCTATCGCAGCAGGTACCACACTAGCCTTCTAACCCTACCTGAATATCACTGCAAATTTTACAGAATCTTGTGGTTTTTTTTTTTTTTTGTTGTAGTTTCTGTGCAGTAGAAATGTATAGACATAAAAGAGAAACACTAGACAAACAGTAGGAATAGATAAACAGAAATAGAACAATGCAGAGAGAAAATTAGAAAGTGTCTGCTTGAACATAAGCCTGGAGGAGCACTCACACACACACACACACACACACACACACACACACACAACACACACACGAGTACGCTCATGCACAAATGATTCATGTTATAACTGACAGCGAAATGAAGTAGAACAGACAGATTTTCACTCTCTACTGCTCATGATTCATTGTTTTGCTGGAGCGGACATACACACAACTAAAATCAAGTTCTATACAGTATTTCATGTTTATTTTGTATAATTTAAATTTGATGTATCTTATACATCTTTCATTTTTATGCTTTAATGCTAATCACTAATGAACATATTTAAGAACTTTTTTTTTTTTTTTTTCCATACAAGCACATAGACATATACACAGATATATGACAAATTGACCTTTCTGGCTCAATGTGTTGGTTTATTTATTCTGAAAATTATATATATATATATATATATATATATATATATATATATATATATATATATATATATATATTTTTTTTTTTTTTTTTTTTTTAAATAATGTCCATACAGTGCTTCAGACGTGATACTGCTCAGTTTCACATGCGTATTGCAGCACACACTAATGCAGCCTGACATGCTGATGACAGAACACTCTTGTGTAACCGGGGCATTTGTATGCGTATGTGTATGTGTGTGCGTGTCCTTGATGTGTTTCAAAGGCCAGTTTACAGGATTTCTATCTATAATCACAACTTGAATGTGATTTGTGCTTGATGACAGCCATAGCATTACATTAAAATTAAGTTAAATAGTTCCAGTGTGTGGGTCTGGTGTATGAACGTGCCACTTTTCCCTGTAGTTCATTTCAAATGGTCCTATAGTGTGACCAGTGTATTTTTAAGAGTATGAATTATATAACATACATAGATCATTTCTGACATATCAACCCTTTATGTGCATGTTTACGTAATCTTGTATAATCCATCATAAGCCATCTGTATCACTATTTCCCTTTTGTCATCTCGTTTCTCAAGAGCTCAGAATCTCTTTATTCACTGTTTGTATCTTTATATTTACACGGCTGAATTATACAATATTCATAGAACACATTAACATACACACACACACACAGAGGATCTGTCTACATGACCTAATAATGAACTGATAGGAATTCATCATAATTTATTGTATTTTATAATTAAAGATCACAAATTATGCAACAGACTGTAAATAATACCCTTCAAACAGGTATAGTTTCTCAGTATGTGAATACTGATTTTTACCAGCTGTGTAATCTGTAATTTCTGTATCACAGGTGGAAAAGCAATAATTGTATTACCCTCAGCCATTCACACAGCTTTTTCCCCTGTTTAAGGGGAAACACGTGAAACAGGATAGATTAAAAACATAAATTTGATATGTTCTCATTAATCTTTGGCCTAGCTAAAGCTCAGTGGAAGCTGATATTGCGTTATTCATAGAGCTGCAATAGTGCAAACAGCAGTAGTCGAGTATATTGTGACAAGGAAGACAGGCCATTTTTTTTTGCCTTCAAAGATTTTGAAATCTGTAATAGACAATAAACTGTGAGGTGACTACAATTTGGCGGGATCGTGTTGGACAATTAAAAAGGATAATTCAGTCCTGGCAAGATGAGCTTTTAATAAAACTTGGCTGTTTGTGCAGTAGAAAGGTGTTTTTTTTTTTTTTTCAAGGTAAAATAGCTCTTTTTTTTTTGGCAAAAAGGTAGGGATACTTTAGCACCCATAATGCACTAGGCGCAGGTAACATGGAAAAAGTACATGTACACATTGCTAATTTACATATACTACCAATACAAAACTGGTTGAAAATCTACAAACCTGTCCTATAAAACAGAATAACTGTTTGGCTTGACAGAAAGCCAACTGCCTTTTTGCCAAAAAGTATCAGCTGTTGTTTTTAGACTAGAACATGCATGTGCATTTGTTTGATCAGCCTGAAAAATACAGTTTTTCTAGCCTAATTTATGGACAGAGATTTATATCTTTTCCTTTTCAGGTAGGAGCTGTATTTGCATAATTAGAAAATAGCTGCCCCAGGGCAATTGTCAATATGGCTGCCAAGTACACTGACTTGCCTTAAAAGGAACTTTGTAAATACAAAACAGTATGTGGATACTTTGGAGTGTATCCTTGGTGTGTATTTGTGCTTCATGTGCTTCATGTGATGCTAATCTTCACATCACCCCAGAGGTTCCTTGTTCTCCTCTCTTTCGATGTTTTTCCGCTCCTCTCCCAAACCTGACTCTTTCGCTTTCATCTTCAGCTCCCTTTGATACTTGGCATTAATTGCTGCATACGCACATCCGTAGACAGCTGCTGCCAACATCATCAAACACACAATTCCGCAAACCACTCCTGTGATGACCACTGTGGCTATGGCATGTCTGTAGTTCACAGGTCGGGATCTCTGCTTGGCCTCACACTCGGGGAGTATCGCTTCTCCCGAGGGGCTGAAGTCACTCCCGGATGGTGATCTGGGGCTTGGATGGAGCTGTCCGCTGAGCATGCGGTGCTTGTTGTCCAGGTAATGGATGTTGGCAAACAGGTAGCTGTAGCTGGTGATCATGCAAGAGTGGAAAAGCTCATAGGGAATGTGCCGGAGGTCCCGCTCCAGCATGAGATGAGGCTGGACGCATGTAACGCTGTCGACTGCTCCACCTAAAAACAAGAGAAATGATGAAGCTGAAATGGCTAACAGATGGAAGTCATCTTCACTATATGGCTTAATCCTGGGTTATCATTCTTCTGAAGTCTGCTTTTAACCCTGGATAGAGGAACATTTTACACTTGTAATTTATAAGCGCTCTTAGTGCCACTTTTTACCTGGGGAATGTAAAGTCTGAAACATCAATTTATGAAAACCCAGGATTAATTGTTAATTCCCTGGGAAAATTATAAGCAGTTTGCTGTAAAACGTGAAAAACAGTCATCTCAGGTTAAGAATGACGCAGGGCTACCTAGTGTAACAAGCCCTTATGTAAAGCTTAGGACTGGTAACCAGAAAATTGCTTTTTCTATCCCCGTGTGGAGCGAGTTATGAACCAAACGTTTGAGTTTTCAAACCGAGCAAAACAGTGTATTGGGTGCTTTAGCAGAAGTGCTCGTGTAATAAGTATATATTGACGGTGAAAGTCATGGAAATGATTTCCACCATCGCACTCATGAGCCAATAAACATATTTATTAGCAGAATCTGTATATTAAATGCCATTTTGTGTGATAAGTGTTTTTTCCTGTCAAGGGGGATATGAAAGCCATCAGTTAGGGCTAATGGACAATAAGCCTGGATCCTTATCGCAACCATAGGTAATCAGGGCTTTGATATGGCTTCTTTGTGTCCAAAGGCCAAAATGACAAAACTCATCTAATGCAAATAAAAATACGCAAGCCTTTTCTTACTGTCTAACGTAAATGAAAATAATCCATGTTCAGCAAAAAATAATAAATTAAACAGCAGGTCATCCCATGCTTCAACATTTCAATTAAACTCGCAACAGCAGTTTAAAAGAGACATGCAACATTGACGCAAAAGCAAGTTCCATGATCTGCCGACTAGGGGGAAAATCCATGGAGCTCTAACAGGTGCGGCCCAAATCCGAACCTGCTACCAGTTGCCAGCTGCATACGTCAGCTGATCAGCCAATCCAACCGTGAGATACGTGATTAACTCATTCACACCTACCTGGAAAAAAAGGCACTGGCAGAGTGCAAGACAGGACACTCAAGCTTAACTTCACAAATGGCATAACATAAGCCCATTTCAGATGGTAATTGTTTCTCATGGGGACATAAGCGATTTTCAACATTTACCGAATCCAGAATGTCTGTGTCTTTCTCTCACCACTGCTGTAAAAATCCCAGGCCGAATTACTTACTGTTTTCTGACAAACATCAAGGTCGTGTGCTAATTCAATTGCTGTCTGAATCCACATCTCTGGGTTTACAAGACGAAATCGATTCAGAATTCAGTGTTTAACTTCTTCCTTTTTGACCACAGCTGAACACGTACACTAACTGTTGTGCTTCGCTGTAATTTGCATGCACATTTATTACTGAAATGCTGTAAAGTATTTAGAAGAACAAGACTTCATAACTGGTCGACCACATCGACTGGAAGATTTTAAGAACAAAATGGAAAAAAAAGAAAAGCATGTAAACATTTGAAATAGGTAATTATTATGACAGTATGCAATACAGGTTTACAATATTTATTATATACACTGACCAAAATTATAAACGCAACACTTTTATTTTTGCCCCCATTTTCATGAGCTGAACTCAAAGATCTAAGACTTTTTCTATGTACACAAAAGGCCTATTTCTCTCAAATATTGTTCACAAATCTGTCTAAATCTATGTTAGTGAGCACTTCTCCTTTGCCGAGATAATCCATCCACCTCACAGGTGTGGCATATCAAGATGCTGAATAGACAGCATGATTGTTGCACAGGTGTGCCTTAGGCTGCCCACAATAAAAGGCCACTCTAAAATGTGCAGTTTTACTGTATTGGGGGGTCCGGGGGGGGATGTCCGAAAACCAGTCAGTCTCTGGTGTGACCACCATTTGCCTCAAGCAGTGCAACACATCTCCTTCGCATAGAGTTGATCAGGTTGTTGATTGTGGCCTGTGGAATGTTGGTTCACTTCTCTTCAATGGCTGTGTGAAGTTGCTGGATATAGGCAGGAACTGGAACACGCTGTCATATACGCCGATCCAGAGCATCCCAAACATGCTCAATGGGTAACATGTCCAGTGAGTATGCTGGCCATGCAAGAACTGGGATGTTTTCAGCTTCCAGGAATTGTGTACAGATCCTTGCAACATGGAGCCGTGCATTATCGTGCTGCAACATAAGGGGATGGTCGTGGATGAATGGCACAACAATGGGCCTCAGGATCTCGTCACGGTATCTCTGTGCATTCAAAATGCCATCAATAAAATGCACCTGTGTTCGTTGTCCATAACATACGCCTGCCCATACCATAACCCCACCGCCACCATGGGCCACTCGATCCACAACGTTGACATCAGCAAACCGCTCACCCACACAACGCCATACACACTGTTTGCCATCTGCCCTGTACAGTGAAAACTGGGATTCATCCGTGAAGAGAAGACCTCTCCAAAGTGCCAGACGCCATCGAATGTGAGCATTTGCCCACTCAAGTCAGTTACGCAGTCAGGTGGAGGTCCTGGGCTGGTGTGGTTACACGTGGTCTGCGGCTGTGAGGCCGGTTGGATATACTGCCAAATTCTCTGAAACACCTTTGGAGACGTCTTATGGTAGAGAAATGAAAATTCTTAGATCTTTGAGTTCAGCTCATGAAAAATGGGGGCAAAAACTAAAGTGTTGCGTTTATAATTTTGGTACCAGGCAGCTTTGTTTACCTTACCAAATAAGAGGTTGCATTAACTTAATTCTGCTAATCAACATTTTTAATGACATCCATCATTTTAAGAGAGAGCTAAAATGCACCATTTTAACTGTAGCGCACCTATTTTCCTGTTTTTAAACAGGATATTTAAATAATAAAATAATAAATAGGATATTATTAAATATAAATTTATTCTTATTATTCCAAGTATATGATATTACATTTATAATATCACGCGACTGGGCACGTGAGCAGCTTGTTCCTGTGTTCGTAGGATCACAGAACTCACTGTGATTAAATCTGAATCCATGAGTTTTATCACTGAGGGGCATGAAAATTTATTTTTACAGACTTCCACATGAGAAACAACTACCACCTGAACAGGGCTATAGACTTTTTTTTTTTCTCTCTGTGATAGAAAATAAGAAATTGCTCTAATTTTGCTTTTGGTAATAACATATAATAATAACAACAGTATAAATACGCATATATATTTCAGCAGAATTGTCATAATTCTTACCTGAATTATTGATTTGTAATAAGTAATTTTTAGCCATGTAATAAAGTCGTATTTATTTATTTGTTTATTTATTTATTTATTTATTTATTTTTGGAATGAACACTCTGTTGTGGATTTGACCATTTTCTTACCTTTGAAGGCAAATGTCTCCAACCATAGTTTGAGTCCTATCAGATGACAGTCACATCTCCAAGGATTGCCCTTCAGCTGCAGAACTTTAAGATTTCCAAGACCCTCCAGGTGTATACGGTCCAGCTTCGTTAGACGATTGTACTGGAGTGACAGATGGGTCAGAAAGTGGAAACTGTCAGCAATAGCTCCTGGTAGACCACCTATGGTGTTAAAGGACAAGTCCAATATGGTTAGATTCCTTATTGAAACCAGAAGCCGTCGATCCACTTCCCGGATAGAGTTATTGGCCAAGCTGAGGACCTTTAAGCTTCTAAGTCCCAAAAGGGCACTGGGGGAAAGCGTTGTGATTGAATTATTTGCTAGGTCCAGAATTTGAAGTTGTGGTGTCTCTCGAAAGGACATGGAGCCCAGGCCTCGGAGATGGTTATTTTGGAGATACAGCTCCAGGGTGTCTTGATGAAGTTTACGTGGAATATCATATAATCCTCGTCCTCGGCAGTCCACCACTTTGGTGTGAGTGTCACACGAGCACTCCTTGGGGCAAGAGGAGACTGTCTGGAGTAAAAGCAGGCTTGATAATGCAAAGACCACACCTGGTGAAGAGATGGAAAAATGGAGTAAATGACCACTGCATTCATTTGGCCTTGATTCTCTGCTACTTGCTGTTCTTCATATAGCTGCTAACCTGCCCTGTAGTTCCATTTACAGGTCTAGTAATCCTGATTTGGTAATCTGTTTAAAGTGGGATATATAGTACATTCAACTTTATTCACATGCAGCTTTACTCATGTAAAGCAATATATAATATATAACATATCTCAACTGCTTTCTTTGCTTTTATCATTGCAAAACATATGAATATGATAAACATATGAATGTGTTTATACATTATACGACACGAATTTTGTAATATTTGTCCAAAGTTGAAGCTTTAAATTTTAATGAGAAAAGTTTTATGAGAAAAAAGCTTTAAAGGACAATTTAAATGTATTTATTGCGGAGGAATATCTGACAGAAAAGGATAAATTGTTTCAAAGCCAAAATGGTGTTATCACCTGTCACTAGCTGTAGGTAGTTTTCATTTTTCCATTCAGCCCTTAATTTCCCTTAAAGCTGCAGTCCTTTTTTTTTTTTTTTGGTTAAAAATGATCCGAAATCAGTATTTGAATAAGTACATAACCAGCCAGTGTTCAAAACTATTGCATTACTTTAGCTCGACTCACAACATTTTCTATTTTGAGTAGTACGGGTAGGTTTTCGCAAAAAATTTGAGCATACCGCGGCGTCATTACATCACGTCTATAAACATAAAGAAGGTGTCCCGGCTAGTAGGCTATAATGCTATATTATATTACATATGAGGATGCTGCAGGTGCTGGATCGTTTATAGCCTTCTCTCACAGCAGCTGGAATAATTACATTTATCATTTTGATGACAGACTGTAATCCAGAAAGGATTATGTGTTTATGAAACACGTGTGACTGAAATTAAATTACATTCCGGTTTTAAATGTGCATCTTATTACAGATAGCCTACGTGGGGTTACACAAGATTTGTATTTGAAAGAGAACAAGTTCTAATGAAGAATAAATTGCGATCGAACAATAAATTTGTGAAAAATAAGCGATTGTTAGATTTAATCACCACTGGTAGCGCGATTTATTGTAATGCTTTTTTCCTCAGTTGGTCAGAACAATAGTGTTAGACTTGTTACTTACATGTTCAGATGACAATATCTGGTGAAAATTCTTATTTGGGTGATATATTTCAATACATACTAGACTAGAATCTGTGATTCCTACGTACAGGATCCACACCAGTGTGGTGACTGACAGCCACACATCAAAAGATTCATCCGCGCTGGAAACCCACACAAGGAAGATAATTCCGCAAATAACTGCAGTTGCAGGTTTTCAGACAGAGATGGCGACAAAGAGGCAAAACTTATGGACTGCAGCTTTAAGTAAGCTAAGTGAGAAGGCTATGAATTTATGCTAGATTTTAAAGGGAGATTAGGCTATATTTCATCTCCATAAACATGTTATGAAACCTCATGATGCTCAAAAATGAAATGAAGAGCATGTGTGAAAAAAAATCAAATCGGATTAAGAATGGAGCCTTCTGGCACTCAGGTCATGGGAACTGTGACTATAAGGACACTCTAATTTCATTGTTTATGCTAACCTAGATCATTTTTAATCTATTTAGGAGGAGACAATGATCAATGGCCCTCTCCTTCTGTCAGCCCCACATGTGAGGAATTATTGGATGTAATGGCCAATCCATGGCCATAATCGAAGGCCATAGTCTTCCATTTCTTCCAGATCTTCATGCCAAGGTGGAGAAGTCCTGGAAGATGGCATATTTATATAATAAAATAAAATGCGGGCGTTCTGTGTGTGACGTCGTGGATTGTCTTCTGCCTATGAATACTAGTGTGTGTTTGTCTTAAGACACCAGTCATGCTGATGCTGTTCTTCACAGCATCAACACCAAGACGCAGCATCTTGTTCCCCTTCTAAGGTAACCGGGTTGGATAAGTTTTTTTTTAAAACAGTGGCTGGATGGTATGTTTAAAGTAGAAGGTCACTTCCAGAACAAAATTTTACTTTTTTAAAATTTAATTTACTCACCCCATTGTCATCCAAGATGTCCATGTCTTTCTTTCTTTAGTCGTAAAGAAATTATGTTTTTTGATGAAAACATTTCAGGATTTCTCTCCATATAGTGGACTTCTATGGTGCCCGTGAGTTTGAACTTTCAAAATGCAATTTAAATGCAGCTTCAAAGTGCTCTGAATGATCCCAGCCAAGGAAGAATGGTCTTAGAAAATGATGGCAGGTTTTCTACCTACCCTAACTGTCTTGAAACGGAATACACAGAGTACATGCAGAGCTAGACAAGACGAGCGTTTGAGGTTAAATTTTTTTGTTTTTGTTTTTTTTTTAGAAAATAACCAATCGTTTCGATAGATAAGACCCTTCTTTCTCGCCTGGGATTATTTAGAGCCCCCTGAAGCTGCATTTGAACTGCATTTTGGATGTTCAAAATCGCGGGCACCGCATAGTTTCTTTACGACTGAAGAATAAAGACATGGACATCTTGGATGACAAGAAAGAGTACACTAGGAGAAACAGTGCCCATCTTTGAACAGCTTAGTTCTGTACATCTTTAAACAACAAATAACAAAAAAGATATCTAGCAGCTTAAAAGGAAACAGAGGCTGAAATTTAGAAAATCGGTGCAATTTGTACTTTGTACTTTGATGCCAGTGATTTTGTTTATAGAAAGCTGCAGAACTACTCACCAGAACTACTCACTCATCTGCTTACTAACTCCAAACTTGGATCAGGGCTATCTGCTATGAGAGGGTTGAATACAAAGTTTAAAATGGAAAACAGCTTCAGACTATGAGAGTTTTTTTTGGAGATTAGGTTAAAAATGTATTTTGACCTTTGCAGAGAAATAGCTTCCTTGTATTGATGCATGCTATTTTGCAGAAGTTGGTATCATCCTTGCAGTGATAACAACATCATCTTGAGGGTTATCACCAGGTTATGAAGTTTATGGTGATTTGACATTTTTATATGCAGAAATAGAGAGTGAGATTAAGAGTTTATTTCTGTCATGAGAGAGATTAACATGTTAATAGACATGGCAATATTAATGTATTTGGTCTTAGTGGAATAGATCTGCTACGCTGCTGCTGCTGTGGCAGAGCAAGTACAGAGACTTCCTACTGCCAATACATTCACAGACATGCTGCTGTGAATATGTAAGTGCTGATGTTTTGGATGTCAAGTATGACATGCATTCTCAGATGATAAACATTGATCCCTGCTATACAATGTCTGTGCAGTCACTAAGCCCATATTTAATGCTATATGCATATAGTTAGATAAGCTTAGAATAAAAAAAATATTAAATGAAAAATTATAAATTCAAATAATTCAAATGTTTGTTCCCACATTTTATATTTTTTGATGTCTTTTTCGTGGCTTTAGCTGCTGCTTTTATTAAACAGTTTACTGAACACTTACTACAATGCCAGTGCCTCTAGAGTAACCGAAGCTACTTTATTTAAGAGCACATAAATGTGATGTTCACCCTTGTGGAGTTTACTAAATAAGAATGTTTTTTAAAGCCCCAACCCTAGTCATAAAATCTCTCTGTTTGATGAGAACCAACAAGCATTTGTATTTTGCTTCCCTTCTTATACAGATATAACATTTGTGCAGTGTTTGGAGTGGATTTGTTCACTGACCTGAAGGGTTGCTAAATTAAGGACACAAACGTCAGACTAATGAGAACAGGGCTGTCCTCCCTCCATATTTTCAACCATATTGAAATTGTGTGTGTGTGTATGTGTGTGTGTGTGTGTGTGTGTGTGTGTGTGTACAGACAGACAGACAGACAGACAGATAGATAGATAGATAGATTTCATATGAAATCACAATAGTAATACAAATTCTAATAAAATTTTATTTGGGGTGAATAAACAACAGATAGTATTATGTTAATCTCCAGATTCTCTAGTACAGTTCGATGTACCAATTACTCAAGTTTCACCTAAGAGAAAACTGTGTGTCTAAACTAAATGTCATTGCTAATCAGAGAGGAGGATCTTAACGCTGCTTTTCACTTTTACAAAAATGTAGACATTTTTTGTGGTAGAAAAATTATTTCACTTTTAATTTTAAAATTAACACATTAATTTGAATTTAAAAATGTAAATAAATAAATGAATAAATAGTGCATGTACATATAAAATTTGAACTAATGTGAATTGATAAAGAATTGAATTGATGTAAGTTGATGTAAAGCTAATAATTACTTAGAAAATAACATTAAAATAAACAAATGAGACTGAACACTTTTAAAATAAAAGTGAAATAGTTGTAAATCTTATAATATTGTGATTGTAACTCAAAGTTTATGATTTAAAAAAGTAGATCTATAAGTGTGTTGCGCTGTGTGTTTCAGAGTGACGAGTGACACTATGTTAATTTACAGAATGCAGCTGATAATATCATGTTTTCAAATCATGTTTTCTCACCAATTCCATCTCTGCAAGTGCTGTGAGTTTAATGTGCATTTTGGAATAAGTTGCATGTTATGTTCACTTTATTTACATTCACATTCGCATAGTTGACAACTTTTTTGTGGACAGAAGTTTACAGCATTTCACAATTTTTATTTTTTTATTTTTTCCAAAAATAAAATCTCAAAAGATGTTAAAAACTGAATGTTTGAAATTATATATATATATATATATATATATAACATAAATGTTTGCACTGTAACTTCTAGTGTTAATTGCTTCTTGTAAAGAGTGTGAACACTTTTAAACGTAACAGTTATCTGTTTACAGGATTTCAAATGTCATGTGGCCATTACCCACCAAGTGAACCATGACCATGCAAATGTGTCACTAAATTGAAATATTAACTTAAAATCTCATAGGGGTTCATAGGGGACAAAAACATTTAGTAATCTGTGGTTTAGTCAGTGAATTCTTATGAGCTTTGTTTCACTTCAGGATGTAGAAACTAAAAGAAACAAAAAAAAACCTCTTTAACACATAGATTGTCTGAACAGTTTGTCATGCCAGTGATTATTTTTATTGTTAAGTAGACCAGTAATGCAAAGATCATCTCCCGTTTCATTTTTGAATATATCTCTGTTGTGTAAACTCACCTGCCATGGTTTCTAGAGTGTTCCTCCTGTCAGCGTATCCAGGGTTAGTCCAGCATGTCTGATCAGATTAAAGCTCACAATCCCAGTAATAAGAACTTGTTACTGGACAACAGTCATTTTCTTCTTCTGTGCCTCTTTCTATCTCTCTTTCGTTCTCTGTATATGTGCATATATGCAAATACCTTCATGTTTTGCTCTGTATCATCTTCACATCCATTGCCTCATACATACCCACACACAAATAAAAACACACTCTCATTGTCAAGGGCCACTCTCTGACTCTCTCTCTTTCTCTCTTTCTCTCTCTCTTTCTCTCTCTCTCTCTCTCTCTCACACACACACACACATACAGACCCACACAGTGTTGTGTTGAACTGCTCTGACATCACTGAGTGTCCGCAGGCAGAGAACTGGCAGAGCGTGCCCTAGCCTTTCTCTCGTTTCCCTCACACACACACACACACACACACATGCACACGCACATGCCTAAAGCTCCTTCACCAGCTCACGCGGTGTTGCTCACATGCACACTGCCTTCAGAAAGCACTGACCTCCTTTGCTTTTCCAAATGTTATGCTGTGTGCACTGTCTTTAAGAAGCTATCACACCCTTCGGTGTTTCTGGGTATGTTTCTATTCACTCACCGTTTAGACTAAGGAACAGACAACAATTTGGTGATGTTTATTTACTATTATATTAATTGAAGTCTGGGCTCATTTTTGCTCTGTGCTGGACACTACATGTTGAGATTTAAATGCTCATTCTCAACTCTTCTGTCGTTGTTGTGTCGCTTGTGTCAGTATGGCCTGGCCTCAGCAGTGTTTCTAATGTGCCTCAGCCAAGGGTTCCTCAACTTAGGAGTCCAAGTAATAAACCATTGCTCTCCTTTTACCCAGTGCTCTCCTGCTTTCCTATGATTTCTGTTTTTTTTTTTTTTTTTCATTCCATTTGTCATTCCCTCCTTAGCTTTTTAAATGTCCTCTAAGGTTTAAGGCAAAGCTTTTTGTAGGCCTTTATTGATGTGCCATGTTTAATGTTCTGTAAGTTGCTGTAATTTACAGATGATTGTTATTGATTTTTTTTAGTTACGCTTCTTTGTAGAACTTACTCCCATTCTGATACCAGACTGACCTTTCCATGACTTTCCTGTCTCATTTTTTTAATATTAATGGACAGTTTCTGGCAACATACAGTAAACTACACTTGATAGGTCTGATATGAGCTCTCATGTATTTTTAGATATTACTCTGTAGGCAGATCTGAGATCATTTGTGCTATTACTGTTACACTGACATTTGCATTAGATGTGCAGGTGGAAATTGCTGTGTGTGTTTTTATGTGACTGTTCTGACCTTGTGGTCAATCATGTATTCACATTTTGAACAGGATAATGACTAAAATGTATTACAGTATTAGTAGGAGTTTTACATAAAAAGCAGTCATAATTTTGAAATAAATGGGTATTTTCTACCCTGTTTTTGATCCTCTAGTTTGAACATGAATTTTCAGAGCAGAACTCATGTGGAACTGAAGCGATTGACAGCTCACATAAAAGGAGTGTTCTTTGACCAAACATTTTGACAGAATGGCTGACTACGTGAGTCATTACATATCAAAACATATCTTTTATCACGGATCAGACCTTAGAATTAACATATTTGTGGTAGTATGGTTGTGTTCACAACTAAAAGTGTGTTTGCGCAATTAAGAACCCCTCGCTGGTCATGGCGTGGCAAGTTCATGGCCGTAGGGATCTGTGCTGAAGATTTGTCTAGTTTCTTGTTAAAGATGGTGGATGAAACTTTTTTTAAAATCTATTTTTGTTATCCTCATGTACAGAGATTATTAGATTATTATATTCTATATAAGTTGTAAGTTATCTATTGGTAGGTTCATTTCATGTGGTGCTTGCTTTTAAAACATTGCTCTGTTTGTTCGCGTGGCCCACCAAGCACAGCTGTTGTATGGAGAAAGCTATCTGTTGACATTCCCATTCATCTCCGTGGCAGTTGCCAAGGCTGGCACAGGACCCGCGGAAGTACGCATTTAGAAATCACTTTCTAATCTCAGTACTGGATACAGTTGTTTTTAAGTCAGTGACCTGGGCTGTAAATAACACTTTTATAAAATGCTTACTACATATAGCTGGCAAGGTTTTATTAAATAAGCAACAGCAGCAAACATAAAGTAATTTATTGACAATAAATAATCCTTTCACCAAGCAGTGTAATTCTTCAATTTACCAGACTCGGCAGTAATGCATTAATACTGACGTTATGTAGTCAGGTATAGGTTTATAGAGTGTTTCACAACAACTTCTAGGTGGTTCAACCAATCATAACCAAGAAAGGAACTATCCATTTATCATTTGAATTTTGCTTCTGAATAAATGAGAATCAAAAAGTTGACTGACATCCTGCTATGGTTTGTTCTAATATTTCATCAGCTGTGGGTATTCAGATGAAACTAGAGTTCTTCCAGAGGAAGTTCTGGACTGCCAGCAGACAGGTACACGCACACACACACACACATTTAGTTTTTCATTCATTCATTCGTTCATTTATTTATTTATTTATTTATTAGTACGTATGTATTTGTAGCTTATTTGCATTTGTATTAAAATGTTTCCTGTTTTAATTTAGTTTTTAATAAATTTGATTACCAATATAAAAATATGTCAAAATTATTTTCATGCTTTCTAATAATGTTACAACTAGTTACAATTAACCCCAGTAGGTCCAGTAGAAGTAAACGGATAATGTCACCTTATAGTTGTCACACCCCTGTGGACTGTTTATGTTGGTTTCTCCCTCTTGTGCCCATATTTGGTTGTTCCTGTTTCCTGTCCTCCTTTAATCATCATTTGTTTACCTTGTTTCACCTGTGCCTTAATTAAGTTTATCGTTATCTCCTGTCTTTATAAGTTGCTTTCTGTTCAGTGTTTGGGGTCCGGTCTCATCAATGTATGCGTGGTTTTACCCTCCTGCTGTGGATTTATCTGTTTTTGGATTTACCTGTGGATTATAATAAAGACTTTATCTTTGACCTTCGTCTTCGTTCGCCCCTTCCTCGCACGATACATGACAGAAGACCAGACCAGTTTAATTATGGAGGTTGCTTCTCGCTTCTCTGCCTTAGCAGAGATCTCCCATTCGAGGAGTACGCCCGGGAGTTCTGTGGGCTGGCCACGCTCAACTCTCTGTTCTGGATTGGGGCGAATTACTACCGTCCTGTGGACCTCTGTTGTCTGGAGAGTCTCCGGCCCCAATCTAGAACCAGCCCACCAGCCGCCGCTCGCTCAGGACCACCAACCGCCTCCCAGCGCTCAAACCCGCTGGCCGCCGCTCCGTGCTCAAGCCCTCCGGCCTCTCATGTGGCAAGCCACAGTAATAATGAGGACATTATGGACCTAGCGCTCCCCGTGGGGTTTGATACCCCTATCCTCTCTCTTTCTCCTTCGTCTTTGCTGGTCCCGTCCTCCTCCTCCTGAGCGCCCTCCAGAGCCCACGCCTCCAGAGTCTGCACCTCCAGAACGCCCTTCAGAGTCCACTCCTCCTGAGCGCCCTCCAGAGCCCACGTCTCCAGAGTCTGCACCTCCAGAACGCCCTTCAGAGTCCACTCCTCCTGAGCGCCCTCCTGTGCCAGAGCCTCCTGAGCCTTCTCCTTCCGAGCGCCCTCCAGTGCCAGCGCTTCCAGAGTGTCCTCCAGAGCCCGCGCCTCCAGAGTGTTCTCCAGAGCTGTCCCGGGCCTGTAGAACCCTAATTTCCTCCAAGAAAATTTTGGGGGGGGGGGGGGCCATATGTCTGAACTGCCTGCTCCGCCATGGCTCCTCGAGCTCCCTGATCCGCCATAGCTTCCCGGACTGTCTGCCCCCCAAATGGCTTCCCGGACTGTCTGCTCTGCCATGGCTCCCCGAGCTTCCTGATCCGCCATGGCTTCCCAGACTGTCTGCTCCACCATGGCTCCCCGAGCTTCCTGATCCGCCATGGCTTCCCGGACTGTCTGCTCTGCCATGGCTCCCCAAGCTACCTGATCCGCCATGGCTTCCTGGACTGTCTGCCCCACCATGGCTCCCCGAGCTCCCTAATCCGCCATGGCTTCCCGGACTGTCTACCCCGCCATGGCTTCCCAGACTGTCTGCTCCGCTATGGCTCCCCGAGCTCCCTAATCCGCCATGGCTTCCCGAACTGTCTGCTCTGCCATGGCTCCCCAAGCTTCCTGATCCGCCATGGCTTCCCGGACTGTCTACCCCGCCATGGCTTCCCAGACTGTCTGCTCCGCTATGGCTCCCCGAGCTCCCTAATCCGCCATGGCTTCCCGAACTGTCTGCTCTGCCATGGCTCCCCGAGCTCCCTAATCCGCCATGGCTTCCCGGACTGTCTGCCCTGCCATGGCTCCCCGAGCCCCTTGATCCGCCATGGTCTCCCGAAGTGTGTGCTCCGCCATGGCTCCCCGAGCTCCCTAATCCGCCATGGCTTCCCGGACTGTCTGCCCTGCCATGGCTCCCCGAGCCCCTTGATCCGCCATGGTCTCCCGAAGTGTGTGCTCCGCCATGGCTCCCCGAGCTCCCTAATCCGCCATGGCTTCCCGAACTGTCTGCTCTGCCATGGCTCCCCGAGCCCCTTGATCCGCCATGGTCTCCCGAAGTGTGTGCTCCGCCATGGCTCCCCGAGCTCCCTAATCCGCCATGGCTTCCCGGACTGTCTGCCCTGCCATGGCTCCCCGAGCCCCTTGATCCGCCATGGTCTCCCGAAGTGTGTGCTCCGCCATGGCTTCCCGGACGGTCTACTCTGCCATGGCTCCCTGAGCTCCCTGATCCGCTATGGCTTCCTGAGCTCCCTGATCCACCATGGCTTCCCGAGCTCCCTGATCCGCCATGGCCTCCTGGACTGTGTGCTCCACCATGGCTCCCCAAACTCCCTGACGTGCCTTCCAGGAGGGGGGAGTAATGTCACACCCCTGTGGACTGTTTATGTTGGTTTCTCCCTCTTGTGCCCATATTTGGTTGTTCCTGTTTCCTGTCCTCCTTTAATCATCATTTTTTTACCTTGTTTCACCTGTGCCTTAATTAAGTTTATCGTTATCTCCTGTCTTTATAAGTTGCTTTCTGTTCAGTGTTTGGGGTCCGGTCTCGTCAATGTATGCATGGTTTTACCCTCCTGCTGTGGATTTACCTGTTTTTGGATTTACCTGTGGATTATAATCAAGACTTTATCTTTGACCATCGTCTTCGTTCGCCCCTTCCTCGCACGATATGTAACAAAAGTCCTCCCCAAATTGTCAGTGATTGATTGATTGATGTGTTTATTTATGTTTTGGGTGATTCAACCATTTTAAATTTTATAAAAATTTCATTATTTAACTTTATATTTAATATCTTTTTAAATTACAATGCCTAAAACCATCACCTAAATGTTACGATCTATCAAATTTTTCGATAGTGATGTGCTTGGTCCTGTAATTTCTGCTAACATGCTTACAATAGGCTATTATTGTTATGAGTTCTGTTATGTCTGGAGAAATCCAAACAAAGCATTTCATGAAAATAACTTCATAGCTTCATAGCAGCTTCTGTAGCTGAAGCACAACTGGGTCATGCAGCATGACAATTATCAAAACATACAAGTACGTCAAGCTCATAATGATTGAAAAAGAAGAAAACTTACGTTTTAGAAAGACAGAGAAAGTCAAAGACCAGACTTCAACTGAAATGTGCAGTTCAGGCTTAAAAGCCTACAGATGTCACTGAGCTGAAGCAGTTCTATGAGGAGGAGTAGGCCAAAACCCACCACAGTGCTGCTGAACACTCATAAGGAATTACCTATTCTTACTCCGTAGGCATCAGAACCATAAGTATGGTGAAGCAACTTGCTTGTCACTCTTTGAACAGTCACAATATTTGTACTTACATATACATTATTCATGTTTTTATTGTGCTCCTAACCCAGTATCCCCAAACCCAATTATTTCTCTGTATAAAATGACAATATAAAACACAGGATAATGTACAGTCATAGTAGTTTATTTAAAATGTACAAATATTCCAATTCTTCCAAGGCCGAACAATTGCTTTGTGTGAGGAATAGATCCAAAATGGATCACATCATCATCTGCTGTAACGCTCAGTGGAGTTGCTGGTTTATGAATATAGCAACACCTAGGCCCTTAGTGTCCTAATGGTGATGAGTAAGGTACTTAACCGTGCTTTGGTTTTTAACACCTTGGGAGTGAGGATGGGTTGTAAAGAACTGTAGAAAGCATTTAGTTGCGATTATTGCAGCTAATGGTGGTGTAAGCAGTTTATTTACTCTAATATATCACTTTAGAAATGTGGAAAATATGTATTTTTTCTTGTTTTGTGTCCTTCAGTGTGCTGCACTCGACGGGAAGTGTTCCATCAGCTGTGACAATGATGTGAGTGTCAACGTTTACTCTTTTTATTTGTTCACTATATTTGCAGTATACAACTGTTTTCGTGTTTTTGTTATTTTTCTACTCTCTGTACCCCTCTTTCTTCCTACAATTTATACAGGAAATCAGCTGTTACCTCATTGACAACAATGGATTCATTATTGTGGCTGAGGATCTGTCTTTGGTGAGGGACAATTATCTCTATACTGTACTTACCTGACTATTCACAAATACTTAAAGGTATAGTCAGTATATTATTCCTATATATTCAAAAATCGTTTTAATTATTCCAATGTCCACTGCACTTAATTGCAGTGAAGATTTGTAGTTTTTTTGTTAGGGTTTTTTTTTGTGTGTGTGTGTGTTTGAGTTTGAGTACAAGTTTGAGTTTATCTTAACAGCTTAGGCACAATCCATTTTATTAGTATCCTTGTGTTATTTATCCTGAGAGTGTCTCTTTCAGACTGGTGTGTTCTTTGGAGAGGCAGAGGGAGCTGTAATGAACAAACTGGTTTCAATGGGTTCTTTTAAGAGGTATGTCAGTGTGCTGAATGAGACAAAATACAGTAAATTAGATTGTTTTTCTTGACTATGAACAGTTGACTAAATTTTTATTTATTTATTTATTTATTTATTTATTTATTTATTTATTTATTTATTTGTCAATTGGTGTGTTAAAACAAGTTGGAGGAAGAGAAAATCCATCAAAGTTTCAGCTCTGGATACAGCTGTTCTTAACAGCTGAGCTGTAAATAAGAATAATAAGAATAAATAAGAATGAATGAATGAATGAATGAATTAATGAATGAATGACTCAATCAATCAATCAATCAATCAATCAGATTTGTACTTTTTAATGTTTAGGTACTGTTTAAGTTATCTACATATAGCAATGATTCATAAAATAAACACAGAAGGAAGCATTTAATACACTGAACAAAATTAGAAACGCAACACTTTTGTTTTTGCCCCCATTTTCATGAGCTGAACTCAAAGATCTAAGACTTTTTCTATGTACACAAAAGGCCTATTTCTCTCAAATATTGTTCACAAATCTGTCTAAATCTGTGTTAGTGAGCACTTCTCCTTTGCTGAGATAATCCATCCACCTCACAGGTGTGGCATATCAAGATGCTGATTAGACAGGTGAACCGCAGTCAGGTCGAGACCCCGATGAGGGCGACGAGCATGCAGATGAGCTTCCCTGAGATGGTTTCTGACAGTTCGTGCAGAAATTCTTTAGTTATGCAAACCGATTGTTGCAGCAGCTGCCCGGGTGGCTGGTCTCAGACGATCTTGGAGGTGAAGGTGCTGGATGTGGAGGTCCTGGGCTGGTGTGGTTACACGTGGTCTGCGGTTGTGAGGCTGGTTGGATGTACTGCCAGATTCTCTGAAACACCTATGGAGACGGCTTATGGTAGAGAAATGAACATTTAATTCACGGGCAACAGCTCTGGTGGACATTCCTGCAGTCAGCATGCCAATTGCACGCTCCCTCAAAACTTGCGACATCTGTGGCATTGTGCTATGTGATAAAACTGCACATTTTAGAGTGGCCTTTTATTGTGGCCAGCCTAAGGCACACCTGTGCAATAATCATGCTGTCTAATCAGCATCTTGATATACCACACCTGTGAGGTGGATGGATTATCTTGGCAAAGGAAAGTGCTCACTAACACAGATTTAGACAGATTTGTGAACAATATTTGAGAGAAATAGGCATTTTGTGTACATAGAAAAAGTTTTAGATCTTTGAGCTCAGCTCATGAAAAATGGGGGCAAAAACAAAAGTGTTGCGTTTATAATTTTGGTCAGTGTAATTTATTGATAACAACCAGTAAATAGTTGATTAATAATAGTTGTAACTTTAGATTGGGTACTGCAGAAACATGAACAAATAATTAATAAATGATTTGTAAAGATTTTAATCAGCTTTAATCATTTTTTATTTTTATTTTTAATTCAGTTTAAATTACAAGTTTAATGACTTTTGTGTTCAAATGCATATTAATAAATAATCTGTTAATCAGTTTAAAACATCTGTTAAAATCATCTGTATATTTTTATAAAATGCATGATCATATATGAATAGAACGTAAATAACAGGTAAACATATGTTAGTGTAATTTCATTGTCATTTACATTTATTTAATCTGTTCATCATTATTTAATGTCCAATAAGTTTATTAGCAAACATGTGCAAGAACTCTCACAATACGCTGTAGTAGGCAGCATGCAGTAGAAGCAGAGTAAACGTAAACAGTCTTTAGTACACAAACACGGGATAATCCACATCCGAGGTTAGAGCAAACACACATGTTCCACAAGTAGACCCGAAATTATCTCATGATTGAAGCTTTTTTAATATATATTTTAACTAATGATCTGTTAAGCATTACATAATGTCAGTTAAAGATTTATTAATGAAAGTCATTATAAAATGCTACCACAGATTATATAGCTTTAAACGATTCAATGCCATGAATCCTACAAACAACAATCTCTGAGTTCTAGTTCCTAATCATCATGGGAATTATTTACTACAGAATTTATTTGAAACAAGAATTTTTAACCCAGGCTCATTGGAAACTTCTGATAAGAGTGTTTTGAGGTCATAAGTATTGTGCAAGGAACTGCACGAAACCAATAATCAGTGTTCATTTCAACTGGAAATGAATTGTATGTACAGGTACGTTTTTAAGTCAAAAATAAAGGCACCTTTTACCATTTAGTCTATGTTGGGGACTTCTTTGCTTCTTCTTTGTGTTTCGATGTCATTTGGATTGTTTGTGAGAAGAAAGAGAGAGAGAGAGAGAGAGAGAGCTGATGAATATTCCTCCATATGTACACATGGATGTGAAATGTGAAAACACATCACTGGTTGAGGTACAGAAAGAGCTGCAAGCAACGACTATAATTATCTTTGATTTACAGTTTAATGTGATGGAAGAGAAGGCCAGTTCAGAGCCTTACACACACACAAACACATGCAACTCACTCTCATTACTGTAATGAAAAATGAAAAAAAAAATTGTACTGTAATTGTGTACTCGTGTATATGTGTTCATTTTCTTTATGGTATAATACATCGGTAAAACTTTAAGGAATGATTCTCACTGTTATGCGTATTACTAGCATATTGGTTGTTTACTAGTATTTATAAAGCACATATTGATGCCTTATGCTGCATGGCTAAATTTTAGACCTCTTACTCCACGCCATGATTTAACAACTACGTTACTAACTATTAATAAGCAGCAAATTAGGATTTTATTGAGCCAGAAGTCATAGATAATAGTTATTTAAAGTGTGACCAATATATCATTAGTTCAGCAAGTTCATACACAAACTTGGGAAGCATGCAGGAGGCATGAATAAATGTAAACAGTCTTTAACAGGCACAGGAACAAACATCACATCGCAAACAGCACATCGTCAAATGGCGTTAAAATGGTGAGCTGGCTCCCCTCCCGGAAGGTGCATCCTCGTGCCATAGATAACAACAGAGGGAGGCATGAGTGGAAACTCGGGAAAGCTCAGGAGGAGGATGCGAACAGAGTCCAGGGTGGAGGAAATGGAAGAAGGAGCCAAGGAGGAAACAGGAGCCAGGGAGACGACTGGAAGGACCAGGGCGGACCAGACGGAGGGAGGAGCCAGGGAGTTGACAGGATGGACTTGAAGTAGGCTGTGCCAGATGGAAAGCAGGCCACAGCCATAATGATGGCCCATGGTGGAGCAGTCGGAGGGAGGAGCCATGGTGGAGGAAGGGCTGATGGGGTGGAGACGGAGAGCCGATGAGCCATGGTGATGAGGAGGATCTGGAGGGCCCGGAACAACAGAGGACCAAGGTGGAGCCGGAGGAATGGAGGAGCCTGACGGAGCCGGAGTGGAGTCCCGAGGCACAGGATGGTCGACAACAGACCAAGGCAGAGCCAGAGAGATGAGGGAGCCTGGTGGAGCCAGTGGACTGCCGGGCCACGGCGGAGGGGAGAGAGCTAGGAGCCATGGTGAAGCCGCTGGTTCGACGGGCCGAGGCGGAGTCCTGGACTCTCCGGCTGGAGGCTGAGACAAGCCGGAACACCGATGGAGGACTGAGGGTGAGCAGAGGGGCTGCCAGACAACAGCCAGTTTGTGGAGGAAGCTAGCCAACTGACAGCATTCAAGAGGCCAACTAAGCAAGCCAGAGGCAACAGCGGCAAGGAACCAAAACTCCATCGGTAACATAAATGGAAAAAAAAAACTTTGGGAGAAACCAGGCTCAGTCAGGGGGCCAGTTCTCTGCTGGCCAGATGAACCAGCAGTTTTTTCCATGTTGTAGAAAAGTCAGAATGTACAGAGGATACATCTGGTTCCTGTGGTCTTGTGTTGACGGTCGTCTAGGTGACGAGGTCTTCACTGGGGATCTGTCTCCTGGGCTCATCTAGTTGACGTGGTCTCTGCTGACATTTAGGGCTGTAGAGGTCACCTCTAGGTGCTGATCCACTGGGCTGGATACGGACTGGATCCAGGTGACTGCAGTGACCATCTTATCTGGATATAGACTGGATCTGGTGGCTACGGTCACCTCGGAATAAGAAAGAAACAGACTAATATTAGCGGAGATTCCATTCTTCTAATGATGCAACGAGTACATTGGGTGTTATGGGAAGTGATCCCGATTCCGGTTGACCTAATTAATGCAGCCTAACAATCCTTTAACAGATTTGAATTACAGATTATTAATATTAATCCAGTGGTGTCTGGGAGGTCGGAGGGGCAGTAGTAATTCACTCCAATCCAGAACAGTGAGTTCAGCGCAGCATCGTCAAATGCCGTTAAAACGGCAAGCTGGCAGAACTCAACCGCATACTCCAACAGGGAAGGTCTTTGCGGGCAAGGGAGGTGAATATTGCGGTGAGGGGACCCATGAGGGGAACACTACGGAAACAAAAAACTTGTGCGACAATGAGAAACAAAAACAGAGGGTAGACACAGAGGTAACTGTTTAAAGTCGGGTCTTCAGTCACGTTCCGCTGTTTAGGAAGCACGCAGGAGGCACAAATAAATGTAAACAGTCTTTAATCCATGGAACAGAGGGGTAAATCCACAACAGGCAAGGGAACAAACACACTGACATAACTTGTATACCCAACAGGAACAAATGCAAGGACAGGAACTTAAGTACACAGGGTAATTGGGGAAACAAGGAAAAGAACATGACCATATAAGGGAAAACAGGAACAGAAACACAACAAAACAGGTCTATGATCCTGACAACATGTTTGTCATTGACATTTGCATAACAGTATGGTTTTGTTATATTTTTCATAATAATCCTGGACAATGTGCATTAACAATACTAACAGAATAATGAACGTGAGGATTTATTTATTTATTTATTTATTTTAGGGTGAATCTGTATGACTATCGGGCCATCTGTAGGGTGTACTCACAGACCAGTGATACAGCACACACACTCTTACACGTGAGTACTACATGTCATTACATCTGTGATTTAGCATGTGTTTCTTGTTTCAGTTTCTTCTGATCCTATATTTTTCTGTGGTTTCTCTTGTATTTTTGCAAAAACAGAACTCTTTTCTTATTATGCACAATGATTGAAGTCTTTGATACACACATTCTCCTAGTATCAGCGTGCACCTTTTTTTTTTGTGTGTGTCCTAGTAACATGTAACCGTTAACCAGCTCTCCGAGAGAGAACTGCTGTCACAGCAGTCTGTAAGGGCACTAGTTGACTCAAGAACTACTGCCACTTGATCACACCAGAAACATACATTTCAACCCTGTTTGCAGTTTAGTGTGTGTACTGTTCACTGACTCGCAAAGTGTTGAGAGACTTGTGACTGTCTGAGTAATGTTGATGTGTTTGCTTTTCGTTTTTTTGAACAGATAATCGATGATAAAATTATTACAATCATGTGTAAACACCACTGGGGGGAGGTGCACTCACAGTCTGTATACTCTCAAGAGGCCAAGAGTCTGTGGAGAGACAGGGAACATGGCTCATGTATGTCTCTGAATTCTAAAGGAGAGCAACAGGAATTGTCACTCTCTCATACCCCCAAAATGGCAGTTGTGCTCTGGTACTTCAGACTCAAGGCTTTTACATCCTGTGCACTGTCAATGACTACCCCTGTCGAGCTCTCATTAACACAGGATTGACCATGTACCTCCTCTGCTCAGGGGTCCTGTGAGGTCCTGCAGAAAGCATTCCTCATAACTATGGGCTAATGTTGATGAGACTTGCATCATAGGATTAGATCTCCTGGCATGCCTTAGGGTGTATATTAATGTGGTGAAAGCTACGCTCCAAAAAAGGGATAGAGAAGACTCAGGGCTCAGTTTGTGGAGGAAGCTAGCCAACTGACAGCATTCTGGAAAGGCCTAAGTTGGCTACAGGTGCCCAAACCCCATTCTGCAGTGGACACAGATGCCGGTAATGTGAGCATAAGAGCCATACCTTCCCAGTCTGGGGAAGAACAATAGATTTGTATGCATTAGCCCAGTAGTGTAAAAAGCATCGCGATACCCTGCTTTTAAAAACGGTACGATTCCGCATTTTACTAGTACTGGTACTTTAAGAATGCATTTTAATAAGAGCCGTATTTCTGCGTGTCTGTGTTAGTGAATGGCGCAGATGTGCAGTTTTGTTTACTACACACATACACGTGACGTCTGCGGTGTTTTCCGCCTCTGCCGCCTCAATATATGAACACATGAACATAATCTCTAGGACTGCTCTGAGAGTCACTAATGAGCGTTTGACCATTTCTTTTGGGGAAAACTATCGTCATGAAGACCCTAAAGGTCTTCACAGCAACCCGTCAAAATAAAAGTTTGATTTAACTTGACAGTCAGAAATATATTAATATATTACTTAATATAAAGACAATACTTCTACTACTGATATAAATATTATTAAAACAATGTTTAAAGGGGTCATCGGATGCAAACTTCACTTTTTCATGTTGTTTGAACATTAATGTGTGTTGGCAGTGTATGTACACATCTACCCTATAATGATAAAAATCCATGCAGTGGTTTTTCATTAATCTGTAAAAATAATATCCCCTTTTTCAAATCGAGCCCTTCTCAGATGCCTGTCGGTGTGGCGTCACACCAACAGAGGCCACTCCCACCATAACTGATTGACATGAGCTCTTACCTGCAGTGGATTACATTTGTTTGTGAATGGAATGCGCCTCCCGATCTACCGTCTATGTTCACACAAATCATTCGTGATCCAGCTTCACTTACAGCAGAAGTGTGTATAAGCATTTTTTAATGAATCTTTGCGATCGCCTTTCCTTATAACGTGGTAGTTAGGAAGTTTAGCGGCTAAACAAGCTTGTCATTCCACAGAGAGAAGAGAGGGGCGGGGCGAGCAGAGCTCATTTGCATTTAAAGGAACAACCCCTTAGAATGAGATGATTTTTGCAGAGCTGATTTTGACAAGGTAAAAAGGGTGTTTTACAAAACCATTGAGAAGTTTTAATCAAAGTATATTAGAGACTTTTCATTAAGACCCTAAAGAATCATATCAACTTGTGGAAAATGGGTATCCGATGACACCTTTAAGGAATATTTACCAGAAAAAAATATTTACCAGAATTTATTCACCAGAAAATTGTAAATACACAACATAGTATTTCTGAAAAAATAAATAAATAAATAAAGAGCCTATAATAAATTAACTCTTGATCAAATCTAATTATCCTTTAAAAATGAATTAGGCATGCTTTTGATTATTAAAATGTATTGAAAGGATTAAAATAGAATCCAGAAAAAAAAAACGAGATTCACAAACAAAACAGAATTTGAGAAAAATTATTAAAACGTATTTCATAGGGCCTTAAAAACATGTAATTGTTGTTCAACTTTTAATACTTTTTAATTAATTAGACATGCTTTCTGATAAATATATTTTTTTATGTAACCATTAAAATAGAGTCTAGAAAAATTAAAATGGAATTTAGGAACGAATAAAACAGATTTAATAGGGCCCTCTTTATTTAATTTGTGTCTTTGTTTTATTGTAGATGTCCTTTAGTTTGTTACTTGCATCTAGGTTCTTATTATCTATTTTTTAAAGCTTTGTTTTAATAGATAAAAAACTATGCTATCCATTTGGATCATCTATTATTCAATTACTTTTGCTGTTCTATGTTTTTTTTCGCAGTATCGGTTCAGTAGTAGTATCATGATATTTTAGTCATGTATCGTATCGAAGTCAAAATTTTGGTATCGTGGAAACAGTATAGCCCAGTGGTTGCAAGTGTGCAAAAAAAGGTGAAATATAAAAAATGCTATTAAAACAAACACTGTCACTGCCAGTGAGCAAATGACTTCAAGTCATTCAAGTATTTTTATGCTGCATGTATAATGGCCCTGTCACATCCTTAACCAAAATAATGCTATGATAATTTAACTGCTGTGTGACTCTCAGCGTTTGATTAGTTATTGTTCTTTTCTTTGCAGCCCTACTTTGCTCTGTTTGCGGCTGTCCGGTGGCTTCTGACAGAGTTTGTCATGTAAGACTCTGATTTTATGAACTTTTCTGTGATATTTTGAGATTTGGGCATTGAAATATGTGTATTCCATTTTCCATGCGCATATCAGGAAATGCAACAAGTGTCTGTTTGACTTTTAGAAAATAACATATCTAAATATCCTAAAACATATCTCTTTATAGTCAAATCTGGATAGATTTGGTTTGTTTGAAATAATTACAAACATTTTACCAGAGTGAAAGGAATGGGAATACTTCTTCTGCGAAAACATTGAAATGTTTTATGTTATTTTATACTGTTTTTTTATGGATATTTGTATGTTTTTATTCTAAAACAATATAAGCAAAATAAACTATTTTCAGCACTGTAATGTTATGGCACATGTTATGGTACAATCAGCATTTCATGCTTTTCAAGTGTCATAGGCAGTAGTATCACATGGATTGCAATATGCTCATAGATATTGTATGCAGATTAGGTTATACATAGTAAAACTAGGCATTGTTGGCTCCATATATGGTTATTTTGGGAAAGAAGATGGGGAGTTGGGGATGCATTTACACACAATCTTCTGCTGACTAGGATTTCTAAAGAGAATTTTATGCAGGTTCTAGTGTATGTATGGTTTAACAAATCTCAAAACGTTTGTGCATACACAAGATCTGGGTAACACTTTAGAATACAGTCCCATCATTAATGAATAATTACACAGGAACAAATGACAAATGCACTATTAACATTCTAGTAACTACTATTTACTAACAAGAAACTCAGATTAACGAATCACTAGGTCATAGCACTCAGTTGAACGTGGTAGTTCACTATTAGCTAATCAGTAACTACTATTTTTTTCATATCTCAAAGAGAGCTACTAAGAACTACTTTAATTAATGTAAATAATGCAAAATGTCTAATTAATTCTAAAGTGAAGATCATGGTAACCCACTAGTAATGACTTGGGTATTACCAAATACTTCAGAGGGAATTACTAATTATTTGGATCCGTATTCTAAAGTGAAGATCATGGTAACCCACTAGTAACGACTCAGGTGTTACCAAAGCCATTGGAAGTATAACTATCCAAAACCTTACAAAAACCTCAATAGTTTTTAATGACTTTAGTCATTACTAAGGAGTTATCATGATCTTTACTTTAGAATACGGATCCAAATAATTAGTAATTCCCTCTGAATTACCTGAGTCATTACTCAGGTAATACCAATCGATCTTTACTTTAGAATTAATTATACATTTTGCATCATTCACATTAATTATGAACATGTTCAGTATATAGTAGATCTTAGTAGTTCTTTGGGAGATATGAAAAAATAGTAGTTACTGATTAGCTAATAGTGAACTACTACATTCAGCTGAGTACTATTACTTTCTGATTCGCTAATCAGAATTTCTTGTTAGTCAGTAGTAGTTACTAGAATGTTAATAGTGCATTAGTCATTTGTTCCTGTGTAGTTATTCATTAATGACGGAACTGTATTCTAAAGTGTTACCAAAATTTGCCTTTTGTGTGTAAGCACACTTATAGGATGAAATCTGTGCACAGTTTTGTACATGATGCCCTAGATTGTACGTGATCTGTGCATTAGTTCTCCTAGTAGCAGAACTATAGCCAATCATATAAAAGAGATTTTAAATTAAATTTGCTGTTTTAATAAATAATCATTAAGAGTTCTTAACACTTAAAATGTGGCAGCCAAATAAGTTAAAGTACTTTTTCACGGAAAATCGCATAGTGAATGATGGCCACAGAATGTAATTCCATTCAGTTGTATTTCAAGCATGTTTGATATTGTAGAATACATTTAGAATACATGAAGAGTTCAGATACTGAGTGAATGCTCTCGACACATATTATACGTCCACCAAATACTTTTTCTTCAAACTCACTAAAATACAAGCCTCAGCCCAATCAGAAGTACTGGTACTTACAGAGAAAACCTATACATCGGAGCCTGATAAAAATGCATTTTTTTAAAGAAAGACGTCAGATGGATTTAGCTGGTTTTGCATCTGAACTCTTCACATGTTTCTGCATTTTTTTTTTCTTACTTTTTCCTGCATGAATTTGTTTGGAATGACCTGAAAGTCTAATGTTGTTTGATGCCCATATTTCTCTGTAACCAGAAAATGTATGATGCCTGTAGTGTTTAAAAATCTTTTCAGATTTGCTTTACTAATGACAAAGTTTACAGTGTAGATACCAAAGTTAATTATTTAATGTAATGGTTTGCTTTTACAATATGATGAAGTCTGGAAAGCACACATAGGACACATTAAAATAGTATTACTATATTTATCATTCTTTATTTTCACCTCTATTCATTCATTCATTCATTCATTCATTCATTTGTTTCTCTCTTTTCAGTACCTGCTTTCATTATTGTTCTCTTTCCTTTGCTTTTGCAGATTTCTGGTTGAGTTCAACCTGTACAGTTGGTGGTACTCTGACCTCACCATTAGGGGTATGTTTATGAGGCTGTGTAAGTGATGTGTTGATGGGATGAGATCTCTATGCACATTATATGTAAGCAAAGATTTCTGGAGTCTTTATCTATATAACTAGTGCTCAAGGCTCAAGGTCAGTCATGTCACAATGCACTGTCTTCATCATTTTAGTAGGTGTCGAACTGAATGACTTAAGTTGTAACACTCAGTCACTGTTTCAAATGTGCAGTGACAGCAATATTATGTGCATCATTATGTGCTTCATTAATTGGGTTTCCATAACTGTGGCTTCACACAATCACCATGTGCAGTCCTACATTTCAGTTGAAGTAGAGTGACGTTCAGAGGTGCAGCTCTACATTCTGACCTCAGTCACATGTAATTACTAGTAATACTGAAGCACTGACTGTGAGCCAGGCTATAGTTGCCAAATATCTCTAAACCTGCTGCAGTTGAATAAAAAAATAATTTCTGCATTCTTATTGAAAGCAGCAATTGACTCATGCTAATGCCAGTGGCTGTGATTTGGAAAGAGGTGAATTAAATACTTTTTTGGACTCCATAATATATCTTGCATGCAAAAAATGTGCTATCTAGTGAAACCACTATGAATATACAATTTTACTGGCTGAAGCATGCATCTCAATGCAAATAAAATTGCTGAATTTACAAAGACAAGAAATATTTAAAGCAAAAGGGAAAATGTGACCATTTTCTTTCCAACAATTCACTTTTTCCCACTCTTAAGTAATCATAGTATTACGTAGGTATGTAACATGTTGGTCACATTAAAGTGATCATTTACAGAATTGTCTGCCTTACTGGATACTGTATTAAATATATGCATGCAGTCTGAGACAAATGATGGCTTGGCACATCAGAGTGTTTTTTGTTAATTCTATTCTTAGGCAACAGGAATAGTAAGAGGTTATGGAGAAAAAGGTTGTAGCATAAAAAGTTTATTTAGTACAGTATAATTTCAAAATTTGAAGAAAAAAACAGAATGGTCTGACTGGTATACCAAAGCATTGTTTTCCAGAGGCTAGCATATCCTTTCAATTGTTTTCAGTGGGAGTGCCGTGTTTTTTAAGATGCCAGCAGCGTGATGAGGCATTGAGTGTCTGTTTCAAACGGAAGCATTTTTTCCTCTGTGCCGAGAGTTGAAGAATGTTCAGCTTTGTGTAAAATGCAGCGCTCATCATTGTCACTTTTTAGTCAGCTTGACGAAAAGGAAATGCCATCTAAACTTTTCTGAGCACAGTCAGTTCCCCTCAGAAATACATTCATATAAACCCCCGCTCCCAATTCAGTATTTAGGATTTTCTTTCAATATTTTGTGAATTGTGAACAGTGAGCTTGCTCTACCTGCTACAGTATTTTCCTCTCTTTGTGTCTGTCTTCAACGTGTCTGGCTCTTGTTACAACCGTTTACAGACCTTGTAATATTTCCACACAAATGATATTTTGGGAAATGACCACAATGATGTTTGTATCTGGAATAGTGATTGGCTGAAATGAAACAAGAAAGAAATAAAACGCACTGAAGTTATTTAAACGCAAAACTGAAAAAAAAAAAATCTGTTCAATTCACAGGTGTGTATTGAACCGTGGATGTCATACTGAATGATTTGGTATTATATTGAGAATTGTGGCATCATCAATAAAATCATGTCTGTGCATAATTTTGTACAGAATTTTCTCTCCCTAAAGTGATATAGATAAGCCTTGCCACAGAAAAACCATTCAAATAACAATGTCTTTCTCTGTTTTTCTCTCTAGCTCAGAGAGGAGGCAAAACAATGTTGGTTCCTTGTGATAAAGAGTATCCAGCATTCGTGTCTGAGCGTACCATTAAAGAAACCGTCGGGAATATTGACTGTGAAAGCTGTGTAAAGTATGTGCAATACTCAGACAAACATACAATCACATAAACACATGCACATACACATAAAAGAAAGAAATCAGACAACCATTAAATAGTCCAGGGGTCACCAAACTTGGTCCTGGAGGGCCGGTGTCCTATACAGAGGTTAGTTCCAACTTGCCTCAGCACACCTGCCTGAAAGTTTCAAGTATATTTAGTAAGACTCGATTAGTTGGTTCAGGTGTGTTAATTAGAGTTGGAGCTTAAACCCTGCAGGACACCAGCCCTCCAGGACCAAGTCTGGTGACCCCTGATATAGTGTGTTCACTCACATAGAACTACATTTACACTTATATACCACTTTCCCAACAAAATCGGAAAATCTATCTTTCATGCCTTGCCACAGATGAGCACCTTTGTTTGCTCCATGACAGCAAACAGGATATCTGTCAGCTGAACAAGTTGAATTGTACATTTACATCATTAACTGCTCTGTTAATTTTAAGAGTGATATAGTTTATTTTTGTGTTATGTGAACGTGTGACTGATGTACAAGAGAGGGAGAGAAAGAAAAAGGGGAAAACTCAAAGATGTTACATCATAACAGGAAGCTTGACAGGGGAGTTTTTATTTATTTTTTTATTACATTTAAAGTGAAAGCTGAGTATTTGCGATCCTTGTCTTTACAACATTGTAAATATTCACACAAATAATGCTGGAATCCTCTCCACATGCATTTCTCCAGTGCAGCAATTAGTTATATTAATTACTAGATGACCTATGATTACATTTTAGTTGTTTTATTTTTATTCATTTATGTATTTATTTAATGTGTACTGTACATACCTTGGCTTCTCTATGTTTGTTAACACTTTATTTTGATGGTCCCTTTTAAAAAGTAACTTGCAACTATATGTCAACTAAATCTCCTTAGAGTATTAGTAGGTTAGGTTATGGTTAGGGCTGGGTAAAGGTGCATATAATTGTACATCTATAAAGGTACAGTCAGTGACAAAAAGAAGAAAGTTTCTGTGGATTTTTTTAAAATAAGGAAACATGAATTCGAAAACAAGCTCAGTGCTTCCAAAACAGATGGACTATGATATGCCATCATATCTACATTGGTAACTTCTGTTTCCAGCTTTTATCTAAAGTAAGGAAGATGATGATGATAAGAAAACAAAATCACGACTCTTAAATCTTCATCCTGTGTGTGTTCATGCAAACATGTGCCATATATATCCAGTATATGAGCACTTGTCTGCCTACGTACAGATTACAGTATTGCCACCTCTTCCTGCAGAGGACTCTCTCATCCACTCCTCTTATGTGGACCAGATAAAAAAAGGAATTTGATTCTAATTTGCTGTCTTCCCTTTTGTCTTGTCCTTCCCAGATCATTTGTTATTCAGCAGATTCCCAGCAGTAATCTTTTCATGGTGGTTATTGACAATACATGTGACTGCAGTGACTTTGGACCCGTCACCATGGACCCCGTCGAAATTATGTATATCCTTCATAAAAAGACAGTTTTCTTAGACAATTCTAGTTAACCCTTTACTTCAACTCACACTGATATGTCACTGTGGAGACAAAGAGAATTTTCAAATAATCATTTCAATTTGAATTATAAATAGCAGACAAAAATAATGTCTGCAATAAGGGGGGGCAACTGTTTCTATGGTCTCTGTTTTCCTCTGTTTTGAAAACAGCCTTTTGTCAGGTTTTTCCCTTAATTTCACTGCACATAACGAATCTCTGAAATGTGAACGGTTGAAGTTTCAGAAGGACAGAAGGCGACCAGACACGTGCCACCCCTTTCATCATGAGGTAAAAAAACAAATCAAACTGAACTGAATGAATGGATGCTAAAGAGTTTTAGTTGCACACCAGTATCAGAGTTACAGCACTCATAACCATTCATTGCAGGTAGATAATACTTGCACCCCAGTCCAAATTGTAACATGCATTATTTGCATTTGAGTGTGTTTAATATTTCATTATTTTTGCAACCACTTGTAATAGCCATTCCAGGGCACCATTTTGTGACATTGAATAATCTACAACAAAGTTAAGTGAGATTTAGAGTAATAGTGAAGTAATATTTGATTACTACAACGCTTATTTCTTGGTAGTAATAAATGATATGCTGCAAACTATATATATATACTATATATATATATGACAGTCATAAGTAATGTTTTTTCTCTTTTTGATCCATCTGCAGGAAAACTCCATGGAGTGTGGTGGTTCTGTGGACTTGACTCCATCTCTAACAGCTACAGTTCTTATAGTCCTGATAGTCACTTTCTTTCCCAGGTGATGAAAACTTTGACCCTCACTCCCACCTCTGTCATGACAGTTTGACTCAGTCCAGCATGCAAAAATCGATTATATAAATATTTATTTTACATTGAAAGACTAAACAAATCATCAAAATCACTTGATAGACAGCTACAAATAGCATTTTTTTCTGTTTGAATAATATTGATATTTTATGGACACAGTTAATAGGCAATTTTACAAACAAGGCTGCAAGAGACTGATTACTGTGCTAATTAATTGAATTAAAGTACAATTTATAAATACCTACAAATAAGTACAACTGTATCACAAAATTAACTTTTTATTCAGTAATATGTATTATTATTTATGTTTTTTCAGCCAAACAACTGTGATAATGCAATAGTAATTAAAAAATTTAAAAAGTGTGGATGTTCTCAATGAACATTGCCTTACAATAAGAGATACCACAGTTTGTATACTTTTGAAATAAAACCTTTAAAAAAAAAAAAACAAAGTGAGCAAAGGAATGAGTTGATGTTTCATTATATAATTTTTGCCAAATCTTTGTGTGCATTGCCTTTGTCTGCTTATGTCTCTAAAAATCTTAAATCCATGTCCTCAGCAGGCTGGTTTGCAAGACCTGAGTTTTATTACAGCCTTTAGGAAGGTATTTCATATTTAGTATGTTTCTCAAAACCTCATAGGGTCCCTCCTACTTGACAAGCTGTCAGATGTTGACATGAGCACTAAAGCTGAGCAATACACTGTGTGATTTTAGCAATTTTCTTTATTAAATACTTACTCTCACTGAACAAGTAAATTGCATGTGATGTAAAGCCAAAGCTCACAATTTATGTGCTCAGACTATAAGGTCCTGTCAGAGAATTTCATAAATTTATGCTGCCACCCTGATGAGCTGTCAGTGGTGTGTTTGCCAATACTTCCCGATTTTGAAATGGAGTTACGGTCTTCATGGAAGGCACCAAATTCTACTGTGCTTCCTAGAACACAGCTGGACAACCTGACAGGGGCTGTGCTACACACCATAACAGGCATGGTAGGGTAGATGACATTCAACTGCAGAAAGCCTATTATGCCTCTGCCTTGTCGACAAGACTAGCATGCACAAATAATTGGGATCGTCCAGAATTGTCAAGCCAGGTCTTTGCAGGTCAGCACTAGTCTACTGCCCAAGGGGGCAACCATAAGACCAGGCCAAGGAGTCTGGCAGTCCTTTTGTAGGACACAACAGTCTTTCAGTACACAAACGTCAGGTGGAAGAAACTGTTGCTGACGGTTATCAACCTCCGGCCCCATGCTTTTCCGGTCAACATCTCTTCCACTGGTGCCAGTGCACTCAATGTCCATGGGTGCTAAACACCTTGGAGTGTGGTGAGGGAGTCCACAATAGGGAAAATGGGATTTAATTCAACTTAATTCAACATTTATTTGTATAGTGATTTTCAGGATACAAATTGTTGCAAAGCTGCTTCACAGAAAATGAAAGTGATAGAAGATAAGGACCGTTTAGGGCCTTATAAGTAAATTTCTTATAAGTAAAATCAGTATTTTGTAACTGATAGGTTGATAGGTAACTTAATAGGTTGCAAGTGTAGAGGATGTAAAATTGGAGTAACATGATCATATTTTCATGACTTGGTAAGGACTCTAGCAGCTGCGTTTTGGACTACCTGTAGCTTGTTAATTGAAGACGCAGGACAACCACCCGCCAGCAGTGCATTACAATAGTCCAGTCTAGAGGTCATGAATGCATCAACTAGCTTTTCTGCATCAGAATCAGGTAACATGTTCCATAGCTTGGCAATGTTTCTAAGATGAAAGAATGCTGTTTTTATAACGTGAGAAGTATAATTTTTGAAAAGACAAGTTTCTGTCTAATATAACACCCAGACTGTATGGAGGAAGTAACAGTACATCTGTCTAGATGCAAATTGTAATCTAAGAGATTCTGTGTACTGTTTTTATTTATTTATTTATTTTTTTTGGTCCAATAAATGGAGGCATTTTTCATCTCTCCTTTGTCTGACACACCCATTTTAGGTCTTGGAGTCTCTACTAATGAGCTGATGATCTGAATCAGGTGTGTTTGATGAAGGTGACATGGAAAACATGCAGTGTTGGGGGGCCTCCAGGAATGTGGTTGTGAACCACTGCAATAAAAAAACAAAAAAAATCTGTCTTATCCAAATTTAATACGGGAAAATTACTGGCCATCCATTCTTTTACATTTTTAACACACTCTGTTAGCTTAGATAATTTAGAAGTTTCATCTGGTCTTGTTGAGATATATAGTTGAGTATCATCAGCATAACAGTGGAAACTAATTCCATATTTTCTAATAATATTTCCAAGGGGCAGCATGTATATTGAAAATGGCAGAGGACCTAGGACAGATCCTTGTGGCACTCAGTACTTTACTGGTGATAATTGAGATGACTCCCCGTTTAGATAAACAAAGTGGTAGTGATCAGACAGGTAAGATCTAAACCAGCTTTAAGCCTGCCCTTGAATACCCGCATAGTTTTGTAGTCGATCTATGAGTATGTCATGATCTATCGTCTCGAACGCAGCACTAAGATTGCAATAAGATGCTGCCTTGGTCTGATGCAGTTTCTGTGCTATGTTGAAATTCTTCTTAGATATTTTTTTGCAGGAAGGAGCACAATTGAGCAGACACAGCTTTTTCTAAAATTTTAGATATAAACGGAAGATTAGAAAGACGAAATGGGTCTGTAATTTGCCAGTTCACTAGGATCTAGTTGTGGTTTCTTAATAAGAGGCTTAATAACCACCAGCTTGAATGGTTTTGGGACGTGACCTAAAGATAACAATGAGTTTATAATATTGAGAAGCGGTTCTTCTGCAACAGGTGACATCTCTTTCAGTAATTTAGTGGTTACAGGATCTAATAAATATGTTGTTGTTTTAGGTGCAGTGATAATATTACTTAGCTCTTCCTGTCCTATAGTTGTAAAACACTGCAGTTTTTCTTTGGGTGTGATGAATGATGCTATAATACAAGATGATGTAGAATTTACATTTGTTATTGTATTTCTGAAGCAATCTATTTTATCAGTGAAAAAATTCATAAGGTCATTTCTACTGAACTTTGAGGGAATATTTAGTTCGAGTGACATCTGATTATGTTAATCTAGCCACTGTGCTAAATTAAAACCTTGAATTGTTCTGGTTATTTTCTGAGTTTGCAGATGTGTTCAGCCCTGGCAGCTTTTAGAACCTATGTATAGCTTGACATAATATTTTTCCACACAATTCGAAAAAAAAATTGCTTTTAGAATTATAAAAGTTTTTTTTTTCTCCATTTGTGCTCAAGATTACGAGTTTCTTTATTGAGAGAATGAGTATTACTGTTGCATCATGGCGCAGTATGTTTTCTCTAACCATTTTACATTTGATGGGGGCAACAGCTTCTAAAGTATTAGAGAAGATAGTGCCCATATTGCTAGTCATTTCATCTAGTTCATTTCATGATCATTTCATGTGTATTTATGGGTACACAGAGCAGTTGAGACAAATCGCATCATTTGTATTATCAACGTGAGTGTTAAAGTTTCTGACAGTTAGCGCTTAATCAACATTAACCAAGAGGTCTGAGAGGAAATCTGCAAATTCTTTTTGGAAATCTGTATATGGCCCTCACTGTCTATACACAGTAGCCAGAGCAAGAGATAGGAGAGATTTTTTCTGCATATGTGAAAGTGTAACATTAAGCAGAAGTATTTCGAATGAGTTACACCTGTATGCTGTTTTCTGAGTAACACTGAGAATATCAATATTGTTGCAGCACAGCTGCCACAACCAGGGCTCATGCTTATAACAGTAGCCTGGTAGAGTAGACTCATTTAGACCAACATAGTCAGTTGATTTGAGCCAGGTTTCAGTAAAGCAGAATACATCAAAGCTAGTATCTGTGATCATTTCATTTACAATAATTGCTTTAATGTGAGTGATATTGTTTAGGAGACCAAGCTTTAAAGATTGTTTTATTGTTCATTTATTTAGCATATTTCTAGTTTAATCACGATCAGATTTTTCTAGATCCTTCATTAAATTTATATTTTGACCTCACTATTCAGGCAACACACACGGTCTTTATAGATTAGACAACACAAGTACTTCTATCATTTAAGTGGGTAGAACAAAAGCCATCATACCAGTTATTTGAGAATTGGCTTACTAGTCATATGGAGCGTAGCGTCCTGGAGATGTTGTCCGACAGTAGTTCTCTGCTGCGATGCAGGCCAGGTCCAGGTCCAGTTGTTGACAAAAAGCAATTTCTGGTGGGAGTGTTAATATCGCACTGTAAACTTGCCTCAGACTTGTGAGCATCAGTTGATCATAGTTGTGGATCTGCTTCTCCATGGCCTCCAGCTCCAGCTGCACCGAGTACAGCTCGAACGTGTCCTCACCTGCACTCAAAGGTAGATACACATTTACCATTAGAGCAAGTAATAGTGAGTAAAACAATGGTAAAGTGTGTGAATAAAGTGTATGCAATGTACGGTACGGACCATCTGGCTTCGTTTTGGGTAGGCCACAGTGGGATCTGTTTGCCACACAGGAAACCACACACTGTCCCCTGTGGTATTGGGTGGTGGGCTCCAGAGGGTCTCTAAGGGTGGATGCTCTGGCAAACAAATGGCCCCCTGTACTCCTATTTGCATTTCCTCCTCCCCCACTTCTTTCAGCAGTCCTAGCCAAAGTGAGGAGTTTCAAGGCCAGAGTTTTGCTGGATGCACCAGATTAGCCCCAGCAGTCATGGATTCCAGATTTAATCACTTTGCTGAGGGGGTCGCTATAGTCTCTCCCAATCAGACAGAACATGCTGTCCCAGGCCCAGGGCCAGATCTGGCACCAAAATCCAGTGAAGTTCAGATTACACGTCTGGCCACTAGACAGGAGTCAGCCAGAAATCTTGGAGAAGCAGTTCTAACAACTTTGCAGGCAGTCAAAGCCTCATCTACGTGGCGGCCTTATGCTTGTAGATGGGAAAGTCTCTCTAGTTGGTGTTCATCCAAGGAAATAGAGCATTTTCATGTGAAGTGGATTCAATCGTATAATTTCTCCAGTTCCTGTTGGAGACTGGGTAAACAGAATTAACCTTAAGAGGGTATGTAGCTGCTATAACTAGTGGTTGACCAATATTGTTTTTTTGGCAGCCAATGTGGATGCCGACATCTTAGACAGCAGGGTGGCCAATGGTTGATTTAAAGGCGATATATCTATCGATCTATCTATATCTATCTATCTATCTATCTATCATATATATATATATATATATATATATATATATATATATATATATATATATATATATATATATATATATATATATATATATATATATACACACACACACACAGTGCCCTCCACTAATATCGGCACCCTTGATAAATATGAGCAAAGGCAGCTGTGGAAATATATCTGCATTGTTTATCCTTTTGGTCTCTCATTCAAAAAAATTCACAAAATTCTAACCTTTCATTGAAGTAAAACAATAGAAAGTTTGGGGGAAATATCATTATTAAATTAATTTATTGCAACGTTCTTGTCCCAAGATAACAGCTCTGAATTTTCTCCTATAATCCCTGATGAGTTTGGAGAACACCTGACAAGAGTTCAGAGACCATTCCTTCATATAAAATCTCCATGTTGGTTCTTCTCCTCTTCAGTTCACCCCATTCATTTTCTAAAGGGTTCAAGGCCAGGGAACTGGGATGGCCATGGCAGAAGCTTCATTTTGTTCTCAGTGACACATTTTTGTCTTTGTTTTGGATCATTGTCCTGATGGAATATCTAAACACGGCCCATTATAAGATTTCTAACAGTGGCAGTCAGGTTTAGATTTTTTTTTATCTCTTAGTATTTGATAGAATCCATGATGCCCATCTTGAGTGTTTTTTTAATTTCATCTGACCATAGAAGCCAGTCCCATTTGAAGTTCTAGTGGTGTCTGACAGCTGAATATGCTGGAGTTTGTTTTTGGGTGAGCGAGCAGGATTTCTCTTGAAACCCTCCTACACAACATGTGGTGATGTAGGGACTATTTAAATTTTTTAGGCTTCATTTTTTTAGGCTTTCTGGCCCCAAGACTCAACTAATCTTTGCAATTCTCCATATGTGATCCTTGGAGAGTCTTTGGCCACTCAAAGTCTCCTCCTCACCATCCATTATGACGATTTAGACACACGTCCTCTTCTAGGCAGATTTGTAACATCTTTAGTTGATTGAAACTTCTTAAGTATTGCCCTGATGGTGGAAATGGGTATTTTCAATGCTGTAGCTCTTTTCTTACAGCCACTTTCTATTTTGTGAAGCTCAGAAATCTTGTTCTGCACATAAAATAAACTTACTTACACTTCAAATGACAACTTCCTGATTCTGTAATATTATTAAAGTATTTTTTTACAAATAAATATTTAAAAATATATAAAAAGAAAGTATACACTGTTACCAACAGGGCTTCACTCTAAGAATCTGGGAAGTTTCTGCGCCAAGGTAACACTCATTTTACATACAAAACATTAAAAATGACAATGAATATGACAGTGGGCAAATCACGAGTTTAATGTTTGTTGATCATGCGTCTCCAGTGAAGCCAAATATGACAAGAGGCATTGTCTTGAAGGCTCTGACAGAACCCCCTTTTGAACCATTAGATGAAATAGGGATGGAACTTCTCACATTGTAGACTGCATTTCTTTTGTCTGTTTCTTCAGTTAAATGAGAAGTCCATAAAGAAATTATGTTTTTTGAGTTAAATATTTCAGGATTTTTCTCCATATAATGGACTGATATGGTGCCCTGATTTTGAACTTCCAAAATGCAGTTTAAATGCGGCTTCAAACGATCCCAAATATGGTTGTAAGTGATGCCAGCCGAGGAAGAAGGGTCTTATCTAGTGAAGTGATCGGTTATTTTCATTAAAAAATACAATTTAAATACTTTTTAATCTCGAACGCTCATCTTGTCTTGCTCTGCCTGAACTCTGTGTATTCTGGCTCAAGACAGTTAGGGTATGTCGAAAAACTCCAATTGTATTTTCTCCCTCAACTTCAAAAACAATTTCAAAATCATCCTACATCACTGCAGAAGTATCGACCCAATCTTTGCAAAGAGAACTTGCAAAGAAGATCAAGTACCCTTAACAAAAAAGGTCAAACAGCGATATAAGACGATTTTGAAGTTGAGGGAGGACATGAGATGGGAATTTTTCGTCATACCCTAACTGACATGAACCATAATACACAGAGTTCAGGGAGAGCAAGACAAAACGAGCGTTTGACATTAAAAAGTATATAAATTGTATTATTTTTATGAAAATAACCGATCGTTTCACTAGATAAGACCCTGCTTCCTCAGTTGTGATCATTTACAACCGCATTTGGGGTAGTTTGAAGCCGCATTTAAACTGCATTTTTGAAGTTCAAAATCAGGGCACCATATCAGTCCATTATATGGAGAAAAATCCTAAAATGTTTCCCTCAAAAAACATAATTTCTTTACGGCTGAGGAAGGAAAGACATGAACATCTTAGATGTTCTTCCAAACCCCTCATTTTTGCCTAACCGTTAATTTGTTTTGAGGCCCTTGGTGCTAAAACCTCCTCATAATTCAGCAGAACCAGCCAGATTGCATTTAATCTGCCTAGTCAGGGCACTAAGAAGATCAATTTCTTGCACACAACAGACAAGACATACTGATCAACTGTTCGTTTGTTAAGGACTCGGTACAATGCCAGGCGGTGTCCAAGCAGCGCCTGCGACTGACAAAATGGGTGGTCAGACTGATAGAGCTAGCCTAAAGAGGTGGTGGGTCATTCAATGAGAGGAGTGGCTGCCTCCTGGACACTATTTAAGGGTGTCTGTCTAAGTGTTTGGAGCAGCTGGTTGGTCATCCTTATTGACATTACTGTCCTACAAACAACAGAACAGACATCAACTGCCTTATATAAAACAGTATCAAGGTACTAATTACCTGCTGATTTAGTAGGAAAACTAATAAAATGTTCCGTTGGCATGAATTGTTTCCCTTGGTTTTTATTGCCCCGTTTGGGTTTTATTTCCCCTCCTGACCTTGTGGCGTGTTGACTGAGATGAAAAAGAACCTAGGTTGTGTGAATGTGGTCAACACGCCACACGGCGTTGTCACTCAGAGAGCGCTTGTCACTAGTCAGCTAAAGAGAAAGTGTCGACTACTTAGCACCTGTATTTGTAGATGGTGATTATGGTTAATTTGATATGCCATCTCCTGACAGTTCTCCCTCAGCGAGGCTGACCCATACTGTGGAGTACTGACCTCATTTACAGAACCTAGGTTACTTACATAACCCCTCATTCTATTAAGCCTCTCATTAAAAAAAAAAAAAAAAAAAAAAAAAAAACGTTATCCTAGAGAGCTATACCGCAATACAGACTGAAAAAGTTGTATCTTTGCAACTGTTTCTTTAAAAGCTAGAATAATATACCTGCGCCGAGTGGCAACATGTATGAGTAGCTCTTCTTGCTGGTGTGCGGTTTTTTTTTTGTGTTTGAGTGCTTTTTCTTTTTTTCTCATTATGAGTGAAGCGGTCAAATTAGATGATCTTCTGGTGCTGAAAATTTCAAGATGTGGCGTTAAACATCTGATACTGGCTGAGCTGCAGAATCCTTACTGCAGCTGCAAAGCTAAAGCAAAATCTAAAAGCCAAGTATTGGAGATACAAGTTGTTTCTGCCATCAATACTTAAAGTATGGGGAATGTTTGCCCAATAAGAGCCATTAGCTAGAAGCACTTGTGAGAAATCAGCAACCGTACTGAGAGTGTTGCCTAATGTGTTTTGTGGAAACCTGGCTAAACAACAACATGCCCGATGCATCTGTTGACATACCTGGCTTCTCTATGGTGTGAGCGGACAGCGATGTGGAGGTGGGCAGAAAGAATAAAGGTGGGGAATTATTTTATCTGTGAACAACAGATGGTGCAACCCTGGTCATATTACAGTGGAGAGGATCTGCAATCAGGATATTGAGCTCTTGGCAGTCCCCTGCTGAAAAATCCAGCAGTGCTGGTCACCAGCATAAGGTATATTTTTGCATGCTGGGACCAGCATGGAATGCTGGTTGCTGGTTTGCTGGTCCACAGCATGGTAAGCAAGTGTACTGGTGGACCAGCAAAATGTATGTTTTGCATGCTGGGATCAGCTTGGGATGCTGGTGGACTAGCATTTGTTGTTTCTTGGCTGCTGGTATGATCACAGCAAGACCACAACAAAACTTGTGTATGTTTTACATACCACGTTTATTTTGAAATTGGTTTGTGTGTGTAGTTAAAGACCAAGACAATTTTCCAAATTAATTTTAAGAAATGATTTAATAAAGAAAAACACGTTTTGCTCCACAAGTGATGACTAAGCATTAGTGATGACACCTACCATGAACAAGCAGAATCACTGAGAATAAGAGGAACAGTGAGAACAGAAAAAAGTGAAGAAGTGAGCAGTAGAGGCTGCCATTTTTTGGGGAATCCCGCAGGTCACGGGAATCCCATGGAATCCCACGGGATGGGAAAACAAAATCTGTAATCGGGTCAAATTTAGTCTTTAGTCAGGTCAAATTTTAGATTTATTTGTGATTATGTCATCGGATATGACATCTAGTCATTTTTCATTGTGTTTTCTGTTCTACCTGCCTGTGACCTAGTTTTCCTGTGTTCTAAATAGTTCATTCTGTTCAGTGGAGCATTTGAAGCATGATGGAACTTCACACAACTCCAGAGACCTGTTGAAGATCTGTGAAAAGATGGGTGCCAGCTGGTCAGCACAGGTTTTCAGACAGGCTGGTGTCACACCGTCTGGGCCTGGTGCCTTTCTTCTTTTGTTCTTTCTGAAGACCTGGCATACCTCGTCTTCACTAATCTGAAGAACAGGAGGGGGGAGAGGGGGGTTGCTGGAGGTGTTAGTGGTTGTGAAAAGAGATCGTCAGAATGGGTGTGGGGGGTATCGAATCTACAATAGAACTCATTTAGGTCTTCAGCAAGTTGTTGATTCACCTCAGTACTGTGGGATGGCGTCTTGTAGTTTGTGATGGCTTTCAGACCTTTCCACACTGAAGCTGGTTCGTTTGAAGTGAACTGATTTTCTAACCTTTTTGCATAGGTCCTTTTAGCCACTCTAATCTCCTTATTCAGTGTGTTCCTGGCCTGATTGTACAAGACTCTATCCCCTTTTCTGTAGGCATCCTCTTTGGCTTGGCGAAGATGTCTGAGTTTTTTTGTAAACCATTGCTTATCATTGTTGAATGTTAAATTAAGTCCTGGTGGGAATGCATATATCCTTGCAGAAACTGATATAGGATGTTACAGTCTCTGTGAGCTCGTGCAGATCGTTTGCAGCAGCTTCAAAAACACTCCAATCAGTCCATTCGAAACAGGCTTGTAAAACCTGCTCTGTTTCGTTGGTCCATCTCCTTACAGTCTTTAATACAGGTTTAGCTGTTTTCAGTTTCTGCCTGTAGGTCAGTATAAGTTGAACCAAACAGTGATCAGAGAGTCCCAAAGCTGCCCGTGGGACAGAGTGATATGCATTCCTTATTGTGGTGTAACAGTGGTCCAATATATTACTGTCTCTGGTGGGACATGTAACATGCTGACTGTATTTGGGCAATTCACGTGAGAGATTTGCTTTGTTAAAATCCCCAAGTATGATTAAAACAGAGTCTGGGTGTTTTTGCTCTGTGTCTGCAATCTGATCAGCGAGTTTCTGTAGAGCCAGGCTTATGTTCGTTTGCGGTGGAATGTAGATGCTCACGAGAATGAACGAGCAAAACTCTCGCGGCGAATAGAACGGCTTACAGTTAATGAAAAGTGCTTCTAGATCGGAACAGCACATCTTCTTTAACACTGTTACATCTGTACACCACACCTCTCATTGATGTAAAAGCACGTCCTGCCTCCACGTGATTTCCTCGTTGATTCTACGTCGCGATCCGCTCCAAACAGCTGATAGCCCGGCAGTTGAAGTGCGCTGTCTGGTATCGCGTCATTTAGCCAGGTTTCCGTGAAGCACAGTGCAGCAGAGTTTGAAAAGTCCTTATTTGTGTGTGTGAGTAAGCAGAAGAAGTTCATCCGTTTTGTTGGGTAGAGAGCGGAGATTCGCCAGATGTATGCTAGGCAGCGGCATACGGAATCCGCATTGTCTAAGCTTCACGAGCGCGCCGGCTCGCTTTCCCCTCCTGCGAGTCCTGAAGTGCCTAATCAGCGCCGCTGCTCCACCAAGTACGATGTTCAGCAAAACGTCCGAATAATCAAAAAACCGATAGGAGATTTTGTGGTGTGTTCTGACGAATGTTCATCCCTTGTAAAACTGACAAAAACAAAAAACAGGAAAAACTAACAAAAACAAAAAAACAAGTGGAGAGCTAAGCACAGTGGCTGCCATGATGGCTTCTTGATGAACTTTTGGATTTACCTTGTGGAATATTGAAGCCTGTTTACCTTTATCTTGTCGTGTTTGTCTCTTGCCAAGCAACCTGTGACAGAAGAACCGACCAGTACTGCTTTAGCAGTGTTTTCCTTTCTTTCTTGTATTTTTGCCCCCCATGAACCTGACGCCCCCCACGACCGTTCCCTGGAAGATCACACCAGAGACATTTTGCCAAACTAACTAACTGGAGTGTTCGCTCAGGCTCGCAAGGTAAAAAAAACACAAAGCGAGCGGTCTAGTTAGTAAGGGCATGCCTCCCAGGGAACGGTCCCGGGAGAATTTCATTGCTTTCGTAGAGTGGGTGCTGGAGAAAAATGGACCGTATTTCTCCATCTGCCCCACTATGGAGGACATCTCCAGCCCCATTCCCGAACCGGATACCAGCCAGCTATCATCCTGCTGCAATGAGCAAGTGCCTGACTCTACTGTAGATGGAGAGCCCAAGCCTGCCATGACTGAGCCTATCATCGCCCCAGAGCCTGAGCTTCAAGAGTCGTCTGATCAGGTGTGTGAGCCGGTGACATCGTCCGTCCCAGAGGGAGTACTGGTCGAAATCGAGGGCTTGGAGGGAAACCCTTCCCACACTCCCGACACTGAGGGTGAGCTGCAACTGGCCTCTGGGCATTATTTTGAGGAACTGATGGACATTTTTCAAGAGAATCTTATTGACTAGGTTGGGGAGGTAATAGCCAGCTCTCCGCTGGTTCTGTTTAGCTCTCCTGAGTCTCCTCTGGTTCCATCCAGCTCCCCTGAGTCTCTGCCGGTTCTGTCCAGCTCTCCTGCATCACCTAAGCTCCCACCCAGCCTCCCACTTCCTCTACAACCAGCCAGTTCCTCAGCCCTGTCTCTGCTGGTGCCTGTCAGTCCCTCAGCTCACCCTCAGTCAGCGCTCTGATCCACCTTGGGACTTCCAGTCCCTAGCTCCGCCCAGGCGTGAGGATCCTCTGTCTCCATCTCTATTCTACGAGTCCTGGACTGCACCTCGGTCCTTCGACTCATCAGCTCCGCCTTGGCTTCTAGCTCCTTGTCTCCACTGTGTCCCGTCATCCCACTAGCTCCACCAGGCTCCCTCGTCCCTTCGGTTCCACCTTGGTCAGTCATCATCCGCCTTAGAACTCCACTCCTCTGGCTTTGCCTCATCACTTTGTCCCTCTGGCCTTCATCCTCAGTCTCTCCAGCTCCACCATGGTTTTCCAGATCCCTGCCTCTGTCTCGGTCGCCTAAGCCTTCAGCTCCGCCTTGGCCCTCCTGATCCTCAGTGTCGTCCTGGCTCAACATCTGCTCAGCTCCACCTGCGTCTCTACCTCCAGTGGCTCATGTCACCTGCCATCTCTCCACCATGGATTTTCCCTCCCTCGACTTCGCCCTGGGGCCTCGTCCTGGCTGGTCTCTGGACCTCCATCTGGCTCCTCCCACCTTCTACTCCCCATTAACTCTTTTGGACTCTCTTTATTACTGCCTTTTTCCGGAGCTCCCACCCTCCATCCTCACTTGGACTTTGTGTTCTGTGGTGTGAGGTTGCGCCTTCCCGGAAGGGGGCAATCTGTAAAATGTCTAGTCATTTTTCTTTTTTTTTTTTTTTTTTTTTTTTTTTACCTTTATTTATATACCGCCTTTAACAATACAGAATTGTGACAAGGCGGCTGTACAGTATTAGATAGGAAACAGTACATCAACAATGCCAAAGGCAACAAAAGGCATTTTTCATTGTGTTTTCTGTTCTACCTGTCTGTGACCTAGTTTTCCTGTGCTCCAATTAGTTCATTCTGATCATCATTGTCTTATTAATTATTCCATTGTTTGAGATCATACTTAAGTGCTCAGTTCTCCCTCATTGTTTGTTGGTACTCATATATGTACAGTATATGTTGCGTTGGATGTACTTTCGGATTTACCCTGTAGAATATTAAAACCTGTTTACCTTTATCTTCTCGTGTTTTTCTCTTATAATCTCCCTTGCATACCTTTTCACTGCCACACATCGGAAATTAGTAGACTTTATCCCACAGTCTCCACCAACGGCCAAGAACAGACACTTAACATCATTTAGTGGGAAGTTTGATTATTAAGTATACATTTGATCTCCCCCGAATTGTAAAAATTATGATTTTTTTTTTTTTTTATTTAGCTCATTTTAAAAAGGAGAAAAATTCAGTGGTAGAGAAAAATTTAACTATGTTTTGAAATAAGTACTGTTGTTTATGCTGCTACATCAAAATGAAAAAAAAGAAAAAGAAAAAAATATACAGTCGTGGCCAAAAATATAGGCATACTGTATATGCAATTCTCTCAGAAAATGTTTCCAGTTGCAATTGTATTGGTATTCACATGCTTATTGTTTTTGTTTGCACTGCAACAACACACAAATAAAAAAACAGAGAAGAAAAGTCAAACTTGATAAAATTTCACACAGAAATGGACTGGGCAAAATTATAGGCACCTTGTCAAAATTGTAAGAAATTATTGCTTTTCAAGTATGTGATTCTCCTGTAATTTGTGTTTAGACACACCTGTGGCAAGTAACAGGTGTGGGCAATATAGTAATCACACTTGCAACCAGTTAAAATGGGTAAAAGTTGACTCAACCTTTGTGTTGTGTGTCACACTGAGCGTAGAGAAAAGAAAGAAATGTAAAGAGTTGTCTGTGGGTTTGAGAGAAAAAAAATCATAGAAAAACAAGGACAATCTAAAGGCTACAAGTCCATCTCCAGAGATCTTAATGTTCCTGTGTCCACTGTGTGTAATATCATCAAGAGGTTTACCGCCCATGGCACTGTAGCTAACCTCCCTGGACGTGGATGGAAGAGCAAAATGAATGAAAAATTACAACGAAGGACGCTATGGTAGGAGACCCAGGAGGACACCACTGCTGACACAAAGGCATAAAAAAGCAAGACTGGAGTTTGCCAAAACGTATGTGACAAAACCACAATACTTCTGGGAGAACGTACTGTGGACAGATGAGACAAAAGTAGAACTTTTTTGGTAAAGGACATCATGACACCGTTTACAGAAGAAGAAATGAGGCCTTCAAAGGAAAGAACACAGTCCCTACAGTCAAACATGGTGGAGGTTCAAAGATGTTTTGGGGTTGCTTTGCTGCGTCTGAAGAGTGGTCCAAAATTCCAGTAGAGAGGTGTAAGAAACTTATTCATGGTTACAGGAAGTGACTGATTTCAGGTTATTTTTTCCAAAGGGGGTGCTACCAAATATTAAGTTAAGGGTGCCAATAATTTTGTCCAGTGCATTTTTTGGGTTCTGTGTGGAATTGTATCAGACTTGACTTTTCTTCTGTTTTTTTTTTTTTTTTTTTTTTTTTTTTTTTGTGTGTGTGTGTGTTGTTTCAATGCATAAATAAATAAATAAAATAAAATAAAATAAACATGTGAGTACCAAAACATTTGTAACTGCAAAAATTTTCTGAATTTTCTGCATTTTCTAACAGAATTGCAAGAGTGCCGATATGTTTGGGCATGACTGTATAATTATATAATAAAGAAGATATAATTTGCTAAGCTGGGATAACCTGGTCAAATATCTAGATATTTGTCTAATGTTTAAGTCTGCTCATCGGTTCAGAAGGGGTAGGTGGATAGAGGAGACTGTTATTCCTTTCAAAAATTGTAAAATTTAGTCAGTCTGTATTCTCATTCAAAGTTGCAAGAAAAATGGAACTTCATCCCATCAACAATTAGAAGACTGGATACATATAGTTCTTTTCAGTTTCATCTAAAAAAATGGCTACTGACAACTCAGCACTGTCAACATTAGTATTGGATTCTTGATTTTAGTCTTCTTTGTACTAATTGCTCTTGGTTATTTGATTTCTCCTGTTGCCATCTCTCTCTCTTTCCTTATATTTTATTTTGTTTAGATAACTTCTAATTATTGTATTTGTATTTTTTTAGTATTTGACTTTTTATTCCATTTTGTTTGTAGGTGTATATATGTGTGTAAGATACTCTGTTTTTGTTTTTAGAGTGACTTTTTAACATTCTGTCATGGATCATACAGATGAAAAATTGCCTTTTTGGCTAATCCTGGCACATTTACAACCATATTTATTCATGTATTTTGCCCCAGTAAACAAATAAACAAAGCAAAACTAAACTAAACTACACCAAGAAGAGAGCGTCGAGGTCACGGAGTGGTGAGGTCTTTTAACTTCTATGGAGGTCACACCTCCAGGGTTTCAGTGAGCCAATATTAACAAACTTTCAGAGGAATAGTTTACAACTCTTTGTTTGGAAGCTGGCTCATTTACATGATCAAAATGGGCAAGCAGTTTTATCTCCCTTTATACAATGCATGTTATGAGGAGGTGGTATGGTGGATGGTGGACTAATGATTTTTTGGATATCAAACATGGTACCAAAAGGGTTACATTATGTAATAATTCTATCATAAGGCATGCATAAAAAAGTATTCAAAACAGTATACAATTCAAAAGACAATATACAAAAGAGTAAATGAAACACACACATTGTCCTGGGGATGCACACATTCATTCATAGAAAGGTTTGTCTGTGAATTAATAAAAGGAAGTCCTTTTCTATGGGCCGTTAAGTAAGAGAGAGTCTCTGTCTATGTTCTTTTGGGTTTGTAATGTTTATCTGGTTATTGTGATAACCAGAGGTCTGTTCTGTCATTTTGGGGAAAAGGGTTCCAGGAAATCAAACCAAACAGGTTTGCCTGTTTGGTGTAGAATGTATGTGGTTTATTTGTTAAATATTACAAATAACAATGTGTCTGATTTGTCCAGCTCTTACACAGGAAACATGCCCTAAGGTCAGATGAACATTTGCTAGATAAATAAACTGCCACACTTTTTGAAAAGCCACACAACCTCACTTAACTGTGCTGAATACTAGTTTTACTAGTACATGTGTATTTGATAGTAAGTTTATAATAAACCGCATCCATGGCGGATGTGCGCGTTAGGTAGAGATGTTTAGAAAAAGGGTTTGAGTTACCAATAATCAAATAATAAGTAACAGCAATGTGAACTTTTATAATTGTCCGTTTGGTCGTTAACTTTTAAATGCATCATTATGCAGAAAATATGAGCAGAGTTTTCGGCATGAAAGACCCGTGATTGGCAGATCAACGTGCTACTTCTTTTCTTTCCAATACGATAGGAAGTTAAATTAAATTAAATGTGGAGGATGTTAACTGTAACAAAATGATTGACAGGCCAGTTTACTATGACAGGGTAAAGATGCAGTTGTGTGACGTAATAGTATGTTCCAAAACTTCCCTACTCTTCTACTACACACTCTTCACCAAAAGAGTACATACTTTAAGGGCGTAGTATAAGTAGGCACATTAGGACACAGCATAAGAGAGTGCTAAACGCTAGCCAATACTCGACAAATAGGAAAAGGACGTCCTAGACTTATATAGTGTGCTTGATTGGTTACAGCAGTGTGCATAATTAAAGAGGTGGAGCATGAGAAATGTAGTCCAGGGTGTAGTGCAACAGTCTGTGTAGTGTGAAATGACAATATGATGCACAGGCGACCTCTGGTGGTGGGCAGACCGGACAGGACTCGTGACACAGGTAAAGTCATGACAAAATAATGCATTAACAAAGGGTGGGTTCATGCTTGAGTTGTGTGAGTTATGTGCCCCTTAAAGCAGTCATGACAGAATGATCCACTTACAAATCATGAACTAAAATATAAATTAACATGCACTAAGAGTGCCATCCTTATTCCTTTACACCACTGGTACAAAAAACAAATCTACAAATTATTTGTAGTTTTGATAATCTAATCCTCTGCCATCCAGTAATGTATTTGATGAACCTGCAGATGTCAGTAGTTGAACAATATTGAATTGTCTAAATTTATTTAAAAGTGAAAAAAACTTATTATTCTTTCTGTTATGGACTGATTTAGTTTACCCCTAAATGTTAATTATTGTATTAACTATAAAATATGTACTAACATGCAGTTTAGGCTGCCATTATTAATGCATGAATCCATATAACTTCAGTCGTAGTTAAACTTTCATGGGTTCATGTTTAAATAAATATTAATTCATGTTTAATTCAGATTAATTACATGATTATGCATGTACCTTTATTGTACTGTTACCATAAGTAAACATGAAGGTGGAGTTGGGGTGCGTGAATTGATGGAAACATAAATTCTCTTAATGACTTTATTTACAGGGACTGCACAAAAAACTGAAGGTATGGTACATGGTTGCAAAAGAAGTAGATGAACCACAATGCATACGATTTGTTAGATTTTAAATGCAAATCCGCAAAGTGTGAGATGATGTCATACTGAAGAACACAGTGGTAACTGCACAGTAAATATGTATATTTTGGTATACAGCCAACTCAAGTCTGTCCTGGAGACGCCCTACCCCTGCACATTGTGTATGTCGCCCTCATCTAAACTGATTCAACTCATCAACCTGATTCAACTGTATTTCTCTAGTATCTAGTTCTTTCTAAAGCAACATACTTTTACTTGAAAAGTAAAATTGTGTAAGGTAAAACAATATCGTAAATCAAATTTATCTTTCTTAACCCAAATTGATTGACCTTGTTTTAAACATAAATTGATCAATAATACAAATGTATTACAAACAAATTTGCTTTTTCTTGCTCCAGTGACAATTTAGGAACAAGTCTTATTCTCAGGGAAACCTTTTTTTTTACAATGTGTTTTCACATGTGAAATCCCCAAATGAATGCATAGTGCTCAGACTGAAAGACTTTAATTTATATTGCATATAAGAGGACTTCAAAATCATATTTATCAAAAAATAAATATATAATGATAGTTGCAGTCTTGTACCTAGTGCTTAGAAATTAATAGCAAAAAATCAATCAGTCTCATAATGATTTCAGCTCTATAAAAATAATTTATTTGGTTTTTCTTCTCATCTTCTTTCATATGCTTTCATTACTTGCCTCATGCTACTACTTGCACACAAACTGGTCGACTATACGCGAACAGCGCTTGCATTTGACGTAGCAGCACCAGTGAAACTTGCAGTGGCAACGTTCAACCAGCTGTGCTTTGTACTGATCGTAACCTCGACCGCAACACATCAGAGCGCAGCCATCCATGCCTTCAGACGTCTTGTTACAGAGGCGACCTTGAGTTCCTAAAGAGCCAGTAGTTTTGTTCTCTACGCAGTAATCTGGACTGGGGTCGATGTACACCAGGTCATTGCTGGTAGGAGAGTTAAATTTGGAGTGAACTTGAACGAGCTTCCCACGGCTGTTCAGCCTCATGGCAGCGGCGCTGTCGTATTTCTCCTTCAGAGTATCACCCACCTTGCGGAAATCAGCAAGTTGCAACCAGCATGTTTTAAGGCTGCAAGAGCCAGACACGCCATGACACTTACAGGACACATGGGCGAGATCTGATGCTATCTGTGACAGAGAAAGAGGTTATTAGATAAACAGAATGATATACTGTTGCAAGCATTGTACCTTTAGGGGTACAACAATTTGTCACTGGGGCAGTAACCTCAGCGGGACACCTTTGTATCTAAAGGGTGCATATTAGTACCATAAGAGTACATATTACTACCTTAAGGCCTATTGCTACTTTAAGTTATCTACCATTTATGGCTAAATAAGGTACAAAGGTAGCCCTTTGAGGATACTGCCCAAGTGACAAACTGTTGTACCCCTAAAGGTAACATTTTTGCACATTTTTTTTTCTGACAGTGTAAAGTGTTGATGCAAAGGAGAGTTTGAAGTAATAGTTGTCAGTGAAACAGCTGTTTATATATTCTGGACTAACAATATAGCCATTTGTTAGCAACCACATTTTTAAACACATATAAAGGCTTTCAAAAAATAAATAAATAAAAAAAAAAACACTGCAAAAATGCTAACAAATATCTGGGATTTAAGAATCATTACTGCAAACTGTATTAAACAAAAAATATATAAATACTATGTGTATAAGGCAGACTCATAATCCATCACGTGTCCATTGATTTTCAGGCATGGCCTTGAGATAACATTAAATAACCATCATCAAGGAACAGTAGGAGCCTAAATACCTAAATATTTGCAATATATATTGTAAATTCACACTAGGTAAAAATTCAAGCCGCTTCTTGTGACTGAAGTAAAAGGCATGGAGTATTTCTCCTCAGGTAGCTGAAGAGTCTAAACTAAACAAACAAGCTTAACAAAATCAAAAAATAGAGAGAATACTGGACATTAGTTTGACCATGTGTGCATGTTTAGATGAAAATGACTAAACTTCACATAGTTATTGCTGTCTTACCCTCCGTCCCGCTTCATTGTTATGAAGGTTCATTAGCAGTCTTGCACTTTCCATAGAGCCTGTGGTGAGCGTTTTTTCCCACTCACGTGCATCCACAAACTCCTTGCTGAAGCGGTATCCATAATTCAGGTTGTCACCACAGCCGCCCCACAGCCAGTCTCGTGGCAGATCTTTAGGTCTCGCCGCCCTGCTGCAGCCACAGCTCGACAGCTCCCCCTCTCTGCAGGCGCGGCTCACTGCATTCACCACGCCAGCAGCGCTGATAGCATATGTGAATGCTGTCTCTCTGCTCCCTGGAAAAGCAAACAACAACCACAAAAAAATTCACATTTAGCTTTGTTTATTTGCTTTTATGAGCAACAGTTTATCAGTAAATCATTATCATTTATTCTGTTTATCCTAATATATTTAATCTATGAACACTGAACAAATCTGAAATAATCTTTGCTTCGTAGATTATGTAGCATTCCTTTCAGGTGTCTGCCAAGCATGTGAGCTTTTGATCAATTTGCTGTTAAATGGAAAACAGCTGCCTAAAGATGTACCTGTTTGCATGACTTTGCCAAACACTGAGGTGTTGTCCACTGTACTGCAGTTCCAGCGGCGGTTGCGAAACTGGTATTGGCACTCCTGGATGCCTGTCTTGGCACCCTCTCCAATGAATTGCATGTGATCTTGGTACAGCTGGCAAAGCTTCTTCTGACCTTTGGACAGTCCTGCTAGTTGACTACACAGTGGCTGTCCTCCTATGATATACGCTTCTGGTATCAGGAGGGGATTCATCGCTAGAGACCTGAAAGAGCCCCCATGCATAAGCACACATATTTAGTGATGAACATGTTTTTTGCATATATGAGCAATGTCACACTTGTAGCCATGTGTCATTGTTCTGTATCGCAACCATGCTGATACAGAGTAATTTCACATAGCTATGAGTGTGATATTGCATAACAGTTTGACGTCAAATGTGTGTATATAAATGTGACCCTGGACCACAAAACCAGTCTTAAGTAGCACAGATATATTTGTAGCAATAGTCAAAAATACATTGTATGGGTAAAAATGATTTGGCATTTTCTTTTATGCCAAAAATCATTAGGAAATTAAACATCATGTTCCATGAAGATATTTTGTAAATTTCCTACCATAAATATATGAAAACTGAATTTTTGATCAGTAATATGCATTGCTAAGAACTTAATTTGGACAACTTTAAAGGCGATTTTCTCAATATTTAGATTTTTTTTTTTTTGCACCCTCAGATTACAGATTTTCAAATAGTTGTATCTTGGCCAAATATTGTCATATCCTACCAAACCATAAATCAATGGAAAACGTATTTATTCGGCTTTCAGATGATGTATTAATTTTAAAAAATTGACCCTTATGTCTGGTTTTGTGGTCCAGGGTCACAAATAAGAAACAACCGTGGAGCATTTTAATTAACCAATTTGTGTGCAGAACTATTTCCTTCCATCATAGATTCAAATCTCAAGTTGACAGTTTAACAGCTGAGCCCAAGCTTCTGTTACTAATTCGAAAATGTCACTTTAAGACTAGTAACAAAGGAACTTTGAGTTGCTTCATTGAAAGCTTATTGTATTATGCCGCTTCTCAATACCAAATACTATTATTAAATGCTACTACTATTATTCATATAAAATCTTATTTATTGAAAAATAGTATTTAATAATCAAAAATGCCATCATAAAAGTTGCAAAGCAATTCGGTCAGAAGGGAAGTATAGCAATGAGACGCAGCATCTCTTTCCCTCGGGGAACTATGGTTACATACGTAACCTGGGACGTTTCCCTTTGGGAACTCGAGCTGTGTCGAAATGCTAGGGGAACGAGATACCCACGCCACCAGACTTTCAATCCCTGCCAAGTGTGTATCACCGAGCACAGCTAAGATGAGAGAACAGAGGAGCCGGGAGTGGCTTGAACGTCGAGGCCGTAGAACCTCACGAAAGTGAGTGGTGTGGACCAGCCCGCAGCGTTGCAAATGTCAGAGAGGGGTGCTCCTGACAAGAAGGCCTTGGAGGCCGCCATACTCCGAGTGGAGTGAGCCTTGACCCCCAGTGGTGAGGGGAGATCAGAGGACTTATAGGCCAATGTGATGGCATCCACTATCCACCGACCGATGGTGTGCTTAGATGTAACTAGGCCTCTGTTGCGAGGGCCGTAGGACCTAAAGAAAGGGCCGCAGGTCCGTCTTCAGTGCAGTCGGCTTTGACTCAGAGTGCCACCTGGACCCCTGCTCCCTCTGCGAGGGAGTGCAGGTAGCGACGCTCTCTCTTTGGCCCCTGTCTCGACAGGACATCTGCTCCGATATCGAGATGTCCCGTGATGTACACCGCTCTTAGCGAGAGGATTTTCTACTGGGACCACACCAGGATCTGGTGTGCCAGCTTGTACAAGGGGAGCGAACATAGACCTCCCTGGTGATTTATGTAAGAGACCACCGATGTGCACACCAACACATGGCGATCTCTCAGAGCCGGGAGGAAGTGTTTCAGTGCCTGAAACACGGCCAGCATCTCTAGGCGATTTATGTGCTAAGTGAGATGGCAGCCGCTCCACAGACCATGGGCTGGGTGGCCACTCATGACCGCTCCCCAACCGGTGAGGGACACATCCGTCGCTAGCGTTACGCAGCAACAAGGAGCTCCCAGCACCGGGCCCTGATTCAGGAACCAAGGTTTCCTCCACGTCTAAGGCACAAAAGCATCGCCGCGTGACCTTGAACATGCGAAGCAGGTTTCCCCTCGGGGAGAACCGCTTAGTCCTGAGCCACTACTGCAGTGGTCTCATGTACAGCAGGCCAAAAAGTATTATGTTGGACGAAACTGCCATCAGACCCAACAGTTTCTGGAACTGTTTGACAGTGAGTAACCAGCCTATTTTGACTCTCTTGACTGAGGTGAGGATCGACTCAATCCGAGCAGGAGACAGACATGCCTGCATCGTGGTCGAATCCCACACCACGCCTAGATAAGTGGTCCTCTGAACTGGAGAAAGCACACTTTTCTTGGCGTTTAGTCTCAACCCCAGCTCTTTCATGTGAGCGAGAATAACATCTCGATGTTGAACCACCATCTGCTCTGACTGAGCTAATATCAACCAATCATTGATATAGTTTAGTATGCGGATGCCCTGGAGTCATAGAGGAGCCAGAGCTGCATCCACACACTTTGTGAAAGTGTGGGGTGAGAGTCCTAGGCCGAAGGGAAGAACTCGATATTGGTATGCTTAGCCCCCAAAAGCGAACCTCAGAAACTTCCTGTGTTGAGGAAGGATGGAGATGTGGAAGTATGAGACCTTTAGATCTATCTTGACAAACCTGAGCCACGAACATCAGGACTACTTAGTCGAGGCCTTCTTCACCTAAAGAAGGGGGCGCAGCTCTGTCTTCGGCGCAGCTGGCTTTGACTTAGAGCGCCGCCTAGACCCCTGCTCCCTCTGCGAGGGAGTGCAGGTAGCGACGCTCTCTCTTTGGGCGGCCCGGTACGAGTACCACCTGTACGCGGCTGCTCCTGCCCAGCAGAGAGCGGCGAGGGAGATACTTCTGGAACGCCACCGCCTGTCACCGCGCCTCCTGAAACCTGTCGATGGCCATATTGACAGAGTCGGCAGAAGGCTAGAAGGGGCAAGGGGGGCGTCCAGGAGGAAAACCCATTCCTGCTCTTTCATGTGGGACAGGGTAAGCCACAGATCCCTCTCAGTGGCCATCATGGCTGCCTCCTTGGTGACACGCGGAGACAGATCTGTGGCTCTGCTGAGCCTCTGCCTTAATCTCCTCACCCTCATCCAGCTCCTTCAGCAGGTCCACCTAGTATGCCTGCAACACCACCATGATGTGCAGGCAAGCACCAGCCTGACCCGCTGACGAGTACCCTTTGCCCACCAGCAGCGATGTGGTACGCAGCGGCTTAGTGGGCCAAGACGGGGCGAGACTACTGTGAGATAGATAGCCTGTGAGTGTCTGTTCTACCCGGGGCATCACCCCATGACCGCGCTCAACAGCTCCCACCACACTGCTGTAATGGAGGGTGGCGAGGGCTGTGAACGTGGGCCAAGAATGGCTTTCCCCACGATCTAGACACCTCGGTGTGAAGATCGGGGAAAAAAACAGCAAGCCCTGTCGTGAAGGGGGTGGTTTAGAGCGCAAGAAGCGTTCATCCAGTTTGCTTCTTGCAGGCTCTAAAGGCTTCTCGGCCGGCCACTGTAATTTAAGCTTGACCACAGCATGAGTCACCACCTCCACAAGCTCCTCGTACTGGACGGACTGGGAGGGCGAATCCCCAGCCTCATTGACATCCTCTACATCCACCTCCTCGGAGGATGAAACATGGAGGGTCGAGCACTCTCCCCGGGGGCAAGAAACCACGGAGAACGCTGGCGAGGGCTCCCTCCTCAAAGAGAGCCTCCGGGAGCAAAGTGTGTACAGCGAGAGCCGCTCACAGTGCGGGCAATCAGCTCCCTCGAGAGCTGATTCCGCGTGCTTCGCTCCCAAACAGACGACACACAAACTATGCGTGTTCCCACCCGTAATGTAGTGTGGGCAGGGAGGCGTGCACAGCCTGTAATGCCGCTGTTTAAGTTCGCCCTTAGTTTTCACAACAGATTGCTTATCAGACATAGCAATCACTTTCAAATAAAAGCTGTGGACTGCCACAAAAAACAAAGTGAGATGCACACACACAGAGTGCTTGCTGAAAGGACAGAAGCTGCCGGCTTACTCACCGCACATGCTTTTATGCTTCCTGGTCTCCACGTCACCCCGCCCGTGACGTCTCATTGCTCCATTGGACTGATTACACATGTATTTTAGAGCATGGTCACACTGAGGGCATTCCCCTTAGCGTTTTGATGCAGCTCGAGTTCCTGAAGGGGAACTGAGACGTGGGATTTATCATTTGAACAGTGTAGGCTAATGATATCTGGTGTCACCATTGTGTGACTTCAGAAAGAAAAAGAATATTTTATACACTAATGCTGTATTTTATTTTATTTTATGTTTATTTTTAGAGGAGACACTACCTTGGAGGAAACTTCCTTGGAGAAAACATCCCTGATGCTATAATATAGTTGTAGGTAAAGACCCTATAAAATTGACAGACAACCATTTATTTCTTGTGTTAAATGGTTAATTCTCTTGAAAATGAAAATTCTGCCATTTGTTTACTCATCCCCATGTCATTTCAAACCCATAAGACTGTTGTTCATTTTTGGAACACAAATATTTTTGCATTTTTTTTCATTTATCATTATACCATCTACCCTGTTCTTGGCTGTAAAGTGCATACCAATTGTATTGTAAGAATGTCTTCTTTCATATTGTCATGGAGACACCAGCCATGCCCGCCTCGCCAGTCACACCAGCCACCTACACCCGTTCACAGTCACCTGACTTCGAATAAGGAACACCTGCACCCACTTACCTGCACCACATCTACACTCACCATAGCACACTCACCTCATTTCCTCGTCGGCTGGTCTCGAGGTTGCAAGCTTCTCTCCTGGCTCTCGACTTACCTGTTTCTGCTTCCCACGCTGCTTCAATCCTTTGTTGTCATGGACTATATCCCATGAGGAATTCAGATAAGAACTGCTTACCTTTGTTGAATGAACTTCTACATATTTATGTTTGAGACGTACCGTTGGGAAGTCATCCTGTGTTTGAATTTAATAAACAAAGCATCATACTTAAAACTTCTGTGTCTGCCTCCTGACCAGTATTGTGACAGAAGACCAGCCCCTCAACAAACAACACAGCGTACGCAAAATGGAGACACAAGGCACCATCTCACCTGAGCACTTTTCGGAACTAGTTTGCACCATCCGGGAATCACTTCAACCCCATCCTGTCCTACTGGCATCTTCCACATGTCCCATGGCCAAACCCGTGACCTATGCCTGCGAGACGGCTTCCTGCAGCGGGTTCCTCCTTCTATGCTCGCTCTACTTTGAGCTTCAACCACAACAGTTTGTTAGTGATCGTGCTAAGGTGGCTTTTATCATTTCGATGCTATCTGGGAGAGCGCTGCAGTGCGCCGAGTTACTTTGGAATTCTCCCTGGATGTATTTGGCAAGTCAACCTCCGCCATATCTGTGCATGATGAACTCTTCCACCTACAGCAAGCAGATATGTCCATTCACGATTACACCATTCATTTCTGTACGCTGGCGGCTAGCAGTGGTTGGAATGAAACTGCCCTTCTTTCAGCGTTTCGTCGAGGATTGAATCCAACATTGAGATAACAAATGTCTATATACGACAACACAGTGGGCTTGGAAAGTTTTCTGCGAAAGGCTGTGCACATCTCCCAACATCTTACAGCTTGCCAGATCGAGAATGCCCCACCTCGCCTCCTCCAGCACCGGAACCCATGCAAACTAATCGTTAACACTTATCAGCTGCTGAATGATTCTGCCAGATCACCCAAGGCCTCTGTCTCTACTGTGGAGCAAAAGATCATCTATTGCGTACCTGCCCTAACCGCCCTTCACGCCCTGCGGTGAGTACAGTCCATATTACTCCTAACATTACAAATGTACCTAACATTGATGCTCTTGTAATGTACAACAATCAATCTTTTCCAGTCAAAGTGCTTGTGGATTCCGGAGCCTCAGGCACTGTCATCTCTTCCCTCTGCCTTGCATGGACCAAGATCCCTTGACAACCCAATGCTGCCACTTACCAGATCTCAAATATTCAAGGAAAACCACTGGGCAAAGGCTTGGTATGCCACCGTACGAACTCTGTTCATACCTCTCCGGGATCTGGGCACCCAGGCAGCCAACGTACCCTCTCGCTCCTCCAGAATCGCTATTGGTGGCCCGGTATGGCCCGGGATGTCACCTGCTACGTCAGAGGTTGTTCGGTCTGTGCCATCATGTCCACACCACGTTGTCTGCCTGAGGGTAAATTAGTGCCACTACCGGCCATGCATGGACTTCGTCACTGACCTACCTGCCTCCAAAGGATATACCACTATCCTATTGGTAGTTGACCGTTTCTCCAAAGCATGCAAACTCATTCCCCTGCGCAGTCTACCCATGGCTCTGGAAAGGGCCAAAGCTCTGTTCCAACATATGTTCCGCAACTTTGGTATCCCCGAGGACATTGTGTCAGACAGAGGACCACAATTCATCTCCAGGCTCTGGCGAGGTTTCTTCCACATATGAACAGGGTTCTGAGCATGCACTGAAAAGATGATGTCAGAATTTTTTGGGTGAACTAACCCTTTGGCGGAAACGCATTATAATAGTAACCATAATCTAACCATCTAGCATCCAAATATGTGAATTCTCATATTTCTTTATAATTCAACTTATGTAAAAAGTGTAAAAACAAGAAAGTCAGCAGTATGAGGAAGAAATAGATCCTCACAGACTAATACAGAGTTACTTAGAGATAAACATTGTTTCTTGAATGAAGGAAACACAAACATACAGTACTATGATGACTAAGTATTTTCAAATGCGTGTTAAAAATGCTACATACCACCATGAGCTAGCTTCCACAAACACCTGCATAAAGAAGGCACAGAAGGTAATGGCGACCACTCCGTGTCGTGAGTCTGTGACTCCACCCCACCCCGAGCGCATCAACTTCAGCTTAAACAACATTCTGATCTGAAAAAAATAACAGAGAGAGTTACAACTCACACAAAGCTCAGCTGTTACTCTGTGTGCCAGTGGAGACATTTGAAGAATGTGTTTATCTGTGCAAAATGAAGAAAAGAAAGAGTTACAGCTTTTACATGTCATTTTGATCCCAGTTACTATATGTGTGAAAGTGAAAAACCAGACTTTGTACATGAAAATCTGCACTACTTTACATAGAGACCTAGCCTGAGAAAGGCCTACAATCTAAATACATAATCTAGAAAACTTGTCTTTATATCTCAAATTTAGATGAGATATATATAAACATGAACCCCAAAACATACCCGTAGTTTAGACACACCAGTAACTGAATTAATTCGCAGATATGAAATGCACAATTGAAAACGTGGAGTATGAATTTTTGTGTAGTAGGGAACAAAAAAAAAACATCAATGCAGACCTTGCTTTGGGTGGAAGGCAAAGTGCTCTCACTGAGGGCAGTTTATATTCCAGGGTGTTTAAACCTGGGAGCAGACATCCTGTTGACACAGGGGTTAAGGTTCGAGGAGTGGAGACTATCCCCTGACGGGGACCAACTTATAGACTCTGGTCTCTCAACCGAGGTTGATGAGACCATTCTGAATGCTAGAGCCCCCTCCACAAGAAAACAGTTTTCCCTGAAATGGCAGCTCATTCTGTAACCTCAACCTGCATAAACTTTGCACCTCAACTGGTCAAAGTGATTCAGTCCCTAGACCAGAATACATTCCGAAGGTGCCGCTTTTGATCACTCAGACGTTTGTACTTCAGGCCTTCTTCCCTCTGGATTGGTGTAAATTTAATCAACTATTGCTGGAGCAAACGCCTGTAAAAGTCTTAAGCATCACGCCTGCCTAATCATCTCTCACCATGTACACTCCGATTGATGCCAGTGAGCAAATAGAGGTCAAGTCAAGATATGCATTTATGCATGACACTTGAGTGGATGCATATTTTGACTGCAAAATATGGGGTAAATTGATTGGATGTCATTAATTTGACCTTTTATGGCACTGACATTTTTTGTTTATATGATAGAGAGTGCATGCGCTTACATATTTTTCCTGGTGGGAAAATCTTGCTCAGTTGAATGTGAAGTGCGATATATTTTTAAGAGTGCGATATAATTAAATTACCGGTAAATTTTGGTATTTTGTACCCCTTGTGTCACTGCGTACTCCAGTTTAAGAACCACAGCTCTAAGTTTTAAAAGGATATGCCTTTGCAAGATGTTTGTGCTTCAGCAGGCTGGTGCTCTCCGAACACATTCATATGGTTTACAGTTTGGATACAGATTCAACCCCGTGTTTATTGAGGTTCCCATAGGATCAACACCATGACACAGCACTGAAGTTCCCTCAAAAGGTAATGTCTCTGAGTTACATATACAATCACGGTTCCCTGAGAAGGGAATGAGACCCTGCATACTTCAGCATGATTTCACTTCATTAAGATTTCGCTTCATGTGCTTCAGACACCAGCGCACACTGGAAGTGTTCCCATGGCATCAAACCCAGTGACATTTTCTAGTGAAGTCATGTAAAACCTTTCTGCCAAGAGGGTACAAAGCAGGGGTAACTAGACTCTAACATCAGGGTTCTGTGACTGCAACCCATCATATAATGTATCCTGACTAAGTTGAACTATGTGTACAAAATGTTTCATGCAAAAACATTAAAAGCAACCAGCTGTGAACCACTTCCTAAATAAATGACTTTAATGAGCTTTTAGTAAATTAAAAATATAAAACAGAAAAGCTGTCACCAAGTATTAAAAAGTGTATAATTAGGTTCTACCACAATAAAATGCAAGCTCTAACATGCAACACATTTCTGTCCTGCTTAAGCAGACGCACTTTTTTTTTTTCTTTTTGTTAAAGTAAACTCATTGCGCATTAAATTAATCCAACAGTCACTGCAATTAAAATAGTGTGCCAATAAAAATAAAAAGGATCAGCGATTTGGATTCTTAGATTCAAGCAATCACTCTTTAAGCAGAACCAAGGAATAATTACACTTTTTGAGAAGCTTGAGACATTTTAAGAATTTCTGCAATTTTTTTTAGCTACAACTCTACCTCTTGTACACTGTATCAAAGCAACTCTGTGTAAAATTTTTACCTTGAAATATCAGTTTCAAAAACATTGTGATGGTACACTGACTTTTAATAAGGTAAATGCCTTCTGTTTCTTTCCCGTATTCCTCTGAAACAGTAATTCTTAGTTCCAGTTGTGAGCCCCATGTTCTTTTTCTCATCCAGTGAACTCATGTTTTGATCCACTGTACAACAGATGTCCTGTTCACTTTCTTGCAGTACAAAGCTATTGGACATTTTGCTTGAAGTGCACATGTGTCAGTAATTTTGCAAGTGCTTCCATGGTATATAATATTCTCAGGAATAATTCCCAAAATAAAAAACTTCTGATTTCATGGGTAGATTTATAGATACCATCTGAGAAGTGAGAACTGTCCACACCTTAGGACAGTTCCATAAACCAAATTTTAACCCCAAAGTGCCTTTAACTGATACATATTACTCCATTCGTCACATCACATTGAGCAAGCATGATATATTTACATGCCTTTTATACACTGCGAACAAAGCTGTGAAAGCTAAACTACACTACAATTGATGATTGTGATTACACACCAAATGGATAGTTAAAAGAAAGGCATTAAATCAGAAACAGAGATTGTCCAGATCCAGAACAAGTTCATTTAGACAGGTGTGTGCCTTTCTGAATCATGTCAAATCATGTCAAAGATCATCTCTAAAGGGTCATAACAATGGTATATGTCATTTTTATTTATTTTTATTCATTTATTTTAACTTATTTTATTTTTTGGATATTAGATCTGTTTTTTGCTTTATCATTATGGAGTATGGAAAATATATTCATGTAAAAAAAAAACATTTTTAACATAAATTGTGATAAAGTGAAAAAAAAAAATAAATAAATAAACTAAAGGTAAATGTAATATGCGTGGAGACTGAATCTAGAATTAATTAATCTCGTTGAGCAAATAAAGATTTAAAAAAAAATACGTTAATTAATAAAGAACAGGTCAAACTGAAACAGCCGGCGCCAGTAGATGGCGTCATAAACAACTACTTTGTAGATAGTCGTTTAATGGTCGTTTAAGATAGATAGATAGATAGATAGATAGATATAGATAGATAGATAGATAGATATAGATAGATAGATAGATAGATAGAACTTACAAAATGTTCTTCCACTGATGTCAGTCCAAGTCGATGGAAAATGTGATTTATTATCGTGTTTAGCTTCCGTTTTATCCGTCTCAGGAAGACCTCCGCCGTGTTCTCTGTATGGTTATTAACATAAGACTGATTGAAAGATTGGTTTATGTAAGCAAAAATGCAATCCCAGTCAGTGTTTATTAAAGATTTTGATAGACAACACTCCCAATAACTGCTGCAGTTGACTCGTACTGGTTGTCTGGATATTTCTACATTTCTCCCCAACTTCCATAAAAGTTTAAGTTTAGGCAGAAAAAAAGTAAATCCGCATGTCTACATGTCACAAAAATCACACAAGTAATTTCCCCAAGCGTATTCCAGGAGACAAGGCTCTTCATTCTCAGCGCCCTCAGGAAATATTACAGATCCTCCATCTCACGTACATATACTAATCCGCAAAATATAACCGGCTCTTTGCTTCAAAGCAGCTCACACTCTTGCTGAGAGTAAATGTCCAGGTTTGTGCTGCTGTGTTCAGAGTCTGAAGTGTCTCCCGCACCGCTGTAATAAATTGCACAACGAGTTTTTCATCTTCACGCTACAAACTCCGCCTGTGATGCGTGTGGGAACGCAGCGCGTAAAATTGTATTGAGCTTCCTTATTACCTATACCAAGAAATACAACAAATATAGCATATTGAGTCGTTTATAGTTTACATGTTCAAACATTTTTATTTTTATTTATTTTTCATTTTTTGACATTAATTGTAATAATCTAGTGAAATATTTGTATGCGCATGGAAACCGACAGCAGAAGGTATGTATATTATTATTATTATTATTATTATTATAAAAACTTCTATAAGCACTGAATTAGAGCTGCACAATTTGACAAAGAAAAAAATGCATTGTCACAGTGAAAATGAAAACGAAAATTCAATCATTTCATTTCATTTTCAATTATGGAACATATATTAGCTACCTATAGCTTTTTAAAATGAAATCGTTAATCTGGTTTTCATGTTCATTTTTATAATTAAATTGATTTATTTAAAATTGGCAAAAAATGCATTCCATAGCATTCTTTACTTATTCCATGTAAAGTTGTGATGACACCAGTTGTTTCCTTTAGTGTCTTCGAATCTATCTGATCAGGAAAAGACTTAATAAAGACTATAAATGCCCTCCAAAATACATTTGGGATGAATTGCACATTAAATGAATCTTTGTTGTTAAAGCCCAATGTAAATTGAATTCCTCCCAAAATGGTAAAAAATAAATCTATGAGAGCAGGTTACAGTACAACCACTGCTCCTGCAGACCCATTGTCCTGCAGAGTTTAACTCCAACCCTAATCAAACACACCTGAATCAGCTAATTAAGGTGTTCAGAATCACTTGCAAATTATAGGCTGGTGTGTTAGGGCAGGTTGGAACTAAACTTTGCAGGACAGAAAGCCTTCAAGAGCAGCTTTGAAGACCTTTGCTCAAGTGCCACCAACAGCTAATAGAGAGAGAGAGAGAGAGAGAGAGAGAGAGAGAGAGAGAGAGAGAGAGAGAGAGAGAGAGAGAGAGAGAGAGAGAGAGAGAGAGAGAGAGAGAGAGAGAAACAATTAAACAATTAAAAGAAAGACAAATTCTTTCAAAATATCGACTCAGTGACCACGACTTAGAAATAGAAAAAGGAAGACATAAAAAAACCTGGATTCCTAGAGAACAGCGACTATGTAAACAGTGTGACTTGATTCAAATAGAGGATGAGAAACACTTTCTTCTTGTCTGCCCCAAATACAGCACTACAAGGCAAATATTCTTTTCACAGTTTGAAGCTTTGAATTGTTCATTTTCATCTCTAAATGACTCAGAGAAACTACACTATATACTAGGAGAGGATGACATGGCAGTCAAACTAGCTGCAAAATATGTATACGCCATACACACCATACGAAATGGTTAATTCATTGTATTTGTTTGCTTTATTTTACATGTTCTTCATTGTGTATTTGTAATTATTATAATCAATATTAGAAATACTGTCTACTGTTGCTTTGTATTTTTATAGTATGTAGTATGTATGTATTTATTTATTTTCTCTCATTTATTATTCATTTTATTGTCTCCTCTATTGCTTTGAGGGTGTAATTATTTTCTGTGCTTTGGCAATACTGTAACACAAATGTCATGCCAATAAAGCAACTTGAACTTGAACTTGAACTTGAGAGAGAGAGAGAGAGAGAGAGAGAGAGAGAGAGAGAGAGAGAGAGAGAGGGAGAGAGAGGGAGAGAGAGAGAGAAACACTTTTCCAAGTGTTTCCTTGACTGATATAGGATTGAATGCAAATATGTTACCCAATCAGAACTGTTGACATGCAAAATGTATTCTGATGGCCAGAAAGAGTGTGGAAGCTGTCATGTATTATAACTGTTTTTGGTACAAACTGTACTGACAAATTAAGCAAACTTTCTATTGTGTATATTTCATATTTTAGCAAATGTTGTAGGTCAAAAATTACGAAAAGTTTAAGAGTATTAGTCTGAAGCCAATATCTATCCATCAAAACAAGCACACATCTACTGCTTCAAAAACATGTAAAATTCAATTTACTATAAACCTTGGTTTAATTTGACCATTCAGATTCACCAAAATACACTTATTTTTAAAAGAATGTAACCACCCTTTTTAAATAGCAGGGAGTGCGGGGCACAACCTAAGACTTTTTGAATTTCTCAGTTTGCGTAAATCCACGTGGGGTATAATTTTTATTCACATTAATTTCACACTTGTCTAGTACAAATATGTAGCTTTGTTTCGTAATTAAAGTGTATACGTTTTTCGTTAATTACCTCAAAAGAAAGGAAGTGAAAAGTGACAACGTGCCCCGTAGGCGGGGTACATTGTAACATGTGAGGGGCACGTTGTAACATGACCATATGACAGCGTAAAATCTTATCTGATCGAATTAAAAAATATATACACCACAAACTAAAATATTTTGTCAATAAAATAAAACGATTACATTTTTCAAATAAAATAATGTTGTTGTTCTTTTTTTTTTTTTGTTTTGTTTTGTTTGTTTGTTTGTTTGTTTTAAAGAATGATAAATAATCACATTTTTGAGTTTCACAATGAACACATGGCAACCATGGCCCTGACTGCAAAACACAGCTATACAGTACAGTCAGGGGCGGATCTACCGGGGTGGCACGGGGTGGCAACTGCCACCCTAAGAACAAGCTCTGCCACCCCACCTGCCACCCCACAATTATCACAGAATAAAATGTAAGCAGTGTTTCATGTGCTACTTTTCAGCAGCGGCGATGACAGTTTAAGGCAAAATAATGGCAAAAACACGTCTTTCAGTAAACAGTTCACGATAGCTGCACGCGCACTCAGCGCGCCCAGTGTAGTCGGCTTCATTAACAAATGACTCTTATGAACCGGTTCTTTTTGAGACAAAAATTGGAAATTGTTTTCGAACTGAATCAAAAACGAATTGTTTTTACATTTGTTCGTAAATCAGATAATATATACTGCTTGTCGGGTAAATCGTCCTCTGAGAAATCTAATCCCGTCTGAGATGGGGTGAGATGGGATGTCTGAGATTCATTGTTTGTGATCCGATTCTCGGACCGCTCGCTCCATTTTCATCATGGAGATGGGCCTTTTTGCCAAATGACGAAACAATAACGTGAAATCAATAAGAAAATGCCGATCACGGAAACTGATAGCAGAGTTAGGTAAGAATCTAGTCGTATTGCAGTTTTCTCGATTGTTAACAAGTATAAATTCGTGTGTTGATTCGTTCAGCTCTCTCCTCTCTCCGTTGTTCGGATGCACAGATTTTGATTGGTGTGTCATCAGTTTTGCTATTGTTTAACGTAGTTTAATTTATTGTTAAACTTTTTGAGAAATGTGTCTTTGTTTTGAGAACTGAATGAAGAGTATACAGTACACCAGATTATGGAAAATTCACTACTCTACAGTAAACTGTAGCACATGTTTCACAGCTTCAAACGTGTGACTGTCAAATTTTGATCTGTAACCTTTTTTTTTTTTTTTTTTTTTACAGTTTTTGTACTGCAACTGAGAAATGACTGCCTAGAGATATAGCTAGTATTGATAGTATTGTGTACTGTAATGAAATTTGGCCAAATGTGCAGAAAAATGTGCATTATTATTATTATTATTATTATTATTATTATTATTATTATTGTTTTTTTTTCTGGACTGTATTGTGGTATTGTGGCATACCAAGTTCATATACAGTTCATTGTTATTTGAACTTTTCTAGTGCTTTTTAAAAGCACTTAATAAAGAAAAACAAAAATAAAAAAGTTAATTGCTTATTTATATATCTGTATCTGTTTTTTGTTATAGTGTTATTGATCTCATGAGTGTTCACTGGCAGGAAAGTCATCTGTGTATTTGAATTATGTGTAAGCATTTAGGAACACCTGTGATAACTAGATTGAAAAAGTTTGAAAGACAAATGTATGCTGGCTTGTCTTAAAGTCTTGTTTAAAAACATGAATAGTTTGGTCAGATGTTCTAGATGTTTGCGAAAGGGTTGCTAGGATATTCTGGATGGTTACTAGGCTCTTGCTATGCAGTTGCTGGGGTGTTGCTAGAGTATATGGTTGATAGTGTGTTCTGGGTGATTGCAGACATTTCCACCTCTGTTAATAATAGAAAATCAAACATTGTTTTCAAAACTGATCCAGTTTCAGTGCTTTGATTTTACTGTATTTCTTTCTAATGTTAGGAAATTCAAACGTTTTTGTTGCTCTTAAACTTACACTAAAACATGATTTATACCATCTAAGTAGCCTATGTAATTTTAACAGAACTTCATGTCTTCTTTAGTGATACAAGCTCAGAAATATTTATAACCTGTTGAAGCTTTTTATGTTGTGTAGTGACTTGGTTCCATAATGGATATTGACATGTTATTTATTTTTTTATTTTGAACAGTATAGATGATTACCTAATGGTAATGCAAAATTTGTGAACACAGCTGTGTATGTCAGACTATAAATCCCCCAAAACTATATGCAGGGCTTGCTTTGGTGTTGCCACCCCTCATAGACCCCATGCCACCCCTTTGCCACCCTAGAAATTATTTTCTAGATCCGCCCCTGAGTACAGTTCAAAACGATGTGCGCAAATAGATGAAACACATTCAGACATTCAGAAAAACATTCCCCTCCCTCCACACAAAGCTCTCATAGAACACGAGACACGGAAACAAGCCAAAATGCTTTACATTTCTTGAAATAATAATCTGTGAAGATTAAACATCGATTGTCAGTCTTTATTCACCTGTTTGTTGTGGTTTCTTATTAAAATCCATAAAAGTATATAGTGAAAATCATTATCATCGATAATGTCATAGAACAGCATAGTTTAATAATAGCGGAGCAGATTGTAACGCGATGTTACAACGTTCCCCATCAGCGCGACTGGAGTTTAAAACTGGTTAGTGTCTTCTGCTGGTTTGCGGAACTGATAAATAACAGATTGGAGATTGAAACAATAGCAGATTTGTCTTATCTTAAATGAACACTAAAAACTGAGATGAAAAAATAACTTAAGCCAGAAATTTACTTTTCCTATGTTAAAATAAAGATTCAGCGATATCTTCAAAAGGCTTTTGAATTTTGGCGCACTTTTTTCTCTGTATAGTGTTGCTACGGCAACTAGCAAATACCGTAAATTTGGTTATGCTAGCATGTGTGGAAATATTTAAAATGTGTTACAACCAACCCTGCGTTAGTTTGTGCCCCGCGCTACGCTTTGTCTTACTGAGTAACTGAGGCTGGTAGATAAAGATAATTTTTGTCAGTGAAGAAAGTCTGTACATCTTTGAAATTTCGCACAAAAAAATAAAAAATAAAAATAAATAAATAGATATTTTCTAAAGCAAAGACCGATAAATCCAACACATTTAACTAGACAATTTGTTACTTGTTACTAACCTGTTCCTTTCGAAAGCTTCTTCAATCACTTCTGTGGATGCTGGGTTAGGGTTAGGGTTACATACAAAAGTATACAATTTAAATCTCATGATTTGGACTGTTACACTTTGTTAACTTTGTCATAGCATTTAAAGAATGGAACAAATACACATTGTGTTGAGACATGGAAATATTACACTCTGACATTATACGAACTGTAAACTTTAATCATACTGTGACCATTTGGAAATCTGTGACAAATTAAACTTCCCATGTGTTAGAGTTTCAGTTGTCTGTGTGAATATAAAGAACTTATATATTCAGTAAATATTCTCAAAGTAGAAATGTGTGACACTATGTTGCTGAGTAAAAGTTATGAACCATCAAATACACATGGCAGTACATTTCAAGCTGTTAAGTAAATATTTTGTTGTACGAAACTATGTTGATTCATGTGTAGACATGTTCCAGATGTGAACGTCAAGAAACCTATTTACTGTTTCTTTTTATTAGATTACAAGTTTCCTTTATGAGTCTCAATGATTTTGCTTTTGCAGACTATAAAATGTCAGGTTAATTTTCTTTGACCCACTTTATACTTTAACTACTGTGTACTAACATTAAAATATAAAATGCATTGATTTTGTATATACATTTTTTTTTACATAGTTTTATTATTATTATTATTATTATTATTATTATTATTATTATTATTATTATTATTATTATTGTAAATGTCTGTAGTTGCATCTATAATTACACTGTTGATCACAACCCTTATCCCGGCACCCTTAAACATAACCATACCACCAAGCCTGTGAAATATATATGAAACTCAATAGGCAGCCAACGTACTGGGGTGCGTTTCCCAAAAGCATCGTTAGCCAACTATGGTCGCAAGTTCTGTCGTTACCAACATAGTTCAACGATTCGGTGTTTCCCAAAACCATGGTTCAAACGCACATTCGCAAACAGCGTCACAAACTTACGTGGTTGGAACTGCAGCTCTCGACCTGTGGTTAGAAGCATAGTTCCTTGTTAGTAAGACATATGGGCTCAATAAATTATGCTCTTGGGCACAATAAGCAAGCTAACATGTACAATCTATATCTTTCATTCGATCTAAATATAAGTGCATTTTAATCTGTATTTTTAAGCTTCCTCAGCAAGCGACGTTTTTGCATAGTGCGCATGCGCATAAATGCCTAAGGGAACCCCGGAGTATGACGTAAGAGGGAACCCACGATGAATCAAACATCAAATAAAGCGAAATGACACGGAACAAAAATAGTAAATTAGTCACCCGGTGCCATGTTTAATATAGCTGCATTTTAGAGATCTCTAATAAGTTAAATAGCATAAATTATTACTCATTAACAACGGCCCTACATTGTTGAACTAATGTGGTTCAAACGACGGAGATGCGACCTTGTTCGGGAAACAGTCGTGACCAGCTAGTTCGTATCTACAACAACGCATCGTACCATGGAGGTAAATCAGCGAGTTACGTCGTTGTACGGGAAACGCACCCCTGGTTGATATTGTTAGTGTTCCTGTAAGTAAGGGTGTTAAGTGTTAGGCTATATAGACTACAATGAAGGAGGTACTGGAGCCATATTTATTGTCTGCCTGATGTTGCAAGCCAGATCTCTTGAAAAATAAACAAACAAATAAATGCAATGCAATGTCTTCTCAAGATGTATGATTTGCGGAAGCATAATCTGTGGCTTGATGGTGTGGAACGAGGTAAGTGTCAGAAAACTTACCCAACCCTAAGTATAAGCATAGTAATCGTGAGGCAGGCGAGCACCAGTTAAGTTAATAAAAGATTCCTGAAAACAGTTAAATGATAGACATATATAATCTATTAAATTATTTATATTGAACATTTCAAAAAGAATCATTTTACATTATTCGGAATCAGCCTGGAATAAGTCTCACTCATACTTAGAAACTGTTAATAGAAAAAAAAACTTTACTCATATTTATTGAAATATCTGTTCATTTTCAAATAACTTCCAAAACTTAAATAATCCCCATAATAATACAATCTAATAATACAATCTACCCCCTCATACAGCAGGCCAGCGGTGGGCCCACTCTTTCTCAGGATGGAGGCCCTGTTTATGGCAATAAAGCACAGAAAGCAGAAAGCACTAAATGATTTGGTCCCATGTACTGCTCAAAATGTTTTCAATATGCAGTTGAGGGAATAGAGCAAAAGTGATTTGTATTAATATAACTTGAAATGACTATCAAAATAAATAATATACTACAAGCTCTATTGAAGGCAGAAAGGAAGGTTTTTTTTTGTTTGTTTGTTTTTACTTTTATGGCATTCCTGCAATTTCCCTGTGGCAAAGAGCCAGAACACAGACATTTAAAAGAGGACTAACTGTGTCAGGCATTAGGACAACACTTCCCCAACCTTCAGAACAAACTCCCTCCCGAGGAATGTTTAAAAGGAGCTGCAAAACAGAACCTTTCCTCCTCTGCCTGTATTTCTTCATGTTGGTTATAACTGTTTAAAAGGAAGATGACAGGAAAAGACTAACAGTTCTGCTGTGGACATCTACACACCAAAATCATGAGTGTTTCTTTAATGTATAAGACCTCACACTGTTACAGTTAATAGAAATAAAGTGTTGATGTTGTTTTAGGTAGTTAGTGTTGTTCATATTGAGTCAACACTCATACAAGTCCAAGCTGATAAACTATGCTCACTTTTAGTCTTGCTCTTGGCTGTACGATCACCATTTTGTCAACTGTTTAGATCAGGGGTGCATTTCCCAAAAGCATTGTAAACTTAAGTAGATCATGGAAACAACTGGTACCTGTGGTCTCTACAATCATTTTAGGCTTGCAATGCTTCTGGGAAATGCAGCCCAGCTTGTTAACTTTTAGGTGTTTTTTTTTTTTTTTTTTTTTTTTTTGAGGAATATGTGACAAATGCCACTGATTTACAGGGTTAAGGATTTAACCATGTGCATTCTAACATTGTTAGATTATTACAGTTTGCTTTAGCTACTTCAGATTAGTTATAAAAAATAATTATATATAAATATAATATTTCTATAATTGTCAGTCTAAGTTTGGACTTATTATGGTTATTACATTTATTTGAACCTTTATCTTTGTTACTGTGTATATCTACAACCAAGTTGTGACAGAAGACCGGACAGCAAAAGAAGTGATAGCAATGTTTGTTTTACATCCCTGCCATAGGACTTGTGTGCCTTGAACAGGAAGAAAGCTACCCCAAGGAACACGTAGAAGAGTCTCGCGTATCTGATCAACTTCCCAGACAACTGCCTATACACATTTCTACTCCCAGGACTGAACACCGCCACACCAGAGCAGTTGTCTGGGGAGGGTCCTTGAGGGAGCTTCGCCGTGTTTGTGGAATGGGTGCTGAACACTTGTGAATCAGCCTTCACCGTCGGCCTCGTGGATGACGACACTACCAAACCAATGCCCAGCCAGTCACCACCGCACTGCGAGGAACGAGAGCCTGAGCCCACCGCAGACGGAGAGAATGCCTTAGCCGTGACGTCAGAGCCATCACCAGAAGAAGCGACTGATTCTGACACAAAGAAGACCCCGTCCGCACAGGTGTGCGTGCTGACTGTCTCATCCATCGTGGAGTGAATACTTGGGAAATTTAAAGGTATGGATGGGAGCCCCACCCAGCCTCCTGCCACTGAGAGTGAGTGTTTACTGGACATGGACACTACTTTTCAGTTTGGAGGGTTTGAGAATTTGCTTCCTCTGAACTGCATGATTCAGTTCATCTGTCTGACTCACTGGCCCCGCCCACCCTCCTCTCCAAACTGCCTTAAGAGTTTTATTTTTCTTTGGATTTTGTGCATTCTTCAGTCTCCTCAGCCCTCAGCCAGTCCTGTTGTCCAGTCATCTCTGTCCACCATCAGTTCCCCCGTTTCACTCCTCCCAGTGGTGGGGCTCCGTCTCGGGCCTGCCGGGATTCTTTGTCTCCTGGACCTGAGGAGACTGTGGCTCCGCCTCGGGCCTCGTCCTGCTGTCCAGACTCCTGCGCCTGTGCTCCTTCCACCTTCGATTTTGGTGTGGATGGGCTTCCTCGGTCAGTAAGCTCCACCTGCGTTGGACTTCGCCATGGCTTAGGTGTGAACTTCTCCATGGAGCAGTCCTGTGTTTTCATCCACACTCTCCTGCTCAAGGCTCCTCCCTGGTCATCTCCTCCACCAGCACCTCCCTGGATTTTGTTTGTCGTTCCCCTCCCAGTCGTCCATCCACCTCCAAAGCCTCCTCCTGCATTCCCTCTGCCTGTTTGCACCATCCCTTCACCACATCCTTATCCTCCCATCTGACGGCACGAGGTCGCGCCTTCTGTGAAGGAGTGTACTGTCACAGCGTCAGTTTGGACTTTGTTTTCAGTCTGCAACAGACATGGCAAAAGTACACACATCCTTTACTCAAGTAGAAGTACAGATACTCATGTTTAAAAATGCTCAGGTAAAAGAAGAGGTACTGACTACACTTTTTTACTTAAGTTAAAGTAAAGAAGTATGGGCTCAGACATGTACTTAAGTAAAAAGTACCCATTACTACTACCTGCTTTAGTTTCACGCTGGTAACTGGACCTCACATCATACTGACACATTAATACAAAATAACTTGCATTTAAAATTTGTTAGCTAATGAATGTATCAAGACTAAACATCCACCATGTAGAACAGGGCTGGTAAATCTCACACTCATCCAGGCCATCCCATACACACAACAAATTCTGAAACCATGGACAACCCTATTTTTTGTATGGCCATCACATTTAAATAAATGTTTAAAACCTTAGGCTAGGGTCATGCAAAATAAGAAAAAGACTTTCTCTTCAACTGTACCTTCACATCCATTTTCCTTTTCAGTCTCTTCATTTTCCATGATATCTCTCTGCATCTCACTTTCTGTGTGTTTGGTTTTTTCACTAATTTTCTTGTACCTGTCACTTTTCCCATCAGCCATTTACTGTTATGAGCGGAACTGTCTCCACCTTGTTGCAAAACAACCACCTCATTATATTCTATTTGCAGTAACAATTTAATTTAAGGTCAATTTAAAGTATCACATCATGACCAGGTGTTGTTTTAAAATGGCTTAAATACTATAGATTGAAGAAAACTATATTCTCTAAATTGCCTAAATGTCAAAATTAGTACAATAATGATTACATCATGACAATATCTTTACAGAAAAATGCTAATACTGAACATGTTATTGCATTATCATGAGTCATATTTTTCTCTTGCCAAAATTAACCATGGTTTATTACTGTAAAAGAATAGTAACCATGTTTTTGTTTTTTGTTTCATTTATTTATTTTTTTTAAACTTTTATTATTTTATTTTTTGATTACAATCTGTTTTAATTTACAACCATAGTTTTACTACACATCTCATGGTTAGACTATGGTTAGTGTAGCAAAACCATGGTTCATTTGTGGTTACCATGGTTTAACTATAGTAACCATGGATTTTGGTTTTAATTTTCATAAGGGTTGTGTTGTTATCTGCCCTAGCTCCCTCTGAACATATTACAAAACTGTTTTATAACATTGTTTGCTAAATTACTACTGTAACTTTACAGTAGATAATAATAATAATGTCATTTAGCATAGAATATTTTGAGTGATGATGTAGTTTCGTTTTCGTTTATAGTAGCTGTAGTTTTGTTTTTGTTTATTTAGTTAAGCATTAAACTGCTAGCAACTCTTAGCAGCCAGTTTACAGATGCATGTAGCTTAAATAAAGGGACATTAATTTACAAGGCAGAATCAGAATCAAAACTCATGTAATTTGTGCACAAGAGTTTTATTAACACATAACTAATCTAAACAAGCAAACATGAAATCACTCATACATGGGAGAAGGGCAAGTGAGAAGCAGTTAGAGAGACAAGAAAATGTAGCTATGAAAAGAGTCAGTTAACCACCTGAGTGAAACCATCAGTGCTGTCTACAGCTTACACTAAACCTCTGTTTTGTTTAGTTAGATGTATGATACTTGCATTGCCTTGGTTGCTGAACAAGTGTCCGAATGCAGTCTCTTCTGAAAGTCTTGATGGTTTGGAGCAGTGGTGGTTGTGGAATCGCGATCACGTTCTTCTGGGTCTGAAGAGTGATGAACTCCAAAGATGTTCTGACTCAATGGTGACTGGGAGTTTCTCCCCATGTGAAAATTGAAGAAGAACCAAGAGTTGGGAGGGACCCAGCTGAAGTCCTGTGGTCTTTGGGGAATGGAAAACAAGGCTGCAAGACCTGGCGCACGCTTAGGGAAGTCCTGAAGAGTTCTAGCTCATCCTTCTCATCCTCTTAGGTTCTGAAAGAACCAGTGACTGGCTGAGACGAGTCACTCATGTGAGACGAGTGAAGAAACAAAAATAAAGCACGCAGAAGAAGCGAGAAATGTCTGTTTGAAGACCATGAGGATGAATTCCAGGGTTGAGCGAAGATGTATGGCTCTTTGTGGTCGAGAGCCATACATAAGAGCGCGAAGAGAGTGGGGGATCATTCGTGTGACCATTTAAGTTCTCTGGAGGGCTTCACCTCCAGGAGGTCAGAGAACCAATGGTAACTTTCACCTTTGGAGGGAAAGTTTACAACTCTTTGTCTGTGAGCATGGTATTTTGCATATGTAATTCGATTGGGTGTTGATACAAAAACTACTAAGGATTTTTAAAACACTAATATGTTGCAAAGGCATCAACATATAATATACACCAACATTTAGATCATCAAAATACAAATTGAAAGAGACCAAACATGCCATAGGTAAGTTATACTACACTAGAGATCCATCATAACAAATGCATACAACAGAATAAAATGAAAAACACAAAACTACAAGGCAATAATAGTACAGCTATACACAATGATGCTATACACAATTATGCTCTTGGGCACAGTAAGCAAGCTAGCATGCAGTGCAATCTATTTCTTCTATTCTATCTAAATCTAAACGCATTTTATGTATTTTTGCACGTCCTCTGTAAGCCCTGGTGAAAAAAACAGCATATGCTTGTAGGTATGTTTTGATGCTGGTTTAAGCTGGTCCTTTGCTGGTTCATGCTGGTCATGCTGCTGGTCAAGGACCAGCATAAACCAGCAAAGGACCAGCATAAACCAGCATATGCTGGATATGCATATGCTGTTTTTTTCACCAGGAAGCGCCGTTTTCGAATAGTGGGCATGTTTGGGAAACAGTCGTGACAAGCTAGTTCGTTTCCACAACAATGCATCGCACTATGGAGGTTAACGTCGAGTTACGTCGTTGTACGGGAAACGTACCCCTGGTCAGTAGTTTTGCCTCTATGATCCAACTGGGCGCTTCCACTCCATCCTCGAGTCTCTTGCATTGATTACTCTGGTAGAAACCGTTTGGTGGAGACGCGGAGCGTGCGCGAGCCGAATCGCGTTGCCAGTCAAAACTAACCGATCCATGATTTATTAGAGATTTGTTATGGAATAGTGATCCACAAAATGCTGATTAAAACTAAAGTAATGAGCCTGTTTCGAAAATTTAATAAGTAGAAAGTACAGAATCAGAATCAGAACAGCTTTTATTGCCAAGTATGCTTACGCATACAAGGAATTTGTTTTGGTGCCACAGGCTTCCAGTGCACAGAGACGACAACAACAGCACAGAGAAAATAAAGTACAGATATTTGTGTAAAAATGTAAGGCATAAAAGTAAAAAGTAGTCAGAAAAATAAATAGTGAAGTACTGATACCAGAAAAATCTACTTAAGTACAGTAACGAAGTATTTGTACTTAGTTACTTCCCATCTCTGGTCTGCACCCTTTCCACTGTTGAGTTGGTTGTTATGGTTTCTGATTAGTCGTCAGTATATTCAGGTCTTTAATTAGCCTTGTTAGCTCATGTACTTAAGTTGCTCTGTTTTAGTTTAGTTTGTCCAGTCTTGTCAGTGTATGGTTGTGTTTATCTTTCCTGCCTCGCTTTATGTGTACCTGTGGATATTATTAAATCTATTTGATAATATCTTTATCTTCGTCCTCATGTGTACAGGCAAATTGTGACAATAATTATATATAATAATTATATATTATATAAAAAATGTTTATATTATGCAGCACTTTTTTGTTGTTGTTTTTAACACGTTAATATTCGATCTTTGCCATCATTACTTGGTGTTTTGTTTGTTTGTTTTTGAATTTATTTTGTAATTTTGAAAGCTTTATGTGTGTAAGTATGGTGAAGTGGTCCTAGGAATCTGTTTAAAGAACAGAGCTTTAAAGAATGTTTTAAAGCACAAAGAAGTACTTTTGTTCGTATGAAATGCAGACCAACGACCACAGATCAGCCTCCTGGCAATGAGTGCAGAAGGGCAATATCAGTAATGAAACACTCTTCAGATGAGAGTGTGGTTAAGGACAATAAAGACAATTTTGCAGTATAGACAGTCTTTGGTTGGTAATCCTGAGAAGTCCCTAGATGTCTTAGACATGTTCCCTAGACAGGAACATGCCTAGACCTAGACACACCTGGCACACACCTCATATAAATCTTAGTCTGTATAGTACCTGTTGTTCTCTACATTGGGATGTTTTAAAAGCTATAATATATATATATATATATATATATATATATATATATATATATATATATATATATATATATAATAAAATTCTGTTCAGCCCACATCAGACCCATGGTGATTGTGATGGCAAAGCATAAGCTCCTAATTACCACACTGAATAACTCAACTAAGATACAGAGACTATGAAACTACTGATGGTAATATTAAACAATAACACATAAGAGAATCATATAGGTGCAAGCACGTCTGTTCATGTGTTAGTGTTAAATTGTCACTCTGGAGTTGAGGAAACATAACACTTAGTGGTATTTTTCAACTTAAAGTGTAAATATAACTACATCATAGTGTTAAATAAGTAATACGGACAGTATGTGCATTCATTTGTAGTTTTGATTTCAGCTATCACAGCTGAATAAACACTTGTCATTTTGCTGTGTAATTTACTTGATTCTAATTCAAAGACAAACCTCTGAGAATATTTCAAAGATCTGATGCCTTAAACCTGTCAAACCCTATGATTAATTCTTCCTCAAAGGTGCTCATTATTGCAGTCTGGTATCTTGCATATCTTTGTTTGAGCTAGTAGAAACCTTACAGTGCATTGTGCACTTGAGTTAAGCCAGCTAATTTGATTTTAACTGTTGATTTACATTAGCTCTTGCTCTTTTTGTGTGCAGAAACCATTGAAAGGTTATTGAATGTATAGTTGCCATGGTCTCTGGAGACAACTTAACCTCTAGCCCAGTATCTTTGTTTCAAAATTGTTGCAGCTACTAAATTCCCTATGTATATGCTAAAACTTGTGAATGTAAGTGAAAGGGAGGTTCACGAATATAACGATGGCTCTTCACAATGTTCTGAATCCCCATAATTAGCTACAAATCAGTACAAGTACAGAGTGATGATGGAGCAACTAGTGTTAAAGGAGGAAAAGTTGATAGCTCAAGTTTGTCAACCTCATTTCATGCCTCATATAGCCCTGCAGCATCAATATAATCTAATAAAATAATATAACTAAACGCTTGTGCCTTTTCTGCCTCAGCCAGGAACATTACTTGCCAATTACTTGTGCATTGTGATCACAGAAGGTTCAACAGGGCTGATCATTAAGTGGATAAGAGATGGCTAGTCACAATATTTCACAGTCGCCTATGTTTGACTCCACCTAGCCCCACAAGATGTGTTTTCTTAAAAGTTATCCCAGTATTACTGTGGACAGCAAAAAAAATCAGTACAAACTTATGCAATCCTGGATAATGGCACCCAACACAGTATCGTCCTTCCAGCACTTGAGGGATGGTCAGTTGATTTCCAGTTTTCCTCCAGTTTAAAGCAGGAGAGAGGTCTGAATTCACAGGCATCTTCACTGCTCTGCTCCTCACATTAGCTGAGCAGACATACCCCATTAAGAGAATTCAGAGACTGTTGGTATACTACCCCACTGCTATGTGTCCCGGATACACCACCACCACAATGTACACGCTCTTGAAAGTTAATAAAAGGAAATAGTAAAATGAAATACCAATGAAAAAAATCATCTGATTAGAATATAATATTGGAGCATAATATCAACCTGAAGTGTGCTGCTAAGTCGAATGATAAAAATAAGAAAGAGTGGGGTCCTGGAATCTCTTCTTTATTCCTATAGGATGTTCTGTTTAGCTTTCTGAGTGATTGTCAATAACCAAGGGAGGGGAGGCTTAGGAGGCTTCTCCCCATAAACACATCTGATTGCTGGCTTGTGTTCGCATTGTTGGTGATCATGGTGATCATGCTCTCTGCTCGGACACATATGACTGGTCTGTGGAGTAATTAACACTTGTTAGTTGCTCTGAGATCTTAAGGTGTTAATGATAGGCCATGGTGCAGCCTTTAACACCTGTGACACAGGACGTTCCCTCATAGAGCTCCAGTATGGATCAGTCTGGACCTGCATCTTCTGTCTTTTTCGCAACATTCAGTTCTGCCATCTCAGTCTTTAACTCCAGCAGAGCTTTTTGACCCTTAAAGGTACAGTTGAAATAAGTGTGCTTAATAATGTGCCTTTGAACACCTCAGACTCCAGAGGAATATATGAATATATACTGTCTATCAGAAAATACACAGAAATGGCGCCGAAAAAATACTTAATATTTTACAGCATAACTTTTGGTCAAAATAGCTGCGGTCAACCACTTCTTATAACCATCGACAAGTTACTTGTACCTCTTTACTGGCAGTTTGGATTTTCATGCAAACTCATAGCTGGCCATTTCAGAAGAGAGCAGCATTTTGTCTTTAACCATTCTGGGGTGCGTTTCCCGTACAACGACGTAACTCGCTGATTAACCTGCATAGTACGATGCGTTGTTGTGGATACGAACTAGCTAGTCACGACTGTTTCCCGAACAAGGTAACCACGTAAGTTTGTGACGCTTTTTGCGAATGTTCGTTTGAACTACGGTTTTGGGAAACACCGACTCGTTGAACTATGTTAGTAACAACAGAACTTGCGACCATAGTTGGCTAAAGATGCTTTTGGGAAATGCACCCCTGTACCCCTCCTACCGTATAACCTTCTTTCACTGAGTTGCAGGTGGATGGTGTCAGTGGAAATTGTCATACCTTGTGTCTGATGGTCAGCGTGAATCTGTGTGGGGGTTGAATTAGATACTGTTTGCTCTATCCAGACAATCTTTCACTGCAACTGTTTTCCTGCAGCCATGTCCTGTGAAATTGTTTACAAAGCCATGGACCTTAAATGTCTTGTTAAAATTGTGTGCGATGGAAAAAAAGGAACATCACGGCCTCTGGAGATATGCTTATCCACCTTATTTTGCAAATCAGAAGTACGCTATTTCTGTAAATATGCAAGACTTCAGATTCAGTAGCTGGTAAAAGTAAATAACTAGAAGAATAACAAAGTGCTACAAACCTGTGCTGATGATTATGTTAATGAATTAAAAAAATATTATAACAAATAACAGTTTGCAATATCAAGCAGCATAAATGACTGCTTCTGTACAAAGCTAAAATAACTGGAAGTGAATAACACTGAAAGTATTGAACATTCAAGTTACAAATGGCTGCACCCACTTTTACATCAAAAAGAAAGCAATGTCGACATTAATCTGGATAATTTGAAACACATCTTTTACTCTACATTATGTGTAATCTTTCTGAAGGTGGTCTCACAAGTGGAAAATTTTGAAAATGCCGTTTTTGAGTTGTAGTGTGGACTGTGAAAATGTCTCAGGTTATGGCTGTAATCCTAGTTCCCCGAGAAGGGAATGAGAAACTGTGTCCCTTTGCCACACCTCCTGAGTGCCTGAGAAATGCTTGCTTTAACCTATCAGAAGTTAACACTGTTACTGGTTTACCTTTGTTGCTTTCCTTGTACACTGTCACACGCAACACCAGTTGAGGCTGGGCTAGTTTTGCTTGTGTGTCAGACGCTGTCACGCAGAAGGCATTCCCAAAAGTGCCAAGCAATTCAACTCAACTCAGTGTCTCGTTCCCCTTCTAGGGGAACCCGTGCTGTCTCAAATGATGACTGCAGCATCACAGACATCTTGCAGGGAGACCCCGATAATAGAGCTTTGGAGTACGCCATACCTCTAGTTGAATGGGCTCATACTTGCAGTGGTAAAGGCAAACCATATACCTCATACACTACAGAAATTGCTTCAAAAATTCATTTACTAATAATACTTTGTTTTGAGGCAGGAGAGCCCTTCTTAGGTGATCCAAAGCACACCAACAGCTGGTCCGACTTCCTCAATCGAGAGGACCTGTTCAGATAAGCTATGGTGGCCACATAGACCTTACGTGTGGATGTGGAAAGACCCCTAGAGAAACGTTCCTGAAGCAACTGACGTTCTCTGTACCATAACATGAATACCACTTTATGGCATACAGTTTCCTTGTGGAGGTTGCTCTAGACTTAGAGTCCAAGAGTAGACCCATTCTGGCGGACCCTGTCTAGAATTTCCAGTAGCAGAGCAAAAAAGCACACATACTTCTGCTTGGTCCAATTTCGTCCAAATCAACCCGTCTCTGGGTTGAGTCTCCATTCCTTGGACCTCAGCCTCTGCCTCTACAGAATGTATGCCTACGGATTTTGGTCCCCAGGGATATAGCGACAGTAACTTGAGAGTAACTTGACAGGTCAGACAGGTCAGTGACCTTAACAAAGCTTTTAATATTGTCAGACCCCACCCCCTAATCTTCATCCAGGTCACTTAATAAGGTTGACCTGGTGCTCGCCGACCCACCGCCATATATGCCTTGCCCACCAGCGCAGATGTTGCTCGGCAGGGTTTAGTGGGCAGTTTTGGGGCCTTATGGGATCGCGCAGTGTCGAGTGAAAGAAAATATGCTAGTGTCTCTTCAACCTGTAGCTTCATCCCATAGCCATTCTCTTTTTTGAACCCAAGATGGAAGCGAAGTTGCACAACAAGCATTTCTATGACTACTATCTTGTCTCATGTGCATGACTGTTCTGTTCTCTGATCTGTTCTCTGGATTACAGTTTTTTTGGACTTGTTGGCTGTTGGACTGCTGATTTGGATTGCTTGATCTCTGTCTGGACAGTGATTACAATTTCTTGTTTAACATTTGGTTTGTTTGCCCTGGACTTGCTGAATTGTTTAATAAACTTCAGCAAATGGATTCTAAAATGCCTTCAGTAGTGGATCCGTTACACATTCACACACATTGAAATATTAACATATTTATAGTGAAACTGTTAGATATATGTAATGTTCCAAGCAGGCATGATAAATTAAACCTCTATATAGTAATCATATTGCTGTGTATTCAAGGTTGACACTATTTAATCTAATTGCCTCCATACCAGCCGCAAAGCGCCGGTAACTCTGAAAACAAGCTATAAACCTTGGCATCCTCTGTAGGGGAGCTCAGCTAATCATTTACAACTGACCCATCTGACTGAAACATCTCTGCTGCACATATGCATGTATACCTTGTGTAAATGTGTCCTGTACTTTGTGATGATGCGTACTCTCCATAGGCGTAATGGTTTTTATACTGTACAAACCCTATTTTCTATCGCCCTACACCTCAACCTAGCCCTCACAGGAGACTGTGCACACTTTTTGAATTTCATAAAACACTGTTTTGTATGTTTTTTAAGCCTTTTGTTTTACGGGGACACAGGAAGTGTCCTCATAAACCATGTTTACGTTGTAGTACCCATGTCATTATACACATTTGTGTCCTCATAAACCACAAATGCCTGTACACATATATATGTGGTAAATAGATATTACACACACACCTGGGCTTTCTCTCTGTCTACACCGAATCCATATCTGGTCCATACTGAAAGTTTCAGTAACATCTGGCAAACCGTAGGCATGAGTTTGTTGTTTGATGACACCAAAGACTTTTATGGCAGCTGTCCCAAACAAGTTGTGGCCTGATCATGGGTTTGGAGGCTTACTAAACCCAAGACTCAACTAGCATCTGCAGTCTTTAACTGTGATCCTCGCAGATTGTTTAGCAACTCAAACCATCCTCCTTACTGTGTGTGGGCAGTATAAACACATATCCTCCAGGTTAATTGTTGAAAAAAATAAGTTGCATGTCTGTGCATCAATTATCCAAACTTGTTGCCCTCTGTAGGGTTGTGGTGTTTTTTTTTTGTTTTGTTTTTTTTTTTTTGTTTTTTTTTTAACATTTATTATTATTATTTTTAATAGCAATTTAATATAAATTATCTGCAGCTCTACAATCTTTTGCCACACATCATCACTGTGTTTCCATAATGCTGCATCATTACAATGCACACAGTCTACATCAAAGACAAGCATGTGCTGAATTGCTGGAACCAGTACAGCAGGCCAATTTACCAAGGCTGCAAGGCTTTACCTGTATCCTAGTCACTGGAAACATTTTAAGCTTTTCATGTGTCTATGTCCTTGTGAGTATAAACATGAGTATTTCCGCCTGTCCTTGATTATTGGATTTGTGTGCTCGATTTGTTTATGGATTACTCTGATCTGGTTTGGATGTGAGATGAACAGCAACCTCATTGTTTTAATGCCCTGCAGTGCGGCTGTTATTAAAGACGTGAAAAGGAGTTGAGCTGTAGTGGGCCAGCTGGAGGTGGTTTTGTGGCGGTATCTCAGATGTTAGTAGTGTATGGTTGAGGTGTAAGTTTTCCTCTACTGCCTTGGGAGGTGAAAAATTCCAGAACAGCATCAAAGAAAGCATTACTATGCACAAAACTGGGATGAGTTTTTTTTTTTTTTTTAATGTAGTGGAAATTCAAGCGTTGATTTAAAAAAAAAAATGCATGAAGCTAGAATAAAACAATTTGTTTTGTTTAAAAGCAGGGGTTCTTTTCTCTGATTGCATATTTTGTATGTTCAGATGTTCATACAACAAAATATTCTGGGGGCCAAGTTTTATTAAAATGATCAAAAATGATGATGCTGGCTGGCAACTTTCTTAAAAAAATGCTGGTGGAAAAAGAGTTAATAAATACTGTGGGAGAAACAGTGACTACATGCAGCACAAGCGTGAAACATAAGATCTTTGTCTTTTATCTAAAATCTTCTCATCTTGTCAAGGTCGAGTTGAAGAGAGAGAGGCAATGAGGACTCAAATACAGAGCTTTATTTACAAAAAAGGCAAACACAAAGAAGCCACAAGGAGCAAACAGGAAAAACTCCAAAGGGCAAAAAACACAATGTCAGCACATGAGGAGACTGACGACTGACTGGAAGCCCAACGAAAAAAAAGGGTGTTAGAAACCGAATGCACACAAAACAGAGGAAAGGAACTGAGAAGGATAATGAAAGATGGCAGATGAGGCAAACAAACTAATAACAAGGTAACAAGGGTTGGGGTTAAGACAAGAGCATATAAGAAACATAAACAAACAAAAGCCATGTGTTCACACAATACTCAAGACAGAAGAGCACATGGCAGAAAAACACCATCCACCATGTGCTCAAACAGAAAACAGGACATCTAGGACTTATAGAGGCATGGATGTCAGAATTCCACCTCCGAAACACAGAACCCAGGATCGACAGAAGTGCCAGGATCCAGACATCATGCCCAAAACACACAACAAACAAAACAAAAACTGAGGCTGTGCAATCATATAGACCAATTATCTTTTTGTAAACATTCGGGATGCGCGCGCAGCATGGTTGCAGAAAACCCGGGAGAAATAGCTTTTACGGCTAGAGAATTACAAGGATACGGCACAAAATACTTAGATTTAAAAAGAGTATAGATTATATTGATTAGATTTTCAAAAATTTTCAAAAAGTTATTCGCATATTACAAGAGCTTGTCACCCAGCGATAAGCACTGTTATTCAGAGAAATTGGCATTAGATAGTGGGATAGTCTTACAGATCCGAAACCGGGATGACGTTTTTATGGGCGGTTCAATTGGCAGTCTATGGAGCCATGGAATAAAAGAACAAAAAAGGTAAGTTTGATTTTGATATTTCAAAATCCTGACTTTATTTTCACAATTCCGAGATTATATCCCACAAATCTAGAGGAAAAACAACTCGTCATTCTCTCTTTTCCCCTTGGCTTATATCCCACACTTCTGGCTTTTTTCCCCTCAGAATTAACAAACTCATTAGTTTTGTTAAATTGAGTTATAAAGTCCAAATTAGTCGATATAAACTTGCATTTGTGAGGAAAAAAAGTCAGAATTGTGAGATAAAATAATTTAAAAAAATGTTTGGTAAAATGTTAATAGTAATCGGTTTAAATAATATGGCATGCTGTCACTGTAGGGCTAATACAGTACATCCCCTATGAACAGCATATGTGAATATTATGTAGACCTATTGTTTAAATCAAATTTATGCTTTAAAAGTAGAGTAATCATAGCAGTTTTCATCCATAGTATGTCCGTTTAAATGTCTGCGTTTAGCTTCAAATGGCATCTTTGACTACAGTATTGTATAAAAATTATTTGCATTCCGATTTTGACATCAAAAGGCACAAAAATATTTTTTTTCTGTTGTTCCATTGAGTTTACCCTTTTACCTCCACTTGCTACCAGTGTTTTTCTGCAACCACTATGCGTGCGCAGCTGCAAGTGACGTCACTGTGACGTCTAGTCGAAATTGGTTTATAAAACAAGATTAAGAGGGATGTCAGAATCTCCTCACCACAGATCCAGATAGCAACTAGAACAGAGGTGACGCATTTAGTGCCTTTGCAGCCAATTTACAGTCAAATATTTTACAGTGTATCAGATACACGTTTTTGCTGTTATTGAAAATTTAAGTAGTCTTTCCACAGAGAGTTCCAAAATCTGTTCTAAAAAAACATGTAAACATGAAGATTTTACTTACAAAACTTGTGACATTTTGTCTCAGGATTACAAAGGTAAACAAAGTAATCTAAAATAGAAATGCAGTTTATTAATCAAGGTGACACAGGTAATCCAAAAGAGATGAAACAAACGAATCAGTGTGTACAACACAACACGACAAATACAGACAATGAACAGAAGGAAATGAGTAAATTACCCAGTGAAAATGAACTAAAAGTCGGGTCAAGCCACCCTTATTTATATAGCGCTTTACAGATTGTGCCAAAGCAGCAGTATTAAACAGGAAAATATTGTCAATAATGCAAGAGGACAATAGTAAACAGTCCATTTTTGAGTTAGTTCATCATTGATTCAGTGATATCATCATCCAGCTCAGTTCAGTTGTCTTCAAATAGTGTCTATGCAATCGAGCCAGAAATTAAGTGTCCCCAACTAAACAAGCCAAAGGTGACAATGGGAAGAAACCAAAACTCCATCGGTGACAGAAATGGAGGGAAAAAAAACCTTGGGAGAAAGCAGGCTCAGTTCTCCTCTGGCCAGACGAAACCAGCATGGTGTGGTTTAATTCCAACACAAGTCAGATTGAGCAGAGGACTCGTCTGGTTCTCATGGTCTTCGCAGGGGATATGTCTCTAGTTAATATGGTCTCCGCTGACATTCAGGGCTGTAAAGGTTGTCTCTAGGTCCTAATCCACCATCTGGACTGGATATGGAGTGCATCTGGGTGACTGCAGTGACCATCTGATCTGGATACTGGGTGGATTGGTTCTGGGTGGCTATGGTGACCTCAGAATAAGAATGAAACAGAGTAATATTATCCTAGATGCCATTCTTCTTATGATGTAACAAGTACATCAGGTGTTATGGAAAGTGGTTCCTAGTTCTGACTGACCTAATTTAAAGCAGCCTAACAATCGTTTAATGGATTTGAATTATAGAAATGTGATAATGTTGCATGTGTATGCCAGGTTAAAAAGATGGGTCTTTAATCTACCTTTAAAATGACAGAGTGTGTCAGCCTCCTGAGCAATGCTAGGAGGACTGTTCCAGAGTTTGGACACTAAATAGGACAAGGATCTACCACCCGCAGTTGGTTTTGATATTCTAGGTATTATCAAATGGCCAGAGTTTTGAGAACGCAGCAGACGTGAAGACTATAATGTGACAAGAGCTCACTGAAGTACTGGAGAGCTAAACCATTTAGGGCTTTATAAGTAATTAGCAAGATTTTAAAATGTGTACAATGTTTAATAGGGAGCCAGTGCAGTGTTGACAGAACCAGGCTAATATGGTCATACTTTCTGGTTCGAGTAAGAACTGCTGCATTTTGGACCAGCTGGAGTTTGTTTATTAAGCGTGCAGAGCAGCGATTACAATAATCCTACCTTGAGGTCATGAACATTTCTGCATTTGACTTTGAGAGCATAGGTCATAATTTAAATGTATTTTTAATATGGAAAAATGTGGTTTTACAAATGTTAGAAATGTGGCTTTGCTGTCAAATAGCATGCCTAGGTTCCTAACTGATGACAAAGAATTGAGCACAGAGCACCCATCAAATGTTAGTAAGGTTTTTGGTCCAAAAAAAGAACACCTCTCACCTCAAAGTCATTATTGCTGTGCTGCTAGGAAATGTCTGTGCCTATTGCTTCACTAACTATGCTTTATTTTTTGTTAATTTAGTCACTGTATTGAATAAATAACTGGTGTTGTGTTTGCTTTCTTCTAAAAGAGACAAAAAGTAAGCAGATCTCAGGAAGTACTTTGCCTCTTTCTTACCTCTAATTTTGTTTTCTTCCAGCTGCGCTCCATTTTCCGGGCTGCTCTCTTTATGGTGTGAGTTTACATGTTATACCATGGTGCCAGAATGTTCTTTTTTTTTTTTTTTTTTTTTTTGAGCTATCAGATACGCTGAGCATTTGAGACAAATCAGGAAGATTATTTACAAAGCAGTCTTTTCTTGTAGACGTTCTAACATATTTGAAACAAGGGGTTGAGTTTGCAGCTTCAGATATATGGAGTATACACAAGACTAGATAATGATCTGATATATCATCATTCTGCTGCAGAATTTCAATGCCAATGACTTCAGTTCTATGAATAGGTCCTGACACATGTACACATGTTGTGTAACCCCAGTAGAGATTAGAATGTCTCTATATGCTGATCCCAATGCATCATTGGGATATTAAAATCAGCAACAATTAAGACATTATCTGCAGCCAGCACTAACTTCCACTAACATTGTGCCCTGTTGGCCTTTATACAGTAGCCAGTACAAATGTCAATAAGCATTTTTCATTAACACTTATTACTCTACACAATGTTATATATCACACTATTACTTCAAACAAATTAGACTTGATACCAGACCTCTAAGACAGCGGTTCCTAATCCCCATTAAATCCATGAAAATGAAACTAAGACACACTAAACTGAATGTGATTGTGACAGAATGTCCCCATCTGGGAAGTAGAACTGTGGAACTGGTGGAGGGAAGAGCCATGGTGGAGAAAATGGCTGATGAGAGACCAGAATGACCAAGGAGACAGGACCCACGGCGGAACTGTGGGAGGGAAAAGCCATGGTAGAGCCCTGGTGGGATTGGCAGGCAAAACCAGGGAGACGGCTGACCAAGGTGGAGCAGGTGGAGGTGGAGACCCAGGCAGATCTGAAGAGCCGCTAAGACCTAGTGACACAGAAAGTCCTGGAGACTGAGGCGAAGCCACGCTGATGAGTGGCCAAGGTGTAGCCAGGGCGCTGAAGGACTGGGGCAAAGCCGAAGTGCCATGCCCAAGAACTGAGGTCAAGCCAAAAGGAAAGGAGCCCATCTGAGCTGAAGGAATGGAGGGACGAGTTGCAGACAAGTGAAGACCAACCAAGGCGAAACTGGAGAGACAAGGAAGCCTGGTGGAGCCAGAAGGACAACAGCCCATGGTGGAATAAACTAGATTAGAAACAAAAATGAGTGAGGAGTGTGTGAACGAGTGAAGCCAACTGGTCGATGGGCCGAGATGGAGCAATGGGCTCAGAGGATTGAAGCTAAACTAAACTGAATGTAATAATGACAGAAAGCAGTTTTTTTTTTTTTCAAGATCCCAATCCCGAGAAATATATATATATATATATATATATATGTCCTCCTCCTAATCTCAACTGATCAGCTGTTCCAGTTGTTCCTAGAGAATTCGCAGGACTTCGTTTTTCATAAATCCACCTTTGACACTGATTTGGGAATGAAAGCTACTGCTAATTGGAAACATTTTTGTTGTTTTTATTTTATTTCATTTCATTTCATTTTATTTTATTTTATTTGTTTATTTTTGTTTGTTTGTTTTCCCTTACAGATAGACAAAATTATATCTGAATTTATTTGAAATAAAATAAATGCTATATACAGAACGACATTCTTCAGCAGCACGGTTCCCATGACGAGCTAACCGCCTCCTGTTATAGCAGTTTGAGGTTGTTGCTCATGAATTGCACATAAGTAGATCAGGTTTTTTTATAATTTACATATTTCACAACCCTTTCTGATGGATGTCTCGTTTCAATTACAAAACAAATAAATAAAAATAAAATAAAAAAATACAAAATCCTATCCAGCTTTAAACACTACAGTAATAATCTAGGAACATATTTGCTACTCTACAAATTCTATACTATCTGTTAAATTAATAATTCTATAGGTACACTATTTATTTCACCAACAAGAGCATCTTGGCATCGAAGGAAAAATGGACAGCCCACTGTATCCACGTTCCTGTATTTGTCCATGATCAGATCACACTAATGCTGAAGAGCCAGAGAAAAGTCAGAAAGTCAGAGATACCAAAATGTCTTTGCATTTATACAGAAAAAGTGAGAGTGTAAGAGATTTGGGTTAAATCTGCATTTGGCTGTTTTTTAGTAAGATGAGAAGAGCAGAACGTACTAATCCTGAATGTCATCTGAATGTCATCTTACAATTGGGGTTTTATACCCAAGCCTGTATGCACATATCCTAACTGTCTCCACATCGGCTCCATTATGGAGAGCTGGAAGGCCAGAAAAGCTTCTGGGAATGATCAAGATTTGCTTAATCCTGCAGACTGACCCACTCCATTACAAATTCCCATGAAACCTGGAAACACAGAATAACACCATTAACACAACTCAATGAAACTCAACTCAGCATAGATCAAATACAAAAGTTTGTTTGTTTGTTCATTCATTCATTCATTCTAGTAGTTCATATGTCCTCCATAACTTGAAGTATTCTGCTCTGACTCTTCTTTGTATTGAGTATACAAGTTCACGACAACTTGTCACATCTATCCTGTTTAACTCTTGGAGGAAGACATCCTTACATGCTCTGATCTTTAATGGGGAGTGTTTCCCAACTTGTCTCTGTAAAATGTGCCACAGGTACTCAAGAGTATTTAGGCTGGGTGAAATACGTGTGCACAGAATGCACCATTGTACGCAATGTACAAAATGTGTGTGAATTCATGACACCATTGAAAAAGCACAAGTCCCTCACTCCTTCAGCACTCATACATCCCAATATAAGATCTTTACGACCACCAATATTCACTTTAGGAACCAGACACTTCTTACTGTACTGTGCTCTAGCAATGCCATACCATTTTAGATACTGTTAGATTCAAAATGACTATGTATGTATGGATTCCCAGAAGTCTATATATTGTAAATATGGGCCTTAGAAAAGGATAAATGAATTTATTGTGCTTTAACTATGGTAGGTAGTTACACTGTGGACAACACCATGCATGTTGCATCCTACTGTGTGAAATGAAAAAGTCACTTTTTCATAGCTTTTGTTAGCTCTAAGACGCTTGGTATTACTTCTGCTCTCCTTCCTTCATCATCAAATGAAAGCTTCAAGTGAAGGTCTGATTATTTCAGCGACCTTGTCAAATGTTCATTGTTTTTGATATTCTGTTATTTTTCCTATTTTCAAACCTAAAACAAATATTTTTGCTTTACAAAGATTTGCTTTACCACAGTTGTTGTTTTTTTGTTTGTTTGTTTGTTTTTTTGTTTGTTTGTTTTTTCTGTGCAAGAAATAAGTCTCGAGACGATTCTTTCCCAAGTGGTTCCATTGTTGTCGGCACTGTGTCTGATTCAGTGGGAAATGTAACACCTTAAATTGTCAAGAAATTACTCTTTAAATATTTTGGTTCAGCATACAATCTTATTTTACTGAATAATTTTAACATGCCTCTTTGGTAATTGATCAACAGACTCTCTGGAACATTTTGTCTCCAAAGAACTCCAATGTGTCTTTTAAGTACAGAATAATTGCTGAATTTGTTTCAGATAGTGTGTACTCATTAATGCTGAGTTCTGTAACTCAGTGCAGTGCAATGCAGCTCAACCCAGTACAGCATAGCACAACTAAACACAAAAGAACTAAATTTAATGCATCTCAATTCAACTCAAAGTAAAGGAACACAGAATGGAAATTCAATTCACAACACAATGTTGTATTTAGCAAAAAAAAAAAAAAAAAAAAAACTACACCCTTAATACACACATGTACACAGCTTTTGTTCTTGCTACCTGTTTGTATGTGTGCTCTGGAATCAGAGTGAGGTGAACTAATGCTTAACTTTGCATGTCTAAAAAAAAGAAGCTCTGAAAAAGAAAGAAATAAAAGCCCCTCTAATCCACTCACACACACACACACACACACACACACACACACACACACACAGAAAAAGAGGTGTTCACTTCCTCCTCTATTGACTAAAACGCACAGGTCACAACATGACAGTTTCATACTGCTGAAGTGAAGGGCATTTTCTAACAGAAGGTGAAAATTAACAACAGTACAAAGACAAAATTAAATGATTGTAATGAAATTTGCCATCAAATAGTGATCATTAACTTTATCAACAGTCACCAGTGGATAAAGCTTCAAAGATAGACATGTTGCTCCTCTAAGCTTACTTTGTTCTGACTGAGATCCTTAAATGTTGAGTGACTGTGAGGGTGGAACCGTAAGTTGGAGGTAAGGCATTGCCATGACACATAGCACTTTTTTTTTCTTGTAGAAAGTTTAAAGGTGTCACAGGATATGGTTTAAACATGAAAAAAAACAAAAAACAAAACATGAATTTACAGTGGGGAGAAAAAGAGGGGGGACTACTACACCGCTGCAAAGTGAAGAATCAACAATGGACTTGTTTTATAAGCAATTTTTTAATTAGAAGCTGAAAAAGAACAAGGTCTCTCTCTCTCTCTCTCAAAAAAAAAAAAAAAAAAAAATTATACTGCTATAAACCTTCAGCAGGGACAAAGAAAACATCAAACTGAAATGACCTGAGGCAGAACAGCTTTAGTTTAGTGATCTTTTAATATGATATAGACATGTTTGAACTGAGATGATTATGGACTGAGTAACTGAAAATAAACAGAAAGATAAACAGCAAGATAACAGTGTGGATCACTGTAGATAACAGCTTTAAAATTTGACATTTTGGAGTAAATGTCACTAATAGCTGAACGCCACATTAAGGATATTTAGTACAGCTGTATCTTCACGTTCACAGCTTCAAGACAAAAGAGTATTTTTGAGCTTGTGAGATTTATACACTTGTTTTTACAAACAGTTGCTTTTAGACTATTGTTACTGGAACCATTTTTACAGTGTGATCTTGCAAGACAGTAAATACACCACCACAAACATATATAGCAATAAATACTTTATTTCACACAGGAGTACTACAAGAGACAAGTTGACCGAAGCCACAAAAGGGCTTCACGCACGTCTAGTCATTATATTGTACCTTGGATAAAAGGGTTTTTTTTTTTTTAATACACCTTACCTCAGTGTTTCCCAACCCTGTTCCTAGAGGCACAACAACAGTACACATTCTCTTTTATCTGACCCATCTATTTCTGGTCACGAAATCCTTACTAACAGGCTGAGGAGTTGAAATATATTTGTTTAATTAGGAACAGCTGGGAAACACCTTACCATTTAACAAATCATACAGCTGCTCCCATACTACCCCAGACTTCACATTCAGATTTATAAAAGGGGGTTGGAAATCGACTCACCCTCAGGCCATCTAAGATGCCGATGAGTTTATTTGGATCCACTTGTTGCTATGTACTTACATTTAAAATAATCATTTAAAACAATGCACGTATTGTGCACATTCATGTATTTACACTGCACTTATATTTAAAAATACCTTCCTCTAATTACATGCAATTACTGTAATATTTGTAGTCACATGTAGAATTACACTGTTAACCTCACCCCTACACCTTAACCCACCCTTAAACCTAACCCTACCACCTGTAGGGCCTACCTGTATGAAGTTGTTAATAGCAGCAAATGTGACTTGCAATATAACATGAACACAGTAGGTACATTGTAGCAAACAATCCATCAGTTTTGATGTAAGTGCATTTTGTTTCTTCATCGGAACAGATCTCGAGAAAGTGAAGTAAATGAGTGCTGTCAGAATTAGAGTGCAAATTGCTGATAAATCATCATAGTAATCTACCGGTTACCCACACAATCAGTCCGTCAATAAACATTATAAAATAAAATAAATAAACAAATTACTTATGAATTATTGTTAAGTTTTTATCAGCTGTTTGGACTCTCATTCTGATGGCACCCATTCACTGCAGAGGATCCATTGGTGAGCAAGTGATGGAATGACACATTTCTACAAATCTGTTCTGATGAAGAAACAAACTCATCTACAGCTTTGATGGCCTGAGGGTGAGCACATTTTCAGACAAATTTCATGTTTAGGCAAGCTACCCTTTAAATACATAGGCTTATGAAAAGCAAAGACAATTAAACTTCAAAACGCTTAACAGTACATTAAACTGGGGGTCCGTGCAAGGCACTGCATAATTTACATTCAGTGTGTGCCAAAGAAACACAGTGCCATCAAAGCATTTAGTCAAACCCCGCTTTTCACGAGCAGACAATGGTGCACCAGTGTGCTCAGTGTTCTTCAGTCCAGCATGGAGAGTTCACCGCAGTAACCGCACATACAGCACTTGCCTAGCTGGCAAAGATGATGGCAGCTCTGGAGGCAGGCCTCTCCTTGCCCTTTTGATCTAAATGTCCCATTGTGTTCAGGTGCACCCCTTCTTTCCAAATTCTCGAAGCCATCGATAAACTCAGCTAGCACTTAAGGAGGTCTCCACTTGGTTTTCTGGCTGGTCAATCCCTATTAAGCATGGGTCCAGCATGGCTCCATCCTACACCTGGGATGCCCCAGGTTTTAAATGTAAATAGAAAAAGGTTTATTGTAAGTTTATTGCAATACACAACAGTCTTAGTCAGGTGCATTGCAAGGATTAGAAGAGACAAGGGGCTTGGCTCCTCTTGTGAGGGAAACTGCTTTCTTTCAGCACAGATTAAGGCCCATATTTACTAAACAGGGCAAATAAGAGTGAGACCACAATCCCATAAAGCGCAGATGGGAGTGGAAAGTTTTGCGGGTGATCTACTAACAATGTGCAAATGAAAGACAGATGTAGCCAGATCATTTCCATGATGACTAACGCAATCTACTGTACCAAGAACAGCGCAAACACGCTGCTGATGATAATCATGTGCCGTTGATCTACTAACAACGCAGGCGCAAAATGGATTAAAAGGATAGTTCACTTAAAAAATGAAAATTGTATTATCATTTACTCTCCCTGATGTCATTATGACTTTGACTTTCAGCTGTTTACCACAAAAGATGATGTTTTAAAGAATGTTGGTAACCAAAAAGTTGCTGGTAGCTATGGACTTACAGTAAGGAATAGACTGGAATAGACGTCAACTGTTTGGTTACCCACATTCTTCAAAACATCTTTTGGGTTCAGTAGAAAAAAGAAACTTATACAGGTTTGGAACTTCTTGAGGATGAGTAAATTATGATAGTCTTTTCATTTTAAGTCTATCCATTTAAGAGATATTTTCAAGGGTGTTAAAATTCCACAACACACAAAACTTTGCACAATAATTAAAGCTAATTAGTTTGAACTTTACACGCCAACATTTACTTTTCACAAAATATTACTTTCTCACCAATTTTGTGATGCCTTGTAAAATATATTAGCACCAGCTTTGTTTGTATAATAATTTTTTTTAATGAATAACTGATGGTATAATCACCTAACATATTCGTGATATGGGATTCGTTAAAAATCATCGGAAAGAAGGAATTTTTTTTTTATTTATTTATTTTTTTTTTACTTCACTCATCAAGTTACTCAAGGAACACAGAGATGTGAATGCAGTTTTCTAAGAAGAATGCAGACTGCACATTGCATTTTTTTTTTAACTAAAAAATTAGAACAGAGCAGTTCTGAGTGTCATGTTGTGTGATCATGAAAGTCTCTTCATGTAATGATCATCACAACTGACCTTAATTGACTTATAAACTGAAAATCGCTATGCTGAAAACCCATACAAAATTGACAACAATGTTGATATTAAACCCAAATAACAATCTGCTACATGGTATTCTGAAAAGATTTCAAATTATAGCTCTGAATTTTTGTATTAGCCTCCATAATCAAGGAATTTTTTAAATATGTCAAGTTGACCCTAGTAAAAAAAAAAAAAAAAAAAAAAAAAAAATGGATTTAAAATGCATTTACTTTATACTAAGTATAGTTCAAGTCTATTAACATATTTACTGACATATCACTGCAGACTTACATATAAAAAAAAAATGTAATTAAACTTTATTTGGACTACTGCTTGTGCACAATGCACATTTCTTAATATTAAGCCTAAAATATGTTTTAATGTTGCTATTGATGAGGATTGTATGATCTCTAAATAATATTGGTCTTTAAATGCAAAATATTTAAAGTGCACCTAAAGTATACTTGCAATAGTTCCACTTTAGCACAATCAGATATACTTAAATAAATCTTTAGCACAACATCCACACAATTAAAGTGCATTAAGCACAAGATTAGTTGTTCCAATTTAGCAGACTTTAAATATACCAGTTTAGTATACTAAAAGTACAACTGCAAGGTATTTTTATCAAGTACATAATATGTAAATGTATTTGTAGTATACTTAGCATGAAATAAATGTGTTTTAAATACATTTTAGTATATTTCCCCACTAGGGGATGCATATTATGATGTCAAACACATTATTTTGTGATTTTGTGAATCCATCTCTTATGTTTGCTTCGGTCACGGACAAACCACTCATCCTTTGTCCATGGTGCAGACATATGGCAGTCAAAGTGCTTGTCTGTGTGTGGGAGACTGTCTGCTGTGTCAACCCAGAGACCACCACCACCATAGACTGATATTAGACAGACAGCCCAGATATTTGCTTTATTTATAGTAGTTCATTGGAATCTATGGAGTTAAGTAATTTCAGACAATCAGAGGAAAAACTGTAGTCATAAAGCATCATTTACCTTTCAGTGCAAGACCAGTTTCTGTTTTGTCATGCCCATATGCCATCCTCATCATCCTAAAACAAACACACATCACATTGCTATAAAATGACACAGTTTCCCACTCAAGTTATTGAATGATTTCTTTATGGACCCCACTTTGTGCACAAGAGTATTGGCAGAAACAGCCACAACAAAGCGCGGAATTCTACAAAATTCTCTAAAATGACATTCTGCCGCATGGAGTTAAGAGCTGTTTTTTTTACTGGAATTGTTGGATTAAACATGTTTATTAGAAGGGACTGTACACACACTTTTTGTCATATAGAATACATGATTTACAGTGACCTGCTCTGGTGGGGGGGAGACCAGTTCACGCTGCTGTCCATGATGCGAATGATGGGAATACTGTGGATGAACGTGTCCATCTTCATAATGTTCTGCCATGTGCTTCATCCTACTGTGTGCCTGATGGACAATATACATATATCATATTAAAACCCTTATCTGTATAGCATTCGAGCTCTCACATGATGAAACACTATTGAAGCATATGTCTGAAAGCCATGCTAAACACTTAGTATATGATCATATAATAGGAATATAATGAGAATAAAGAGTTTGTATGAACAAAAGTTTATTGTGCTTTGGATACAGTAGTTATCTCTAGTGTGGACAACAACCATGCATTTCTCTTCTGCATATTGCATTTTACTGTGGGTTTTTGTCGTTGTTGTTTATTTTGTTTTTTGTTTTTTTCCATGAATACCTCCCTGCCACACACCTGTTCCTACTGTGAAGGGGGCAGATTCCACTCCACTTAGAGTAACTTTGGCAGTCATTCTGTCATGTAATTCCAACAAGATAAAAATTAACTTTGCAAGGTATCCAAACTACATGACAACTTTCAATAATACATACATACATACATACTGTAAAACTGCCAATCAGTGTTGAGTTCCGGTCCTGTTAGAGGACTGCCTTGAGGTGTGCCTACCAGCACCTGCTTTTCTCTCATTTGGTAACAAACCTCTACAGTACAGTACAGTCTACACTTGGGTCTAATAAGCAAAAGAGTCCCCCAAATAAACAGATGATAAAATATCATTTGATACTCTTAAAAAAGCAGATGGTACTGTGGTGCTTCCTAAACCCATAATGAAATATTTCAAACACTCTATTAGACTCTAAAAATTTTAAACAGGTTAACAACAACCTGAGCAAAAAAGTGTGTTCGAATAATAGCAGCACATAGTTGGTTTTAATTGCATACGTTTATGAAGAGCGGTTAAGGGAGTTGGCTCACGTTCACAAATCATAATTTGAGTGGCCAATAAGCTGTCCAATATCACTTATTTTACCCATAAAGTAACTCAGAAAACATTCACACACTGTAGCTGGAGCATCAAATTGAACAGCAACAGAGGGATTTATTGCATTTACTGCTGTGTGAGGATTTTATAGTGACAAAAAGAATTCTAGCTCTAAGGCAGTTTTTAGCTATGATGTCCAAAAAGTACTCCACGAGGAGCAATCCTTTCTCAGCAATGGGGGCATCTTCTTGTTATCAAGCTGGCACTTGAGAAGTAGTGCTACTGGATGACTGGTTCACGCCAACCTTTAAAGTACCTCAGGGATGCTGGACGGTGGGCATTATTCCATACCCTTGTTAAATTTAACATTCATAATGCTTTGTTACAGTAGTCAAGTATTTTTTGGGACAATCCGTACTTTACTTGAGTTTTTATATTTCTGTCAACTTTCACTTTTACTCCACTACGTTTCCTAATTAAAATGTATACATTTACTCTGATACATTTCCCCGAAGCATATTCGTTATTTACTAAAAACATAAAGTTGGAAGTACACAAACTGCAAGAAAGCAGGTTTGATGAATCAGTGGTCCGGTGCTTGCCAGTTAGGCTTCTAAAAAACACCTTTGCTCATGTGCAAACAAGTGCTCACACAGCTGCAGATGATTTCATTTTCCACTCCAAATGTTTTAAAGACGTGCGATCTGACATTATCAAGTATATCAGCTGAGACATGACTTGACTCAAGAACTGTAACTTAACCTGACTCAGGAACAACAGCCGTTACTTGACTTGACTCAGGGATGGCAGCAGTGACATGACAGAGTGCTGTTGCATTTTGTGGACGGGCTCAGGGTTGACGGCCATCTTGTGAAGCAGCTCTGGATTGGTGGCCATCTTCTGAATTAGCTCAGGGTTGACGGCCCTCTTGTGAAGTGGCTCTGGGTTGGTGGCCGTAATCACTGGACACGATGGTGGCCATGATGGATCAAGCTTCACTGCCGCCCGGACCTTGACGATGTTGGCCCCTCCCAAAACAAGTCTTTGGGGTTTCAAAGTCATCAGCTTCACCCACAGTGAAGGGAGAGCCGCATAACAAAAGAGCATAATCCATAATGTCCCTCAGACTACCATTAAATTCCCCTCCGGGTAACTGTGATTTTGTGTGTTAAACAAAACTTCATCATACAGTGGTGCTGGATATGATAACTCACAAAAGCGGTAAACATATTTCTCAATGGATAGGTATCCTTGTCGCAGATGAAATAGCTGGTCGACTGGGTCCATGGTTGAGCTTGTTGTTGAACAAAGCTGCTGGATCTGGGTAGGGCTGATTACCCTGTAACGTGAAGAGTCAGGACAACGGAGTTGGGGATCCAAAAGCAAGGCTTTGTTCCAGCAGGCGATTGTGACATATCACACGAAGAGTGCAGTTTTTTGACTTCAGCCACAGCCTTAGATGAAATCAACTGAAAATTTAAACAACTCAACACACAGCTTTACCAACTTCACGCATTTCTAACCAGACTGACTTTATTTCTGTCAGACGTCTACAGAAGATCTTATTGAGAATGAACAGAGGTTTAGATGACGATACCATTGTGGAGATCAGTGTTCGCTTTAGTGGGGCTCCTGAGTCTTGATACTTAAACATCATTTATTTGCTATTACTGTGTTTTTATGATGCATTAGTTATGCCACTGCTGGTCAGTTAATGTTGGCCATTTTGAATAGCCATCATCTACTGAACTGATTTTGAATCTTGCTGGATTCTTTTGGAGTCTAATTTTGAGTGTGTTTTTCCTTTTCTCATTTTTGCCCAGTGCATAACAACACAATATTGATTGATGACATAGCAACCAGAAAATAAAGATCTTATAGTTTAGATTTAGAACTACTGTAGCATTAATACTCAAATAGAGACTTGAAGAATCGGCATAGGAATCTCAACAATGGTGACAATCAAAAGCTTCATGCTGCAATGCATGCTGGGTATCAGCACAGTACAAAACCTCACCCATGACTTGTCACCACTTTTGAGATTCATACGCTGATTCTTGATGTGTGTATCTAAAATACAACAACATTTTCTTTTTAAATGAGTACTGTTTTTATAGTTTTTCATAACTGAATGCTCCGCAGTGCTTTTTTTTTTTTTTTTTATACATAGTATCAATACTCAATAAAAGAAGAGGCACTGGATAAAAGCAGTGAACAAGGAGCAGGACACTGACTGTTATTATCAAACCATAAACAATACTACAGTTTTTGTTTTTCACTCTTGTTGCATAACAAGCATGTTGCAAGCACTCATAGTTACAGCAACCAAAAAAAAATTACTTTAAAAAGTCAAGGTTCAAGAGCCCCACTAAAGTAATCACTGATCTCCATTGTGGTAGTGAAGGGAAAAGAAAGAAAAAAAAAAACATCTAAACCTCTGCAACTCTCTTTTGAAACAAAGTCAGTCTGGTAATAAGTGAAGCTGGTAATGCTGTTTTAGGAGTTGTTTTTCTTTCATTCAGTGATTCTGTTTGTGAACAGCAGGTGTTCATCATTAATGCTCACTGATCTCATTAACTTCAGCATTAATTCAGAGCTACTCAAACACTCTGTAGTGTTGACATTATAAGTGTTCATTTAAAACTGAGGATTTTGCTGTGGGGTTTAAAGGGTTAAAGATGTAAGATAAAAAAAAAAACAGCATGAAACGTAATTTATCAGTAATAAACCGTAATTAATTTACGGCAACACACTGTAGAAAAACAGTAACATGCTGGCAACCAGAGCTGCCAGTAGATTACCGTTAAAGTGCTCATATTATGCCTTTTCAAATATGACCTTTCATGCAGTGTGTCAGTGTGTCAATACTCAACACAGAGACATGAGAGATATATCTATAGAAAGCCTGACATCTCTACTTTTAAATGTAAAGTCTTACCTAAAACAAATATCATGTGTTAAAGTAATCTGTATGAAACCAACCCCATGTCCAGTCTTTCTCGTCAGACCTAATTATTTTTAATTTGATCACGCCCATGAGCTACTTACACTTTTGATATTATAATCAAACATATTCCCTTTCAATCACAAAACATTTCTTAGAAAATTTAAATCAATATATTGTTTTCCGTAAACGAGTGAATGAGATATGATTTTCACATCATTTTGTAGAAAAAAACCCTAGACTGCCACATCCAGTTCTCAAAAGTCTTGTGAACAAATGTTCTGAATGTGTTTCATGGCCTTATTTCAGTGACTTAAAAATGTTTAGTTTTTCACCAACCATGCATAAATGTTGTTTTCTCAAAAACACGAACATGTACATTAATGTTGCTTGCATGTCATCTGCAAAGTTGTGAAGCCGTCAGTGCACGATAAATACTTAAGATAAGTTATTTTCTATCAAAAAAAAAAGAGTCGGCTCACAATTGCCTGAACGAGTCGTCAGGAAATCAAATCTTTTTCTGTTACGGCCGCACGTCACGAAGTAACACATTTGCATAATGTCCGCCCACGTTCTACGACGCAAACAACTTGCCCGCCCACAAACAGTGAAATTTCCATGTGGTTTACGTGATGTCGAGAAGACGCTGTATCTTAAGTACAATGCGGGATTCACCAAAGGCTTGCTCTTAAAAGATGGATCAGTGCCCAGTTTATTTGGACCGGCTTGCTCCTCTGAACCTCTACCTGTAAGTGTGATTAATAATTGATGGTTGTATTTTCTAGCAATCGTTCAAAATACGTAGTTGTGTGTTATGTTGTGTAACATATTGGATGACATAAGAGTGAGTAAATTATCAGTACATTTTTATTCTGAAAGTGGAGTAATCATTTAAAACTTGTTGCTCTCATGTAACGTTACTCTTTATCATGCAAAATACGTATTTAGTTGTGTGTGTGTGTTGTGTTCACTCCGTGCAGCTCGTAGGTCTCTGGCTAACCGGCTGACGGCTTTATCTGTTCACTCGCTATTGTCTAGAAATGTGTCAATGAATAGTGAATGTTTGTCGTTGTTATTACTTGAAGTTCTGATAAAGAATAGAACAATACGTTGGTGTACTGCAGTGCTTTATCAATACGTTTCTGCGTTGGGTTGACGCATATACTATGGCTGTTTGGCTGTTGTTGTTTACCACACTAGAGTAACGGTGATGGGCGTTCCGTGTTTGAAATTCGCTGCACGCAGTAAAGTTAAACTAATCACAAAAGACTGGGTCATCGGACCAATCACAGCAGATTAGTGTCACGCAAAGGAGTAGTTTGGACAAATGATTCATTTTAACGAACCATTTAGGCGTCGTTGAGCAAATAAGGTAAAAATAAATGCATATTATAAGACAATAAAAGTGTTTTTTGGTTTTCTGACCTTCCATGCATGTCAACTGGTTGTTGGGGACTCACAAAACCAAAATATGAACCTTTTATAATCCATAATTGGGGCACTTTAATTCAAGAAAAAAACAGTAATATACTGTAAAACATAACAGTCAGATTTACCAAACAAAACAAGTTATTTTCACTACAATATTAGTGAATGTCCATAGAAAAACAATTATGCAAAGTCATTAACTGGTAAGGAGAGTAAATATTTAACTGTGTCTTACTGATGTGTTTTTGTACAAGATAGATCTGTTATTTTAATTTAGTTTAGTGGGTCACCATTGTGCTGGAGAGTAGCACTTGTGCTTCAGGCAATGATGAGCCACAAGCACTGATGTTTTGCTGCTTTATTTAAATACAGTAATTGTGGAGATGCTGATATAGTGACAGTCTCTTTACTAAGCATGTTAGTACATACATTTGTGCTATTGTTAGTTAATGATAATCTACAAAGATTTGAGATTTTGTTATACTTTAAGTGTTTGTGGGTTTATGTTAAGAAATATTTCCTCTTAGTTGACTCAAATGAAATAAGTTCACTGTACTAACACCATATAAACACTAGTTTTTTAAAGCTCAAATGGTTTGAAGCAATCGGTTTCCAAAATAAAATGAGTTACCATATGGTATAATAATGGTAACATACTGTAAAAATGAAGAGCTGTAAATTAACGTTGGAGAGCTGTATATTAACAGTACAATCCTGGCAACCACAGCTGCCAGTAGATTACCGTTATTTTACAGTGCAGTTTTTTACAGTGTTGGATGAATCAGCCGTTTGAATGAATCTGTTTAATTTCACATTTTAACTACTTGTTTATGTTTGAATCAATAACGGTGATTCATGTTAACCTTGCTGCCATACCATGGGTGCAGCCGGCACTATGATATTACGCAGCCGTCAACTCTGCCGGCTGCAACTCTGCATCTACACAAACTTAGTGCCGGTCACTTTCAGGCGCTGTGTAATATCATTGCGCCTGCTGCACCCATGGTACGGCAGCAAGGTTCCTTGATTGTTACGCCGGAATGAGAGTATAGTTCCTAGCCACATCGGCCTATAAAATCGCAACTTTTCATTTTCTGCCAGTCTTGGTACACGATGAAACTACAGAAGAGTCAAGTTTTAAATAGGAAAAATATCGAAACTCTTTAGTCATTTTATAGTGAGATACTAATGGTCTAATCGGATTCAATGATTTATGCTAAGCTATGCTAAAAGTGCTACCGCCAGACCCGGCGATTGGCTGAATAGATTCAAAAACGGTAAAACACATCTGTAGAACTCTAGGGGAGCTGGAAAATGAGCCTATTTAAAAAAAAAAAAAGTGGAGTGTTCCTTTAATGCCTGCTGTTTTTGACAACAATGTAAGTATACCCATTAAGACAGGGCTCTTCAGCTGTAGAGCCAGAGTCCTGCTGAGTTTAGCTCTGACTATACACCCCTAAACAAGCTCTGATCCCAACAGCCTATCACATCACTGGATCATGAAGGTACCAATTTGCTAATCCCTCCTGGTCAGGAAGGATTAGAAGTATTTGTCTCTAAAACTTTGAAGAGAAAGAAAGACAAGAAGCTCATAATCAAAGAAACTGAACTAAAAAAAAAAAAAAAGAAGAAGAAGTTTTGAAGGAAGGGACGTTTAGCCCCCGCAAACAAACTTCCATATCTTCTGTGTGTTCCAGATTAGCAGGACCTTCTGCACCAACTTTAGAACCTTCACCTTCAAGGTACCTTTATCTGCATGTTCCGGACTATAAGGACCTTCTTGGTGCTTCAGTATTTCAGCATTCCCAAACGATTTATTTGAAGTGAAGTGAAGTGTGGCCAAGTATGGTGTCAGTCATTTTCAGTTACTTAGCTTGCCTCTCTTTGGTTTCAGTGTTTCCTTTGTCCTGTGCTCCCATTCCTTATTTGTTGCTATGGTGATTTACTGTGTTAGTGTTAGATCACACTATTTGTTTTTTTTTTAGTTTGTTAGCATGTGTATTTAAGTCCGGTCTGGTGTTGTTTGTGCATGCGCACTGTTACACTGGCCTTCTTTGGTTTGAATTATTCTACTTATGTTGGATTATTTTATTTTAATTGGTTTGATAAAGCTATTGTGCTGTTCACAAGCTAATTTCATCCTTGTCTTCTTTGAAGTGAATACCACAGTGTTTAAGGAAATTGTCACAGATAAAAGCCCACAGAGTTATATTACTTGTTACTTGTCTATTTTTTATTTAATAATTTCATTTTATTACACTTGTGTCTTCCTTGTGTTGATAATACAGTGATCCTCCTTAATTGTTATTTTGGTAACACTTTAGTATAGGGAACAATTCTTACTTTTAACTAGTTACTTATTAGCATGCCTATTATTAACATATTGGCTGTTTATTAAGCACCTATTCTGCATGACCATATTCTACATCCTTAATCCTATGCAATACCAGAACTTAAAGGGGTCGCCTCCTGATCTACATAAACATGTCTATGTTTGCGAAAATCATTCGTGATGCAGCTTCACTTACAGCAGAAGTGAGTATAAGGGTTTTTTTTTTATCAATCTTTGTGATCGCCTTTCCTTATAACGTGCTAGTTAGCGTGATAAACACGGCTAAAGTAAACGGGCTCGTCACTCCATAGAGATAAGAGGAGGGGCGGGGTGAGCAGAGCTCATTAACATTTAAAGCAGCCTCCACCAGAACAGGATGATTTTTGCAGAGCTGATTTTGGCAAGGTAAAAAGGGTGTTGTTTTACACTACCATTGAGAGTTTTTAACCGAAGTATATTATAGACTTTTCATTAAGACCCTAAAGAATCATATCAACTTGTGGAAAATGGGCATCCGATGACCCCTTTAACAACTACCATACTAGCTATTAATAAGCAGCAAATTAGGAGTTTATTGAGGCAAATGCAGTAGGCAAGGCAAGGCAAGGCAAGTTTATTTATATAGCACATTTCATACACAAAGGTAATTCAAAGTGCTTTACATAAAAGGAAGTAGAATAATCATAAAAACAATAATAAAACAATAATTGACAAAGAGGCAGTAGAATAATCATAAAAAAAAATAATCACAACAATAAAACAAAAAAAAAAAATTAAAACTTTTAAAATTATTTAAAAATTGATTTAAAATAAAATTTAAGACAGTTAAAAAGGAAAAGGATTATACATAGTGCAAGTAGTTCGGATGTAGCACAGTGCTCATACATTAAATGCACAGCTAAACAGATGAGTTTTGAGTCTAGATTTAGTAGTTAAAGGTTTATTAATAGCAAGAACTGGACCTTAAAATAAAGTGTGACCGTTATTTTACTGTTGAAGTGAAATATTTAGCTGGTACCCCAAGGTAAAAGGGGGAGGGGTCATCTGGCACTTTCACACTTAATGACGTATGACCAAAAACTCACAACATTAATTTAGTGCCAGCTGTGAGAACCACTACATATACATGCTTAAATTGAGATACTTGCAATAATATTTTAAAAGTTTTAAGCAAATCATAAGGAACCCATCAAAGTATCTCTTAAAAATAGTTTTTTAGTTTAAGTTTTTAGCTGTTTTTGTCTATTTTAGCTGATGAAGCATATAATCAATGATAACTTTAAGATGTTCAATGGATCTTTTAAATGAAATTCTATTGATCAATATAATTAATAATTTCCAATTAGCAATAGTTTTATCTCATTTACCTTGGTGTTTTTGAGGCAGTGATGCTTGTGTGTTTTGCCTATTTCTGGTTATTGTGTAATATTGACCAAAGACTATTCTTTAACTCTGCATGTGTATACAATAGTGACAGTACAATTGTTACACAACAGTTATACAATAATTATATGTGTCCACAACAGCTCTCGTCTGTGCATCTTTTTCTCACTGAAGAATTATTGACTCATGGGGAGTGTTAAACAGATAATGGCTACTTCCCTGAAATTCCTTCCCTCGTTCCCAACTGTTTACAAGTCATCTGTTTGGCCTAGAGACAACATTCCCCAAAAGCTTGCTCAGTCTTGGTTTCTAATAGCTTAGCATAATCTTAGTTACTGTTAATGTTGGTTACGGGCACTGTTTATTACTAAAGCTTTATTAAACTCAATACTTGAGTCAATGCAATACTGGAATGTAACTCTCCGAATTCCAGATGGAAAGTGCTATCAAACACTGTGTCCTAACCATGCACAGTTTCTGTCCTAACCAACCCTGAAAGTGACAATTCAGTGACGTGTGTCCTGCACAAATTGCAAAGTCATTCGACCAAAACTGTACTCAACATCAAACATGGACAAGGAAAGACTGATTGAGAAGCAGATTGCGGAATCAAGAAAATGCAAGGTACGTTCCGTGTTATTAGTTTTATGCTTTCATCTATGCATTATGTTGTGAGTGCAAGTAAGCACTGTTACACACACTGATTGGCTTTACATTGAAAGCATAAAACCACATTGAGAAAAACATTAACTGACCTGCTGTTTTTGGTGATTTATAAACCTCTCCTTCTCTCTCCTCAGGGTCATCACATCCTCTGGTGTCGACATGTTTCTGTCACTGACAGCAGCCAGCAGAGCCTGTTGTCTGATGGGAAGGTAAGAGAAGGTGGGGGGGGGGGGGGGTTACGACCTACGGTAAGTCATTAGTAAGTCATTACTTAAACAGAAGCAGACACAAAAACAGAATACAGTAAACGCACATACACACATAATGAGGGCACAGCAGGAGGACATACTTAGACATCAAGAGCGCTTCGGTGATAACTCACAATCTCCTGCTCTTTTCCTGTGATCAGAAGAATTTAGGCCATATGGGGCACAATTTTGCTCAAAAGGTCAGACAGGGATTCTTAACAAACTGCTGCCTAATCATTAGACTACTCAAACAAAAAAACTCTCTCTCTCTTACACAAACTATATTTTGACACATCTGCAACCACCATAAAAACATGAAGCTATTTTTGTCTGTGATTATGCAAGGAGTAAAGGTGTCCATACTTGTTCCTGGAGGGCCACTGTCCTGCAGAGTTTAGCTCTAATCGTAATTGAGCACAGGTCTTCAGACTCACTGGAAACTTCCAGGAAATTGTGTTGGAGCTGAATGGATCTCTGCAGGATGTTGGCCCTCCAAGAGCAGGATTGGATACCCCTGGTGTAATACATTGTTTCCTCCACATTTTCTGCCTTTCTGCCTTAATTTTGAAAGATACTGTTAATATTAGTTTCTTACTTATTACTTATATTTGTTCACATGGTATAGTTTTGCCAAATCTGCCTATTATAGTGTATTTTTAAGGGGCTTGTTTTGGAAGCACTATTTACTACCCAACCCACAATAACTGCAATAACTGCAATAACTCATTAGACCAGGTTGCTTTTTTGAAATATCTGGACTCCAATAATAAGGAAACATGTCCAGAAGAGATTGAAAGCAGCACATGTATGCAGACTGAACAGCAGCTACTGTCAATTTCAATTGGTCTGGAGTTATTTAAACACATAATACACACCCTAACTGTGTTGTTATTTTACTCTAGCCCAGTACAGACTTGTCACTACCGCTTAGCTTTTCATATCCGCCATACACGCTTGTGTCTTTTGTATAATAAAAATGTTACCTGCAATTTGAGAGACCACATATCACATCAGAGGAATTGATTATCGGCTGGTTCCATTGTCTGAATCAATGGCTTATTGTTTGGAGCATTCCAAGAACATACCAATAAAAAAGATTTTTTTTTTTTTTGAGTCTAAATGAGTCTTAAATATGAATTACATAACTCAAACAAACAAAAAAAAAATCTCTTTCTTTGAGGGGAATACAGTAACAGCACTGGCTGCTGTGTTTTTAACAGTAAAAACATGTTTTGCAAACAGCTTAAATGGAAATAGTTTGTCTCTAAAGCCTGGACCAAATAAATTATTGTAATTGTTTCTCGTGTGGATGTCTGCAAAAATAAATTTACATGGCACCTCAGTGATAAACGTCATGTATTGGAATAGCGATTTATTCACAGTGGAGGAGCAGGTACTGTGATTCTGCAAACCCAGAAATGCACTGCTCACGTGGCTAGTTGCCTGATCATCCGTCATACAGTCAGACTGACTTGTAGAGGCTACAACATCACAATTGTTCTACAACAGTATGTTTTCAAAGAAATAACAATGATAACAAGACAATGTTCTCATATTTGCATTATCAAATAGCAGAAAAAAATTATAAAAAACATTCTAAACTGTGAATCTACAAAGACATCCACAGGACTTTTAATATTTATAAACATGGCATAGTTGCACTTGTGTGCTGTTTGGCCTCTCAAACTAAATTTTGCAGGACAGTGGCTCTCCAGGACTAGATCTGCCTCTCCCTATTTAAAATAGCCTGCTATGGTCAGTCTAGAATTACAGTATTAAAATTACAGTCAGAATCTGCTGAATTGTTTGATCAGAACCTGATATATTAAAGCAGTAGTTCACCGAAGCACATTCCAACAAGTTAAGAATGAAAGTGCATTTTGTAGATATACAGTATTGCTGCAGTAAGAGCAAACACATTTAAGTGAAGTAAATATGTATATATGTATGTATGTATGTATGTATGTATGCACAAAATGTGCAGTACTGTCGTTACCCAGGACCAGGATTGAGAAAAAAAAAAAAAAAAAAAAAAAAAAAAAAAAAAAAACTGGTGTACTGTGCAGTGTCCAATGCTTGTGAACCAATAAACATAATAAATGCCATGTGAGACTAATTCCTGCATTCCTGCTTTCCCATGTCATTTTGTAAAATGCCAAAGAAACAGATTACAGATTACACAGATAAAGAGAGAGAGTGTGTGTCTTGCCATTATGATAAAAGTAAATGAGTGTGCATGAAGCTGCGTGTGTGTGTGTGTGTGTGTGTATGTGTGTGTGTGTACCTGGTATTCCCTACATTATGGGGACCAAACAGATAGTACTACTACTATAGTACAAGGATAGTAATACCAGTATATTTTGACCTTGTAGGGACTTTGTGTGTTTGTGTGTGTGTGTCTCAATGAGGAAACAAGCTTGAAAATCTAAAAATGCAGAACGTTTGTCACTAATTTGTCACTAATAATGTCACTAACCAATTGTCATTATTAATTAACTGTTAACTACCAATTTTGCCATAATAAAGTGCTAATTTGCTACATAATTAATCGCAGTGTTGGGGAAAGTTACTTTTAAGAGTAATGCATTACAATATTGTGTTATAGTACAGTACTTCGTTACTGTACTTAAGTAGATTTTTCTGGTATCAGTACTTTACTTCACTATTTATTTTTCTGACTACTTTTTACTTTTACTCCTTACATTTTTACACAAATATCTGTACTTTCCACTTCTTACATTTTCAAACCAGGCTCGTTACTTTAGTTTCAATCTGCATTTGGTGGATCACCATTCCATAACAAATTTCTAAAAAATCATGGATCGGCTAGTCTTGACTGGCAACGCGATTCGGTTCGCACGCGCTCCGCGTCTCCGCCAAAGTGTTCCTATCAGAGTAATCAATGCAAGTGACTCGAGAATGGAGTGGAAGCACCCGGGTGGATCATAGAGGCAAAACTACTGACCTGGGGTGCATTTCCCAAAACCAACTATGGTCGCAAGTTTCGTCGTTACCAATAGAGTTCAATGGACCTAACCACCATAGTTGGCTAACGATGCTTTTGGGAAACGCACCACTGTTCAGGACTTTAAGTGCAGGTCAGTTTTATTTGTAAACAGGCTGCTAAGAGTTGCTAGCAGTTTAAGTAAAACAAAGACAAAAATACTGCAGTAGCACTATTAACAAAACTAAACTAAATTACTATCATCACTCAAAATGACTATCAATTACTATCATCACTATGCTAAAGGACTTCATTATTATCTACTGTAAAGTTACAGTAGTAATTTAGCAAACAAATGTTATAAAACATCATTTTGTAATACGTTCAGAGGGAGCTAGGGCAGATAACAACACAACCCTTATGAAAATTAAAATCAAAATATAGTTAAACCATGGTAACCACAAATGAACCATGATTTTGCTACACTAACCATAGTCTAACCATGAGATGTGTAGTAAAACTATCGTTGTAATTAAATTAAAACAGATTGTAATCAATCTACAAAAAACAACAACAACAACAACAACAAACATGGTTACTATACTTTTAATGTAATAAACCATGGTTAATTTTGATAAGAGAAAAATATGACTCATGATAATGCAAAAAATGTTCAGTATTAGGATTTATCTGTAAAGATCTTGTCATGATGTAATCATTATTGTACTAATTGTACTAGTTTTCTTAAATCTATAGTATTTAAGCCATTTTAAGATAAAACAAGAATACCTGGTCATATTGTGATACTTTAAATTAAACTTAAAGTGCTCCTATTATGCCTTTTCAAATATGACCTTTCATGCAGTGTGTCATGTAGCTGTATGTGAACATAAACTATCTACAAAGTTGTGAAGCCGATCGGTTCACAATTGCCTGAACGAGTTGTCAGGAATTCGAATCTTCTTCTGTTACGGCCGCACGTCACAAAGTAACACATTTGCATAATGTCCGCCCACGTCGCAAACAACTTGCCCGCCTACAAACAGTAAAATTTCCATGTGGTTTACGTGATGTCGAGAAGACGCTGTATCTTAAGTACAATGCGGGATTCACCAAAGGCTTGCTCTTAAAAGATGGATCAGTGCCCAGTTTATTTGGACCAGCTTGCTCCTCTGAACCTCTACCTGTAAGTGTGATTAATAATTGATGGTTGTATTTTCTAGCGATCATTCAAAATAGTCCTGTATCGCTCATGGCAGTGAGTAAATTATCAGGACATTTTTATTCTGAAAGTGGAGTAATCCTTTAAAACTTGTTGCTCTCATGTAACGTTACTCATTATCATGCAAAATACGTATTTAGTTGTGTGTGTGTGTTGTGTTCCCTCCGTGCAGCTCGTAGGTCTCTGGCTAACCGGCTGACGGCTTTATCTGTTCACTCGCTATTGTCTAGAAATGTGTCAATGAATAGTGAATGTTTGTCGTTGTTATTACTTGAAGTTCTGATAAAGAATAGAACAATACGTTGGTGTACTGCAGTGCTTTATCAATACGTTTCTGCGTTGGGTTGACGCATATACTATGGCTGTTTGGGTGTTGTTGTTTACACCGAGTTGTGGGCTAGAGCAACGGTGATGGGCGTTCCGTGTTTGAAATTCGCTGCACGAAGGAACGTTAAACCAATCGTGAAAGACTGGGTCATCGGACCAATCACAGCAGATTAGTGTCACGCAAAGGAGTGGTTTGGACAAATGATTCATTTTAACGAACCGTTTGGAAGTCGTTGAGCAAATAAGGTAAAAATAAATGCATATTATAAGACAAAAAAAGTGTTTTTTGACCTTGCATGCATGTCAGCTGTTGGGGACTCACAAAACCAAAATATGAACCTTTTATAATCCATAATAAAGGCACTTTAAATAAAATTGTTACTGGAAATAGAATATAATGAGTTGGATGTTTCGCAACAAGATGGAGACAGTTCTGCTCATAACAGTAAATGGCTGATGGGAAAAGTGACAGGTACAAGAAAATAAGTGAAAAAAGCAAACACACACAAAGTGAGATGCAGAGAGATATCATGGAAAATGAAGAGACTGAAAAGCAGAATGGAAGTCCAAGAGAGAGCCTTTTTCTAATTTTGCATGGCCCCCGGCCTAAGATTTTGAACATTTATTTAAATGTGATGGCCATACAAAAAAATGGCGAGGTGTATGGGATGGCCTGAATGAGTGTGACATTTCTACATGGGTCTACATGGTGGATGTTTAGCCTTGATACATTCATTAGCTAACAAATTTTAAATGTAAGTTATTTTGTATTAATGTGTCAGTATGATGTGAGGTCCAGTTACCAGCATGACACTGAAACAGGTAGTAGTAATGGGTACTTTTTACTTAAGTACATGTCTGAGCCCATACTTCTTTACTTTAACTTAAGTAAAAAAAAAAGTGTAGTCAGTACTTCTACTTTTACCAGAATATTTTTAAACATGAGTATCTGTACTTCTACTTGAGTGAAGGATGTATGTACTTTTGCGATCTCTGGTTACTCCCTAAAAGAGTAACTAGGATTAGATTACTTGGTTACTTTTTGTGGAAAGTAATGTGTTACGTTACTTTTGCGTTACTTTTTATATCTGGGCTGGACTTGTTTGTTTTTAATATAAAAAGTTCTATTTTGGCAAACGTAAAAGCCCTTTCACACCAAAAGTGAAATGAACAAGCCTCAGGCTGAAGGAAAAGTAAATTCACCTCTGTACAGTAGAACGCAGAAGAAGAAAGTTCAACATCTTTTTAAGCAATAAAAAAAAGAAGCACAAATGTTTATCTAGAGTATTTTTTTGCTTATTAGTATGGTTGAATAGGCTCATCGAAGGTCAGCAGCAAATACATTGCTTAATAAAATGGGACTAGATACATAAATGATATTTGTGTTGTGTAACAATTAATTATTGCAGGTTTGCGTCATATTCTGAGTTGCATTTCACTGTTTTTTATTCATTTTGAGGAATCTGTTTTTGACCTGTCAAACAATAAATGGGAAAAAAGTAACTGGTGTTACTTATTTGAAAAAGATATTTTACTGTAAATTAAAAAAGTAATTTGTTACTCACGTTACTTGTAATGCGTTACCCCCAACACTGATTAATGGTTAGTAAGATAGTTGTTACTATAAATAGATACATAGATTACATCTATATAAATGCTTTAATCTCCTCTAGATGTTTTTGTTGTTTTGTGTAAAATGGCTTGATAGTATAAATGTGTGTACTGTAACAACGTGTTTAGGTGGCAAGCGTGCCAAACTCTGACATGCCTCTGCACGATTGTAATGTTTGTGATGCTACAGTTTGTCATTTAAGTACACAAGGGTTTATAAACATGTTTGATGTGTGCTTTTCTGACACCTCAACTGTGCCCATGACTGCAGAAGACACGTCTCTCCGTGAGAATGAACAATCAGAGTGAGTCCCCTCCCTGTATCTAATACACACATAACACACACACACTACCATTGTCTCTTCACACGTCTAACTCAACCGTGGCAAGCCCAAAATGTCACTCATTCAGAAACACACGCCCCAGCACCTATGCACTCAGTATAGACACACACAATATGACGCAGAAAGTGTTACGAGAGACAAAAACACCTGCACGCAAACCTTTGATGTGCACAGATCTGCACTTTGAGGTTTGGATACCATTCCGTGTAAATGAATTACTCCTATATGCAGAAGAAATGTAGATTGATTTTATACATTTCTAACATATTTAACATATTTCTAACAAGTGTTGTCTTTTGATTTTGTCACATATCCAGATATAGGCACTCAGCTAAACTACTGAAAAAGCATTTTCCCATGTGTTTCCTTTACATTTCCATAAAAGTACATATTTCTCCATCTTCAGATTTCTGTCTGCCCATGCAATTTAATCCACCTCAGACAAAATGTGAAAAGGTAAGTGGCAAGTCAGTCTGCATTTATACTCCAAGACTTAATGTTTTTGCAAAAACTCCCTTTATAATAATAATAATAATAATAATAATAATAATAAAAAGTTAAATAAATAAATCTCTTAAAATGAGAGGATTTGTGAATGTGCAGAACTCAGTGAGCTCACATGGAATAAAAAAATTCAATGGATTCTGGCTAACATATGGTGCCATCATGTCACTTGGAGCTGTTCACATCCTCAGACTTGCAATAATGTGCGTCTATGGAAATAATGCCAAAATGAATGTGTTTGAGTAATCAACAGACAAAACGCTAGTTGCATAGTTTACTGTGGTTTTATGAATTCTGAATGACTGCCAGAGGCAGTGCTTAATTTCTGTACAACTCTCTAGTGCATTCAGAATGACAAATAGCACTGGCAGTCATCCGGAATTTACAGGACCACAGTAACCTACATAACTAGCATTCTGTTTCATTCCTTCTGACTGCCAGAAGGCAGTGCTTAAGCACTAGTCGATGACTTCTACCAACATAGACGTGGGAAAAAAGTAAAAACTGCTCCTGAAAACCTTTTAAAACTCATAGCATGCGATAGCAGCACTGGCCGTGTAGACATGCAGAAAAGTACATGGAGTAGCCCAAGTAACATCTGCACAGATATCTGCCATGGAGACACCCCTATGCCTCTAGCCCTAGCAGAATGACAAGAGATATGTCCCTCTTGGTAGAGGCCTTTGGCTTTCTTTTATATTGTAATGATCACCTACCCAATTCAACAATCTTTGCTTTGCAGGGATATAGCAGCACATATCCGGATGCCACCATTGCAAACAAATAGCTGATCTGTTTGTCTAAGATTAATGGTTGGAGCCATATAACACAGGACAGGACAGGTGATCATTGACTTATCTAATTGGCATGAACACTAAAATGCAGCCCGTTACACAAACTGAGAAAACAGAACTTTAGGAAGAAAAGATGGAATTGGTAGAAGCACAACGCCAGAATCATCCAATAACCATAACTCACTAAAAGATAATGCATGTTACTCGATAACTTGCTTAGTAGAAACAGTGGTCAAGAGAAAAACAGTCTTCAAAGACACTCAAATTCTGAGTTTACAAGTTGTAATTATGAGTTGTGCAAGGACGTTGACATATTTACAGATTTACAGCTATACATACAAGGTAAGAATTCACTTTTACTCACTTTTGATTGGCCACAGGGTGTTCACAAAAATACCCACAGCAGTTTTTGAAATCAGCTGTCTATCAAATTTCTATCAAACCATTTAGAAGAAAGATTGAACGAAAAAAAAAGAAATAATATCAAAAACAGGTCAGTGAAAGTTTGTGTTCATACTCACTTTAACTGCAGGATCTCTGTTAGCTGTTTACTGTGATCAGCTCGTATCCTGCTCAGCTCATTGTCACGTTCAGACAGATTATTCTGCGCAGACGACAACCGTTGTCTTGTGGCATCTAACTCTTTTCTGGTCTTGTCTAGAGCTGCCGTCAAATCGTCTAACTAGGAGAGTAAAATTGTCTATCATGCAATATCCATGGATATCCTTTTTATCTTCCATTTTCTCTTTAAATCATAATTACAAACACAGTCTGATTAAACTAATAACACACAAACAACTGTACTTTTTAAAATTGTATTCAAGACATTCAATTATCAAGGTAGGCTGTAAAGATGGGATTAGAAGTGCCCCTAAAATAAAGGCACACAAAGCTTAGTTACTGACAAGAAAGACTGGTCAGTGTGAACAATGCTTCGAACCAAAAAGCTTAAAATGCAATGGCATTTTACAAATGCAGTTATCACAAACTTGGAAAATGCCTGTCTTACCTGTCTTGAAGTATTGAGACTCATTTCTCCAGCTTGGCCTGGATTCACAGACTGCTTTTGGTTCTGCTCCTTCCCTTTTCTGCAACAAAGAATATTTGAATGATTGTATCGAAAGGTGTTCTCCATCACATTAAGCTTAAGTGAGCAATTAGAATTTTAAATGGGTCTGACCATTCGTGTTTGTCACTGCAACTACAAGTGCATTTGGGGGGACAGGTGCCTCAAAAAAATATTTAATAGGGCTGTTAGCGTCTACTTTTCCAGATAAAGGTGCAGCTGATTGTGCATAGATCAACTGTGTAATCAATCTTTTATACACATTTTAGCCACAAATTTCTTTTTAAAGATATTTTGAGAAATTACCTTTATGAATAAGAATAATATTGATGCCCTTTGCATTAGTATATTGACAGCAGAGGTTTCTCATTGAAAGCCATGGGCAACAATGGGTGATATCGATAAACAGAAACAGATGCTTTTGTCGTCTGTATAGTGACATGCAGAGCTGTTGGACAAGTGACAATAGTGAATGCTTTGGGAGTGAGAACGGCTTGGAAGCTCTGTTTGTATTCACTCTGTTTGCTCTGTTTTGTTGCTTTGGTGTGTGTATATATATATATATATATATATATATATATATATATATATATGTATAGTTGGCATATACCTCTCCAGCTCAACGATTCTCTTGTCCTGCTCCAGACGTTCAGACTGCACCTCCCGCAAAAGAGCCAGCAATCTCTGGATTTCAGCGTTAGACTTCTCCACTTCCTCTTTATGACGGACAGCTTCTGTTTGGAGAACCTGCAGTCGCTCTGACAGCTCAGGGTTCCAGCGAGCAACATGTTCAGCCTCACACGCCTTCACTCAAGCCAAAAAAAAACACAAGGTCGATAAGGTTTATATACTTATATCATGGTAAATGTATACATGCGTACTAAAGACCACCATTTTCAGGAGTTGTAAACTGGTAAACCTTGTGCTTATGCCTGACACTAAAGGCTGTATGAGAAATGAGAGGCTGGTAAAAAATGCAAGATCATTTTTTTTAACCGGTAATGCAACTCTTATTTTAATTGACCTTTTCAGGATGACAATGAATCTGCTTATAGAGAAGAGCTGAATATGTGGCTCAGCTGGAGCAGTCAATACATCCTGAAGCTCAACACACTCAAAACTGTGGAGATGATAGTGGATGACAGTGATATTTACTTTGTAAATACATATATTGATGATTTTTTTTAAAAGACTGGAATAATAGCTCAAACACATACACAGAATTTTTTTCAGCAAATAATAGAGAAACGAACTCCTCTCTACACCATTTCATAGCAAAAACAAAAAACAAAAACATGAAATCAAATTTTCATCCACATCCACTAGTGCTTTTTTTCCAGATCTGATTCAAACCACATATGAATGTAGTTTGAAAGTTTGATTCCAATCGGATTTTTACAGATACATTTTAAGCTGGATACTCTGGATGCTCAAATCACATTTTAAATTCACAATAATAATCAAGTCAAGTTACCATAATTTTTATAGCGTTTTTTTTAATACAGATTGTGTCAAAGCAGCTAATGTCAATAATGCAAGAATACAATGGTAAACACTCAGTTTTCAATTAAAGTCAGTTCATCGTTGATTCATTGATGTCATTGTCCAGCTCAGTTCAATTCAAATAGTATCTGTGCAATCAAGTCAAAGATAATGTTAAAACCAGTGATAAAAACAGCAGAAGACACCGCACTCCTCGCTGCACAGCGAAGCTGGCCATGACTACTGCATGGGCCGCGACTTCACACGCGCTTATTCGGAGAGGGAAATGGTGAACCTCTACCTTTGCTAAATCAGTTTTGAAAGCCTCATCACATACAGGCATCGACTGTGGAAGCACCAATTATACCACATCTGTCCGAAAGGCAGACCAATCACAGCTCATAAGTAGGAGCCCCCCCCCCATATATATCACTGTGATCCCAGAAACTGCATTCTTGATCTCTTCCCCATGAAGACTTTCCCTTAGCACCTAAGATGCACTGTTAGTTCATAAATGTACCATTAAGGTTAAGGTTGCAGAAAGCAGTGCAGCTAGAATCTGTTGTGGATTTACTTGTTCGTTAATGAGTTTATCTACTTCACATTCAATAGCGAGCTAATTTTCTGACCAGTTCACCATGTTGGTGCCTAAAATGCCCCTTCTCACTCATGTCCGGCAGCGTGCGGAATCACTGGAAGATGCAAAAATTTGTGCACACTGTCACGTAATGCCGACCAAGATTTTGGAAAGCAGGCTTCAGGTGGCTGCCTCTTCTGCAATCTCTTTCTGCGATCCCTCTGGTGAAGGGGATCAACCCTTTTCCCAGTGAGATCTTTCTTTGTGGGGGGATATTATGAATTCGGAATCCCCTGAACTTACACCGCTTTTCGCCCAACAGCTGTTAGCGGAAGGCGACGTGGTGAAGAGAGAAGGTGAAGAGAGATGATGCGGCAGTGTTAGCTCGCCTCCTCAGTGATGAACTGGAAGATAAGGAAGATAACACTATCCTGTCTGAAGCCCAAACGTATATCCCCGCGAGGGGACTGCAGAGAGGCAATTTAGTGTCAGCAGTGGTGGATTGCGACTTAGTTGAGTTTTGCAAGCGTGTGGCAGCTAAGCTTAACATTACTTGGCCAGTAACTCCGGATCCCTTCTTGCCTTCACCTGGTGAAACAATCGCTTCCCACTTTGCCAGCATTTGTAGCAGAGATGAAATGATCCTGGGATAAGCCCTTCTCTCATCATGTGCACATCTGTGGCCATTCAATTTCTCTTACCGTTGCAGGTGAGAGGTCGCTCTTGCTCTTTCAATGGGAGAAACAGACAGCACCAGTTTTCTGTGATTTTTCCCCTCCCGAGTCTGCCATGTCTGTTCCCCCACCTGCAAAAAAGAGGATGTGGTGTTTGGACAAAAAGTTGATTCCAAATTGTGTGGCCAGTTCTGCTTCCCCTCAACACACAATGTTCAGCACACCACAAGTTCAAGTGCCAAAACTTTAGTCACCAGAAGGATGTGGTCTGATAAGTTCTAGCACATGTTCTCAAAGGCTCGCACATGTTCTCAAAGGAGACACAAATGTCTCAGGATATCTGCTTATCTGAACGACAATCTGATATGCAATCCTTCACGAAAGTGTGTGATGCAGGACACACAGATGCTCACATCTCATCTCATGAATCTGGAATTCAGAATCAACTATGCCTAGAGCCTCTGATTCCATCTCAGCGGATAAGAGTACAGTAGGGCCGCTGCAGATCTCATCTTCTTGCAGAATGCGAAGTGTCCCCTAGATTGCTTTCTTAAGGTGAAACACCTTTGGGTGTGGACGAGCTAGCACACCCATGGCCAAATGTGTTGCTTTACGCATTCCCAACACTAGTCTAATTTCACCCATGCTAGACAGAGTAAGAGAAAACAGGATACCCTATATTACCTTCTGATAGTCCCTCGGTGGCCACGGAAGCTGTGGCTAGCAGAGATTGTTCAGCTCCTTCAGAGAGAGCCATAGCCATTCCCATGGCACAGGGACCTGCTGCCACAAGTGGATATTTTACCCCCACCCAGAGTGGTCAATCTATGGGTCTGGCCCGTGAAGAGTTGAATTTCAGTGTCCTAAGGCTTCCCCAGAACATTTTAAACTCTATCAAGAGTGCTAGAGCCATATCGATGTGCTCATTATATGATCTCGAATGGTGTGTGTTAGAGGACTGGTGCACTCATAAGGGACTTAGTCGGTGAGTGAACAGAACTGTTTTTTTGCAGAGCATAATGGACAACAGGAGGACTGTGGGACCACACCAGCGCATTCGCCGACCGCAGAGGGTTGATTTAACGGTGTGCTTAAGGGCTCATTCTACAAGAGGTATGGCTACCTCTTTGGCATTGTTTATGGGGATTTCAGAGGGAGATACAGAGTGAGGTATCTCACCAAGCCTCCCTACTCACATTACATGGAGGAAGAGCGTGCTTAGAATGCTGTTTCAGGAATCACAGCGATATATACAGGGGGAGTGTGGGCTCCTGATAATGAGCTGTGATTGGTCTGCCATTCAGACAGACGTGATGTAATTGGTGCTTCCATAATTTTTCACTTGGAAATCACCAACAAATACCCACAATTGTGTAGTGTGTGTTATCAAAGACATAGTCTGAGAGAAGTGGCGATGAGTCATTGATGTCTAAGTTGTACCTGTTGGCAGCTCAAAGTGCTGCAGTGTAAAATGTGTTTTGACTGGAAATTATTGCCATTGATGCCATAAAGCCAATGAGAGAGCATGATACAGGGAAAGGGTAAGTTCAGGGGGTGATAGAGTCATAGATCTACAAAACATCAGCACACAAGGCCTTTGCAAGCAACCATCTCTCCTTCATATTGTTTTATTATATTTCTTTTCTTTTTTCTTTTTGCAGCAAACGAGCATACAGACAACTTCTATCACAAGCTTCTTGCCAGCTACAATTTCTAACAGGAAGAAATTCAGTCTTAAGCAAGAACTCCAGTCTCATGCGTGATCTTACGTTATTTCACATATCAGCTCTTGCGTGTGTTTGGATGTGAAATGTAGTTTGTAGACCAGACAGAGTTGTCAGCCGTTCTTCCTATTGAAAAGTGCAGTGTGCACACAACAGCAACTAGATCAAGGGCGTTCCCTCTGAGGAGGCAAGGGAGGCAGTGTCTCCTCAAAAAATTGGATGAGAAAATAATAAATATTACAAAAATAAAACAATGCAAATTTTTACCAAATATGACATTAAAAGTATGAAAGTCACTCGTTTTTTATACAGTAACACTGTCCAACAATCTCAGTCCATTAACTTTTAACAGAGACCCCACAGTGTGCCGTGACTTTACTGGGGGGTAATTGAAAATGAATGGGGGAAAGTCACGTGAAAGGAGGCAATGTAACAGGTAACAAGGAACAAGTAATTGTAACAAGGAATTCTGTCTGAATAAGGAGCACAGTGTAATTTCAAGACTGGACTACTGTAATGCCCTACTGGCAGGCCTCCAAACAGCGCAGCTAAGCTTCTACATATGAACCAGAAAACAGCAGCACGTCTAGTCTTCAATCAGTGAAAGAGAACCCATCTCACACCCTCCTGATCACACTCCACTGGCTCCCAGTTGCGGCCAGAATCAAATGTAAGTTTTTTAATGTTGGCTTTTAGGACCACCACTGGAACAGCTCCTCCCTACCTCAGTTCACTGCTACAAACATATTCTCCAGTCACTGAATGAGTGACGCTCTGTTGTTCCTTCACAAAGAGGAAAAAATAAAAAATCGCTAAAAGCATAGTATGCAGCCAAAGACAGAACAGTTAGCATGCTTTGCTCGAACTTTTGCCATGGTGTTAGGACTGGTATACTGTTGACATTTGCAAAAACAAAATGATGGCACAGTGGGTTTAGACTTGCAGATTAAGGGGTGGTAATATTATAATAAGATCCCCCTACCATGTCACCGGAGGAGCGAAATCTGACGCACTTGCTTTTTCATATGCTTGCAGAAAAAGGCTTACCAAAACAAAGTTACTGGGTTGTCCTTCTCACATTTTCTAGGTTGATAGATGCACTGGGGACACGATTATGGCACTTAAACATGGAAAAAATCAGATTTTTATGGTATGTCACAGTAATTTAAGTTCCTTTAGGGGTTATCAGGAAAAATGCCACAAAATGCATCAGCGCGTTTGTTGACCCCAGAGAGTTAAAATAATGCACTTACAAAATTCTTCTCTGCAATTTACCTCTTACCTAGCTTGGTCTCTAATCTTGTTAGCATTGTGTATTACAACTGTTGTTGACTCTTTGACAAGTTGCTTTGTTCCTCTTTTGTACGTTGCTTTGGATAAAAGCGTTTGCCAATTATATAAACGTAAATGTATCACTACATTGTAAGACTTACCTAGTAATTTTTTTTTTACCTGGTGATTTTTTTTAACATGATCTTACTCATAACTGTGACAAAACAATAAATGCCAGTACAGTAAACATGCAGAGGCCTGTGGGCTATAGCAGATTATTTTCATTGGATTTTGTTAATCAGTGCTTCAAGCATGCTGATACTGTTATTAAAGCTGTAAAGTCTCAAGATTGTTTACGACTGCTTCTCTTGGGAAACTGCCACTACACGTGGCACCATGTCAAAAAGCAAGAAGGTATAATTTTCCTTGATCGATGCCTGTATGCTCAAAAGAACATAAAAGAAAACATTCTCATAAACTTTGATTGCCTAACAGATTGTCCCTGCATGATGAACAATAAGGATAGATTGTGCAAAGGGAAGATGAGGACATCTATAAAGTATATTTACTCTCTAGCCCTCTTTCACTCTCTGTCTTTCAAAGACTACTGGAATTGAGTATTACTGAAGCAAAGCTACGAATTACTCAAGGTAATATTAAGCACACCAAGGGACTTTGTCTATTAGCACCCAGTGCACCAAAGCATTTATGTAACTCAGGCCCAAACGGAAATGTATATGATTTCGTATATTACTTGATATTACTTTTTGCAAGCTCTTATATTTGAGAGACACAAACTGTAATGCAGCTTCTCTGAGTTTGTTTGTGTTTGTGTGTTTGTATGCATTTTCACTCATACATGGTTGCAGCAGTGTTCCAGTTTTTTTCTAATTAAGTTTTAATAAAAATAAATAAATAATTATCCTAATAAATAGCTATTTGTGGAAAATAAATAAATATTACAGTACAGGCCATATCCTTTTAAAAAGCAATTTAAACTGCATTTAATTATGAGGAGAGTCTGATGAGATTTAAATTATAATAATTCAGACTGTATGTCCCTGGTTTTACCTCTGTCAACAGTGCACCTGAATTCTGTGTTTCTGAGGACTTTTACTTTGAAGTATTTGTTGTTCCTGTTAGTATACTGTATGTGTTCACATTTACTGTTTAGTTCATCTTCCTCTTAGTTGCAAAGTTATTTTTGTTTCCATGGTTTCTGTTTATTTGCTTCTTTTCTCTTTGTATTTATAGCCTTGGTTGCCTGTTTTCGCAACATTATTTAGTGTGTTTGACTGAGCTGTTGCATTTACAGTTTCCATTGGATTCTGTTAGCTGCTGAATTTCTTCATAATTATAATAAACAGGCTGTGGTTGACATTTAGGGAGCTGCAAATGAGCCTGCTGTGAAGTTTTGGAACCAGAGAAAGTTTACGTGTCATATGACATTTCTACTCACATACCTCTTTCTCTGAGAGACGCTCTTGTAGGGTGGCAAGCTGGATTTTCAGTTCCTTATTTTCATTCTTATACATTTCTGCCTCTTCTATCTGTTGCAGAGAAAGCATTGGTTAGTCATTTGCATACAGTAAATATTGTTTTGTTTTGTTTTTTCTTTGATCCACATTTGGTTAAGAACAAAGATGGCAGCAGTTAAGAATGGTGCTCCATTCCTTCAAGTTTGTGGCAGTTTGAAATGTGGAATTGTCTAAATTACAGCTACATTTACACTACAATGATGTACTAAAAACCGTAAAATTTTGCCTTTTTGCGTTTTTGAAAGGTTTTGCGTACAGTTGACAACATTGTCAAAACAATGCCCATTCACACAGATGCTGCATTATGCCTATAGACTGAACATGAAAAATCGTGTTTTTGAAGTTTGCATGGAGACGATAACAGTATTGTTTTCAGGACCCCAAAATGCTGTTGTCATGTCAATACCAAAACTTTCTGTTATAAGTTGAAAACTGTGTTATGTAAACAGCCCCTCAATCTAAATGGTCATTTTTTGAGTAGCCATTGCTGCAGTTCTACAGTCAGTAGATAATCTGGGCTTTGTGGAGTCAACATTTTGAATAAATATGCTTCAAAATAATGTTCATACTGTATGTTACATAAGCAAGGTTTATATTTCTTTATTTCTTTATTTATGAATGAATGAATGGATGGATGGATGGCTATTACTGGAAATAAAACTGAAATGTTCCCACATTACTTTGTTAGAAATAAGGCAAAATAATAATAATGATAATAATAATAATAACAACTAAAATGAAATGAAATGAAATGAAATTAAACAAAACTAAAAATGGCAGCTATCTGCACTGTGTAAATAGCGATAGAGACAAATAGCTATAGACTCTATTTACACTGTTAAAATAGCATTTTCTTTGCTTATTGCGAATAGTTGCAATTATTTGCACCTCAGTATTGTAGTACATTATAATAACATATTGAGTGTAAATTACTATTTTAGTACAAATTATTAAATGGTTTCCACCTTATTGGGACAATAAAAGCCTTCCCTACACCTACCCTAACCCTACCTGATACTTTATTTTCAACTTTTTGATTATTTCCTTCATTTTTATTGAAAATAAATAATGCCTTTCCGATGTGATATAAGATATGAAAAGGGAGGAAAAGAAGTTCGGCAAAAGGCGGATTCAAACTCGGATCCACTGCATTACAAAGATTACAGCACACGTTTTACCATCTATGCCACTTGAGCTGATGTTTGACAATCGTCCTTTGTAGTGTTGACTACTACTATTTTTTAATTAATTAATTAATTAATGTATGTATGTATGTATGTATTCATTTGTTTGTTTGTTTTGTTTTTTATTTATTTATTTATTTATTTATTTGGAAACAGCACTGTCAGCTACCATTTGTCTTGTGGAAGGGGTCTAATCCTGTCCAATCCTGCTCCTGGAGGGACACCTTTCAGCAAGTTTAGCTTCAACCCTAATTAAACACACCTGAAACTAATAAAGGTCTTTAAGATCACTAGACACTTACAGGTAGGTGTGTTATAGCTAAACCCTGCAGGTACCGTAAGTGGCCCTCTGGGAACGCAATCTGACACCCCTGCCTTACGGTGTCTGATGTTTCATGATGTTACAACTGACAGTAAATTAATGAGCACATTGATGTTCTTTCTTGTTCTCTCACATATATTCAGCACCTTCTCAGAGAGAGCCTCTTCCAGTGTAATGAGAGCTGTGTCCGTGTTGCTGGAGTCGGCTTGCAGAGACGTCATTCTGTCCCCCAAACTGTCCAACTGTTTGTCTTTGTCTTTTAACTGTTCCTGCAGGTTCTCAACCTGAGAGACACAGGGAAAAATAATCACTGTTAAGAACTCACCACCTGTGCCAAGTAATTCTGTGGCTAAATATATGAAATCAATATGCACAGTACCATTCAGTGCCAAATTAAGAAAGGAAAATAAAAACTAATAATAACAATGCATTTTCAGAAGTACATCACTTTAAGTACAGTTTCAGCACAGATGCAGTTTGTATGTTAAAATCCAACACAGGTGACAATATTTAGTTTTATCCATTTTGTTGCAATAAAACAAAACTTTCTCATTTTGAACATACTGCAGCAAAAGACAAACCACATTCATGTTCCCTTGCTGTACCCTGGCCTGCATTTCAGTCATTAACCCATAATATATTACCAAAAAGCTACAAAAACCATTTGGAAGAGCAGGATTAACTAATGGTGTGACGTCATCCAAGAATCCAGGTTCCCCCAAACGGCTAGCAGCCTCTAGTGGCCACTGGCCCAAGCATCTCCTGCATTTCTTGAAAGGTTGGCGGTTGCCAAATCACATCACTCTTACCAACATACCCTAAACCTTATTACTCATAATTCATTCCAAAAATACAGCTAGGAGTAAGTTCAGTCAGGAGCAAGTTCAGTATGCTCAGAGAATTGACACAAAGACATTCTCAACAGAGCACCAAATCCAGGAGTCACCATGGAAATGGACACTAAGAAGAAGCAAGACATTCTGCTTTTGTTTGAATACATTCATGGAAAGTTACATTCTTATTCTTATTCTTAGTGCATGTTAGCACATATTGGCACATACTGTGCAGATGTGCAGTCCTTTTTAAATCTTATCTTTTAATACTTAATTATTTATTATTACTGATTATACAATTGACCATTATTACTGCAAACAAGACTGAACAAATAAATAAATAAATAAATAAATGTTTACAATAATAAAGGTCAGCTGTTTGTCTGTCTGTTTGTTTGTTTGTTTATTTATTTTTATATTAAATATATAAATTGAACTAAAAACTGACTTTGTTTGCAAAGATAATATGGCTGTATGCAGCACATTAATTTTATTTGTTTGTTTGTTTTTTTGGACTATTTCAAGGTCCAGTTGTCACTATTAACTATTAACTACAACTTTTGCCTCAATAATCTACTATCTGCTGCTTAATAATAGTTAGCAAGGCAGTTTTAAAGTTTAGGTATGGGGTAGAGATTAAGGGATCTAAAATATGGTCATAAGGAATAAGTCATTAATATGTGCTTTAGAACTACAGTAAACAGCCAATATGTTAGTAATATCCATGCTAATAAGCCACTAGTTGATAATGAGAATTGGTCCCTAAACTAACGTGTTAATATTTATTTGTTTGTTTGGCTCTTTTGCTTAATTGTTGTAAGGTGAGATTTTTTTTTATTATAAAACCTTATAAATGCAGATCCATGATGTGTGAGAGTAAAATAAAACATAATATATATTATTTATATCACAACAGTGCTTTATAACTTATCTATAAAGATATAATATTATGAAAAAGTTTTTTATTGCTTCCTACATACCCTGAAAGTTACCTTAAGTTTTGGAACTTAATGTTGAGGTTAACTGCTTAGCTGTAAACCTATCATGGTATGTTGGATAACCTGCTCTCTGGATACATCCCAGTTTAGGTTATTAGCATAGGGCATTACTTATAAGCAATGCTAAGTGTCAGATTTGGTTTGCATGCAAGTTACACTTAAATAAGCAGTATCGTGCATGAGGAGCACGTAAGGACCAAGAATTTGCATCTGACCTTAAGATACTAATAGAAGGCAATGAATCAAATCAAGTAATGAAAAACAAATATAGCTCATGTACAAAAGTGTTAAAGTGTGTGTGTGTGTGTGTGTGTGTGTGTGTGTGTGTGTGTGTGTGTGTGTGTGTGTGTACCCAGTATTTATCACGTTATGGGGATCAAATGTCCCCACAAGGATAGTAATACCAGTAAATTTTGACCTTGTGGGAACATTTGTGAGGTCCCCATGAGGAAACAGGCTTATAAATTATGCAGAATTAATTTTTTTTTAAAAAAAAGGAAAGGTGTGCACAGTCTCCTGTGAGGGCTAGGTTTAGGTGTAGGGTAGGTGTAGGGTGATTAAAAAAATACAGTTTGTACAGTATAAAAACCATTACGCCTATGGAATGTCCCCATAAAACATGGAAACACAACGTGTGTGTGTGTGTGTGTACCTGTTTTTGCTACATTGTGGGCACCAAATGTCCCCACAAGGATAGTAAAACCTGAATTTTTTGTTATTTTTTTGTTATTTATTTATTTATTTATTTATTTGTTATTTTTTTGTTAAAAAATGATTAAAAATAGTAAATGATGTTTATCTGAAAATGTAACAGTGCAAACAGGTTTTCTGTAAGGGGTAGGTTTAGGGTTATGGTTGGGTTAGGGGATGGACAATATTGTTTGGTCAGTATAAAAACTATAGAAGTCTATGGAAAGTCCCCACAATTCACAAAAACAAACGTGTGTGTGTGTGGGTGTGTGTGCGTGGGTGTGAATATGCATTGCTCTTATAAAGAAATATGCATTTCATCTAAAGATATTTATAGTCAAAGAGCTTGATCATGTATGAGAAATAATATATTAATGTAGAAAATGGAATTTTGTTCAAAATGATCAGGGATGCTAATGGAATTTGCTCGTGGAGACTGAGTGACTAAACAATTCTATTAATGAGATGTGCAAATTACACCTATGCTACTGATCATTATTGCTGCTTGCGGAGTTAAAAACAGTCATCAGTGCCATGCTTGAGCAATAAAGTGTGAGAATGTGTTATGCATTAAAGCTGTTATATACATTTTTTGACCCACTAGATGTCACATAAACTATAAACTACTGAAAACATTTCTCCCATATTCCAAATAAACATTGTCATTTAGAGCATTTATTTGCACAAAATGAAAAGATGCAGTGTTTTCAGACTCGGGGTTCAGACTGATGTTTTAACTTGAGAGTTCAGAAATCAGTATTTGGTGGAATAACTCTGATTTTCAATCACAGCTTTAATGCGTCTTGACATGCTCTCCACCAGTCTTTCACATTGCTGTTGGGTGACTTTATGCCGCTCTTGGTGCAACAATTCAAAGCAGCTTGGCTTTTTTTGATGGCTTGTGACCATCCATCTTCCTCAGCTTGTTTACATGCTCTCTAGTATACATAAATATTGGTATTGACTCTTTTTTTTTTTTTTTTGATCTCCTTCTTAGTTGCGGGGTAATCGCATGTGTTCTATTTGTGCAGCAGCAGCGCATCTTTCGTATTCACAGCAGCTTGTCTGTGAATGTACTGGCAGTAGGAAGTCTCTGTACTTCCTACTGCAACAGCAGCAGCGTAGCAGATCTGTTCCGCCAAAACCAAATACATTAGCATTGCCATATTCATTACCATGATAAACTATTTTGTGAGTTGTCTTTTTAGATTACTATAAGGGAACAGCATTGGAATTTCACTGCCCATGCCCAGATAATCTTACAGCTCTTTGTCTAATGTATTCACATCAAACATTCTTGAAGTTCTGTCTTATATGTGTCATCTCCCAACTAAGGTCTGATCCAGATTTACATGTGAATTTGGTAGTAATTGAGAGCGTCTGTGGGACTGGGAGTGCATAGTTGCATTTGTGTGTGTTTAAACACAAGCCTTTTTCTGCAGGGCTCTGAACTGAGAGCATTTTTGTTCTAAATTGAGATTGTTTGGCTCCAATTATGTATGCAGATTTACCACTGAAACAGCCGAAGGAGTCAAGATTATGACCGGTTTAAGCTGCCCCAATTTGTACCACATCCTCTTGAAGTCACATTCAGAAACGTGCATTATTGAGATCACTCTACAAATGAAAGGCAGTGAGAGCAATTTATAGTAACAAAACAACTGGATATCATTCATTTTCAGTAAGAAAGGGGAATTTCTGGCGACCAGAGTGACAGTGACTGTTGGCTATCAACTTTATGCAAATGAGAAGCAACATTTTGTCTTTATTGACATAACATTAATGCATTTGTCAGATCATTGTATCCAGATGTACAGTGCATGCATTGTATATATTAGTATATTAGTATATAATGTCCATTCCTTGGGAATCCATGACCTTGGTGTTGTAAAATGTCATGCACTAGTTAAGCTATAGTAATCCTTTTGAGTTTGAGAGGCCTGCAACCTATTTTAAAATAATAGTTTGATTCTAAATAATAATGATTCTAGTCTAGACTTGATTTAGCAAATTGTATGAAAGAGACTAACTGAACTACTTTTTTTGGTCAAGAGCAAGCAGTAGGTGACACATGTCAACCTACATCCTCTGACTAAAATGGTGAATTTGTGATTGTGAGATCCGTGACCCAAGCCGTCTTGAGATTCTGTAAGACATCAGATCCCTAATGTACGGATAATTGAAAGTATGGGATATTCAAAATAATCAAATATCCAAATTAATACATAACCAATATTTGTGATTAGTTCCTAAATAGAAACAGTCTAAATTTAATGATTACTTGAAACTTGAAACAGATTAAACACAGAGCTAGAATCAAATTTATATTGAATCCTCATAATTTAGATAAACTTTACAGAAGAGCAGATAAAACACTTACACACATTATACTTTTACCCATGCTGTTGGATTCCACCTTTGGGCTAATAGGTAATCCTTACAATATCAATTTACATAATGAATTAATGAACTTTGCGCTCGTAAATTTATTAAGTAAATTAAAAAGCCTCATGCTTGTGTTTGATAAATTTAGAGCATTGGCAGTGTTAGCAATAATAACCACAGCACAGTGTAGATGTGATCTTTCATGACACCTGAATCTATAAAGATCCTGTGTCTGGGTTGCTGTTCCCGTCCTGACCAGGGCTGCGTTTCCAAAAAGCATCGTAAGCTTAAGTACATCGTAGACCCACTGAAACCAATGGAGCCACGATCAACTTAAGCTTACGCTGCTTTTGGGAAACGCAGCCCGGAGCCTTGAGCCCTCAATGCCATGCTTTCTCTAGGCCTGTAGGTAGCGCTTACACCTTGAGCTCTGTGCTCTGCTCTCCTACAGATGGCGCCAATGCCCCAAACCCTGCTAAAAGCCCTGCTCATTAGCCTCGATTCCATTCTCCTCTTTGTTTTCTGCCTTTGTGTTCAGCCTTTAGCCTATGTTTATCCAGTGACCAGCTCTTCAGAGAAGTCTGTATCTTACTGAGTGTGTGTGTGTGTGTCTGTTTGACCCTTGTGTCTAATTTGTTTTCTCTGTTTTGTGGAAGCTCGGCTTTCCTAGTTTAGTTTTAGTTTTAATTACAAACTGCTCCGTTGTAAAATAAATAAATAAATAAATACATATTAATACTAATATTAATAATAATTAATAATTAATAATAAAGCAAAGACAAACTGATCTGATGATAAGAGTTAGATAACAATGCACAACGCTTTAAAGAGGTCACTCTATCTATCTCAGTCAAACAAGTGCTGTGGCAAATCATTCTCTCACAGATACCCCTGATGATTTTGAAGTTAATAACTTAAAATGCAATTTATCATCATGCAAAAAAAAAAAAAAAAAGTGAGGTTTTTATGCTGTAAAGCTAAATATAACACTAAAACTGTGTGTATTATAACTTGCCTGACTGATGTGAGATTCACCAATCAGGGAGGTCCTCAGGCCACCTATGATGAAAGCTCTCAGGATAAACTTTTAGCATGTTAATGAATATGGCATGTTTTATGTTTGGTCTGAATGGTGTATAAAACATAATGCCAAGGCACACAGACATACCACAATGAATAATAATGAATAAATCCAACACCGCTAATGCAGCATCTGTTGTGGACCAACAGAACAGGTTGATCCAAAAACATGCCTTACTTTGTGAAATAACTCTCACTCCAACCTCCACCCACTCCAAACTAGTTTCTCAAATCTGGCCCTGGACTCTAACTGACCCTTCGCAAAGACCTGCCCCCCTTAATTACTGTTGCTATGTCTGACACTCTTGGGTGCTCTCACAGCACACATCATGTTCTCACATGAAAAATACATCGCACAGCAAAGTGGACACTGACAATGTGCTGACTGACAAGATAGAGCAGGTTACTTCTGGTATGAAACAAGGCTTCAGCATTCAAATATTGCCATTTTTTAAATTCAAACAATAAATACCGTTTTGTGGCTCTTTAATGTGCCATTACAGATCGCTGTAGCACCTCGGTTCAAGCAGCATGTAAACCAATCATCTCTTCCTTTTTACTAGTTACAGCATTATAACACGAAATAAACATGAATAAACATCAGAAGGTATCTTGTTTCTAGTTGTGGCCTAATGGTTAGAGAATTGGATTGTAACCCAAAGGTCGCAGGTTTGAGTCTCAGGTCCGGCAGGGATTGTAGATGGGGGGAGTGAATAACCAGCACTCTCCACCCTCAGTACCACAACTGAGGTGAGACCCTTGAGCAAGGTGACAAAACCCCCAACTGCTCGGGCGCTGCAGCAATATGGCTGCCCACTGCTCTGGGTGTGTTCACAGTGTGTGTGTGTGTATGTAATGTGTGTACCTGGTATTTATCACGGGGACCAAATGTACCCACAAGGATAGTAATACCAGTACATTTTGACCTTGTGGGGACATTTGTCAGGCTTATAAATCATGCAGAATGAGTTTTTTTTATTGAGAAAGTAAAAGTGTGCACAGTGTCCTGTGAGGGGCTAGGTTTAGGTGTAGGGTAGGTGTAGGGCGATAGAAAATACGGTTTGTACAGTATAAAAACCATTACGTCCCCATAAAACATGGAAACACAACATGTGTGTGTGTGTGTGTGTGTGTGTGTGTGTGTGTGTGTGTGTGTTTGTTTGTTCACTTCTCACTGCTGTGTGTGTGCACTTGGATGGGTGAAATGCAGAGCACAAATTCTTTTTTCGTCACCATACTTGGCCACAAATCAATTCCTTTCCTTACCTTATACACATCAATACACACCATGTTTCAAATTCAAGTCCACCAATATTAATCTACTCTCCTGTAAAAATGGCAGATTCTGCATTATGATTCGTCAGATGAGGGGGGTCAGATCGTCTGTCAGTCAAACTTTCTGCTAAGGGCTAAACACATATGAACAAGCTAATCAAGGTAAGGAACCCTGCACTAGAAGTTTAGCCATATTTCCAATCAGTTTTTAGCAGCTGTGTAGTATGTGGCTTTCTGCAGACTTTGGTCTTAGTGCAGTACTGCTGAATAAAGTATCAGTTTGTAAAACTGCTTTTGAGGAAAAAAAATGCATTGTCGATGTAAGAATATGAGTGGGGTACTTCAATAATCACTGGTACATTTCAAATATGTCTGGTGTACCTTTTTCTGCAGGATGTTGATCTTCTTCTCCTTGACCTCCAACATGTCCTTCAGGTCACATATCTCACTATTCAGTGTTCCCTTCTCTTCTATGAGATCCTGAGTCTGTTTGATCTTCTTGTTTAGGAATGACTCTCTCTCTTCCAGACGTAGACGTAAAGCATCCACCTGATGACAAACAGTACTTTAGAGGGAATTTGAACCTAACAATGGTAATTGTCAAAGTGAAAAATTATGTTTCCAGTGTATGTTATTTATTTATAATTCTTTTTTTTTTTTTTGGGGTGGGGTGGAAGCAGGGCATGATCTTTTATTTTAATTCGTATCATTTATGTTGGTCTTCCTAGAGAAGACTCCTGGTACATATGCTTCTCTTTGAGGGCCTGGAAGAACGGTTGTGTCTTGTCAGGTGGCAGGTGTTTAGGTTTAGCTACTTTTGGCTATAGTGTATGTCTGGATGCTAGTCACTTGGAATTATTTTATTACAAAAAGCTGGCAGAGACAATGTCATTGCTATGGAAACAACACACCATCTTATCTAATCACACTGGTGTAAAGTGGCAGATTTTAGAGATTTTAGAATAGTAAAATCTATGACAAATATTCTTTGAATGCCACTTTTGAAAAATGCTAGTTTAATGGCTTTTCCTGTCAGAGATATGATTCAGAAGGGTCTCAGAAATTCCTGCACACCTGTTTACCAGGTAAATAATTTAGTGATATAGTGCTGTTGATAACTAATTTCGACTACATCATTTAGAATGTTTATTGCTAATTTTGAGAAGACACATAATTCCAATATATAGGCAGAGCATGCAGGTTACAGCATTTCAGGCTATTAAAAATGCAGTGAGAATGTGAGAACTAAGGGTTAGGTTACTCTGCACCTGAGAGGTACACCATTCAGTTATAAACTGCGTCTATGCGCATGGCTGCTTCACTGTGATGTGAACAACAAAACACAGCAAAAATGTCATATTTTGTATTATGATACTTTGCCCTCAACCAATGTTGACTCAATGTTCTTTCTTTATCGCAACAGTAAATATTGATACCATGATCTTAACAGTGTTGTCTCCTTATTAACAAGAAGACTGGGACAAAAACTATTCTTTTCACTGTAGTCTATAGGGACCCCCCTTATAGAATTATATAATTTTTCAATCATTTATCTGAGGTAAACGTAGAAAATACTTTCTCGCTCCATTTTCCATTCGAGTGGTTCATGTGAGCTGTAACGATGATATCCAGCTAAAAGCTGAAGGTTTTGATATCAAAATAACAAGGACATCACAGTCAAATGCTGCTATTTATGGATGTGAAAAGTGTGACAGATGAGTGTACATTTATGTTTTATGGAAATACTTGCCTCTGTCTGAAGGATATTAGATCTGTGTTCTTTGGCTATGAGAGATTCCTTCAGGACGTTTATGTGCTGTTTGCTGTCTGAGTTTTGATTGCTGAGTGTGTCAAGCTTAGTTTGCAGTGCCATCGACTCTGACTCTTTCTTTACTACTTCCTGTTTCAGCAGATCAATCTGAGACAGAGACAGATAAACAGTTATTGATTAACATGCTAACACAATGAGGAAAAAACATAATATAGAACATGGAAAACATTTCAAACAAGAAAAAAAACGAATATACTAGAGAGATGAAACCATGACATGTTGCCTTCTTGTCTCATCCTTCATCTCTGCAAATAATATTATGTGGAATCTGTTAGTTTAGATTTGTTTCTGAAAGTAATATAAACATCAGCATTTCATGATAACAATACATTCAGTTATTTAACAGTGAACATTCAATGATTGGATTTATTGTATTTTCTTATTAACTAGCAAATTTACAGATTTTAAACAGTTTTAAGCAGTGTATTGGTAATTTGTTAACACGCTACCTAAATTATCAACAAATATACGTACAAGCTGATAACAAGTTACTGTATATCATAAACGCCAAGTCAAGTCAAGTCACATTTATACAATAGAGATTGTTTCAGAGGAGTAGGGGGACCAGTTTTCTTCTGACATAAATGAACAGACATAATGTGATACTGTTGAGATACATTATTCCAGCAATAGGTGTGAAGGAGGAGTTCTGTCCAGAAAGTTGAAAACTGAAAGGTAGGTAGGTAGGTAGCAACTTAATAGCCAGAAAACGTTTAAGCCAGAAACCTTGGAGCTGTGATTGATGATCAGCTGACTTTCTCAGACCACATTGCTAAAACTGCCCGGTCCTGCAGATTAGCTTTATTCAACATCAGAAAGATCAGGCCCTTTCTTCTGGAGCATGCTTCCTTCTTCAAGCTCTTGTTCTGTCCAGGCTGGACTATTGCAATGCTCTTTTGGCAGGTCTTCCAGCCAGTTCTATGAAACCTTTACAATTAATCCAGAATGCGGCTGCAAGATTAATTTTTAATGAGCCAAAAAGAACGCACATCACACCTCTCTTCATCAGTTTGCACTGGCCACCAATAGCTGCTCGCATAAAGTTCAAGGCATTAATGTTTGCCTACAAAACCACCACTGGCTCTGCACCCCTTTACCTAAATGCATTACTTCAGACTTGCATGTATGTGCCCTCTAGAAGTTTGCGTTCTGCAAGTGAACGGTGCATTATTGTGCCATCCCAAAGAGGCACAAAATCACTTTTACGTACTTTCACATTAAATGTACCCTCCTGGTAGAATGACCTGCCAAACTCAATCCGAACAGCTGAGTCCTTAGCCATCTTCAAGAATCGCTTTGCTTTTTTGTTTTTCTATTCTGTCTGTTTTCTTTTTATTTATTATATCATTTAAAAAAAAATGTGTTAGGCAATCCTGCTCAGGCTCTGATTTTTGCCAAATGCCACCATCAGCTTTTGTGTTTTTCCCAGTTCCAGAAAGTTCACTGCATAAGTAAGTATGAAGAATCATAGAAATAATCTTAATTTGCACTGTCTAACTGCATTGTCTGGAACCAGCAAAAGAGGAGGCCTTAAAGCTGTATGTTGCTGTGATTCCAAAATGTTGCAGAAGCAGTTTGTGGTTAGTAGTTTCTGCTGGTACAAAACAGTGACATTCTATTTCTTAACTGTAATTTTAACCACACCCATTTGCCTGAACATATGTTCAACATCTGCATTTGAGTGTGGCAAACACCAAGTGTAGCTTTTCAGAGGAAAATAGTTTATACAGAAGAGTTGTTGGTTTTTTTTGTTCCTTTTTCTGTGCAAAGCTCTGTATTTTCAGTTGAGCCTCACCTAAATATCAGTTTCTCCACTGAGAAACAATTTTGTCATTTGCTTGGGACTAGTACGTCAGTATCTTAGCTTTTATTGTGGTTTAGCATTTCTTTAACATTAGGCATCCTTCAGGACATCAATTTTTGCCATAGGGTTGACTACTCTGATACAAACTGATGAGAGATGTACCAGATTTTCCAAAGGCTTTAAGGTATCTGTTTCGTCTCCCTCAAATGACTTTCCTGCATGTTAAAACTGATTCCAAGAAATTCAGGTTTAGACATTGTTGGAATTGTACATGTCATGGAGCACGTAACAATGCTCACTGGCCTTGGTCAACTCAAAGTGGAGTTGTTGTTCTTCCCATTGACTCAGATGCGTTTGACACTCTGTGGTGATCTGCAGAGGTTTCTGACCACAATTAATGGTGACATACACTGCTTTCTACTACACACCTAAGTCAGATAATAATGACAAAATGAAAATCAAAAAAAGTACCTGGTCAGAGAGTACTTACATAAATGTATCTAGCAGACGCTTTTATCCAATGTGCTTAGGGCAGTCTAATGGTCTCTCTTCCACCTTCAATATCCACAACTGAGGTGCCTTTGAGCAAGGCACTGAAACCCTGGATGCTCCGAAATCCTTCATTTACTATTCTATACATTACTGCACTAATATAGTCCACTGAATGAGTGAATAAAAACAAGTGAGTGAATTCAGACACTGAGTGTACAGAAAGTGCTGCAGGCGGCATCTTTTAGTGAAACACGGCCATTAATTCAATGTGAAGCTCGCATAGGAGTGAGTATTCCCTAGTAGCAAACCGTTCAGCAAGCCGTATGTCGGTTGTGCACTTGTTATTAAGGCACATTAAGGGAGTGAATGAGTGAACAAGCGCACTTGATTATTTCCACTGTGGTTTAGTGACTACAAGTGGCTGTCCTCTCAAATAGTGCAATATATAAAGCTGCGTTCACACTGGCAGCGACTTCTGCATGTCGCCAGTGGCTTGCGACGAGGTTGCTAGTGGCCGTTCTCACTACTGGTTGGCTTGACAGCGAATCAGGTTTCTTGCCGCTAAATACAAACATTTTGGAGGCAAAAGACTAAATATAAATTAAATATAAATTAAATCTGTACATACAAACAAAAACAAATGAGAAGCAGAGCCTACTTTTTTCCATTGAGTATGTTTATCTATGGCTGAGAGGAAAACGATCACATGAGCTCTACCGCCTTCTTTCCTACTGGCTGTTGCTCCTGAAAGTCGCTCTTCATTTGCATAAAGTTGAGGGATTCTGAACTTTGTCGTGTCGCTGGACACGCCCCATCCGGTCACCAGCGGTCACTGTAGCTTGATGTCGCTCTTGCTCTCCATTGAAATGAATGGGGTCGTGTCGCTTTGTCGCTGCCTGTCACTTGTAGTGTGAACAGGGCTTAAGGGTATGGGGGTAATTTCAGACATAGCCCATCTTTGTACTACATATGACAAAGGGCATTTTATGTTTAGTGATTACCTCAGTTTGCTCAGCTCCAAAGCTGCTTGTTGTACAATACAGGCTGACAAAACGCTACTAGTACTAACCATCCACCCATTCCTCCATCAGTCTTTCTGTGCAGAGAGTCCATTCTTACCTTGTTTTTCATGAACTTTGAGTGGTTCTTATAGACTTCCATCTGTTTGAAGTCTTCACCCCGGCCATCTGTGTGCAAAAAGCCATTTGTCTTCATCGTTTGGATTTCGTCCTCCAGGTCTCGAATATTCCGTTCCAGTGATGCAATTTTGGTGTCCTGTGTGGGATATGTGAAGTGTGTGATGTTAAGAAAGAAGGTTAAAAAGATCTTTTAAACAAACAGATTATTGTTAACTTAATATATTTGGTAACACTTTAGAATAGGGAGCACTTATTCACTATTAACTACGACTTTTCCCTCGATACATTCCTAATTTGCTGCTTATTAATAGTTAATAAGGTAGTTGTTAAGTTTAGGTTTTGGGTAGGATTAAGGATATGTGCATAATTAGTAATAATAGATGGCTAATATTCTAGTAACATGCATGCTAATAAGCAACTAGTTAAGAAACTGTAAAATAAAGTAATATATTTATCTCTCTGGGTCTGTAAGGCCTTAAATCTTCCCATTTGAAGACTTTATCTATTATCATCATCACACAAAGCCAACACTGAAAGTTTGTCTTGACAAACTTTGTAGTTCTGCATATTACTGCAAATAAAGTTTTTAGTTTTTGGATAGGAATTTTAAAGGTATTCTGTGAAGCTAGAAAAATTACAATACGTTTTCAGATAAAAAGAAGCTGCATTTCAAATGTAAAATTCTAAAATGAAAAAGTCAGATTTTCAGATGCACAAAAGCAAGGCCAAATGTCAAGCTTATGAGTTCTGCAGCACATAGTAGATGTTATCTGTATATATGATGGTTTTGACCAATCACAAGGCTACTACAATTCCTGGCACAGTATAGGTCACAAGACTGAATATGATTACATTTCTTTTTGATGCTTTTTGCGCCACCTTAAAAATCCAATGTTTGGAATCTATTTTCTAAAATGTCACGTCTAAAGGGCTGTTCACACCAGCACAAATTTCTTTTGGCATGAAAATTTGGTCTTATTTCTACATGCGATTTGTCTAATCAAACCAACTGAAAAAAAATGGCAACAGGCTGATTAAAAATGCAAATTAAGTAGGTAGGTGGTCAGACATACAGTGGTACACAAACAGAAACTTTCTGTTTCTGGCAACCTCTGACACTATTCACTGGCTCTTAGCAAAATAGTTTGTTTGTGTGCGCAAGTTGTAGTTTTATGCTACAACAGTGGCACCAGGTGCATGAACAAAAGCACAAATCATATAGGTTTTTTTTTTTTTTTTTTGCAGCACGATTGAAAAGAGATTAGAATGTGGGTCTTTTTTACATAATTTTTGGTTGTTCTTTTACAAAAAGAAACCAAAACAATAACAAAGCAAAAAAATATGTCACATTATAAACATTAACAATGCTTCATTAAAATGTTTATTGCACAGAATTTTTACATTGAACATTTGCCTTGGTGTGAACAACCCAACCCCCCCAACCCCCAAAAAATGTTTTGTCATTTTTTATGCTCTATAGAATTCCAAATTTCATTTCAAATGGTGTACAACCCTGTGAGGAAGTGGCACGGAAAAAAAGTGCATTATGCTGTTACAAACGTGAAAACAATAAAATGCATTAAAAGTAGTTCACAACATTAATATACAATTTCACTCAGATACAATATAATCTTATTAGGGTTGCCCAAGTTAATGTAGGATTAATTGCATATGTATAACATTTGATCATTAGTCAATGGTGAAGGATAAGCCTTACTAATTATTTATTTTATTTTGTTCTCTTGGAACTGAATGCATTAACTAAAAAACAAAATGTGTGATTAATCACAGTTACACATTTTGATTTACAACTCCAGACACACAGAGCCATTGGAATTGTTTTTTGTTACTGTCATGTGATGTCCTCATAGAATGGTGCCATGAACTTATTACAGGGACAATCCTCTTGCAATACCCAGGTATTAAAGAAATCTTCCGGTTTCAGTGTAACTTAAGCTCCATCCACAAAATGCTGTTGTTTACAACAGTTTATCCATCACTTTATGAAAATCCTTAAAAAATGCTTTACTTGAGTAGGATAAGTGTATGGAAGGGATAAAAAGAAATGTGCAGCTTATATTTTTTCTAAGCACTTAAGTTAATTCTGTAGTAAATGTGAACAGGATGAGTGTTATTTGAGCTGTTCGGTTGCCTAAATCGTTTATATCAGGAGGGACTATTTTTCAAGGTAATGAACTTCTGTTTATGCGTTCATGATTTAAATCCTGTGACTAGCCAGTGCCTTTCTAGTTATTCTAGCATGTATTGTGTTCAATTTACTGTTTTCACATGGTAACTTTTCACTGATAAATGTTTTTTTTTTTTTTTTTCTTAACACACATAAAGCCTTGTAGCTACTTTGTAAACTGTGTGTATTTTTGTTTCACTTGCCTTGCCCCACTTTCTTCTATGTTTTGTTTTGTTTTGTTTTGTTTTGTTTTTTTGTTTTCACAGCTGGTCAACCATTCCACAGGAAAAATGGCCCTGTCATCTCTACAGCAGTCCAAACTAGATCTCTTATTACACAATGTTCTGAACAAGAAATGTAAACGACAATCATTTTGTAAAGATGAAAATGTTTAGCAGATGTGTATAAATATATGACGTATGATTCTATAAAGGGTTATGTGTGTACTGTACCTTCCATATGAAATCAGGCTCATAACACAAAGCTGGTGATGTTCTCTGAAACACATGACATAATGTATATATCAGCACACTTTAATTGCATGAGAATGCATATAAAAGACATCAAATTACATCCACAGGGATAATCACAAAAAGATGCTGCTTACCCACACACAAATACAGCATAAACCTCAGCATTTACAATAAGAGCAGAATGTTAGAAAGCAGTTCAGCTGCAGGAATAATGAACCAAGCGATTTACAGATCAGTGTCATGACTGATGTGTGTTATCCGCACACACACACACACACACACAGAGAGAGAGAGAGTTCTCCCTCCTGAAGGGCTTTGTGTGTCTAGACGTGCTTTGTTTTTTTTGTTTCACAAACAGCCTTGTGTAAATAAGTGTTGTATGGAGCCTCCTATTAGATGACACCAGTATAACTAATTAAAGTTAAAACTAGCATTTTTGTTTTTCTTGAATCAGTATCATCCTGTTCAAAATTCCAAAAATGAAAGTCCATAGTGGAGCAAGTAAAGAGAATTTCCAATTATCATTGCAGTCCAAATGACTGGATGGGATCTGTTTGTGTGCTCAGTTAGCTTTCTGGTTCTCTAGGTTGTGAATCAGTATATCTTCTACACAAATTCAGATTCTTGTAAAGATGCACGTCCCTGCAACATTTCAGCTATAAATTAATTATAAATGTTAGCTAGATGATATTCACTTCCTGTCTAGCGGTGTGTTTATGCTGTTATATAATTAAATAATAATTGGTCTTTTCAAAACTTCTGTTGCATGTCATTATGTGCATTGAGCTGGCTTGTGTGATTTGTTTCACACTTCAGAAAAGGTGATGTGTTTTCTGGGAAGAGAACATAATGAGCATCATTACTCCCTCTTTTTTGTGGTGCTTATTGGGATTATGGGATTTTTTAAGGAAGCATTCCAGTTCAATTGAAGATTTTGTGAGTGAGCCCATCCTTAAAGGGGCCATGAACTGCCTTTTTCTGTAAAGGGGTCAATTTTTTTTTTTCTTCTCCCATATTTTAGAAATGAATGATTGTTTCTACCCTGTTTTTGACCTTCTGGCGTGAACAATATTGTTCAAGGGTTTCAATAGTTTCACAATAGTTTTTGTGTTTTATTTTAGGGTTCATTGGAAAGGCCCACTGCTATGATTGGGTGCTATGACTGAGTATTATAGTATACATGTGGAAGTATTGTTGAAATATGATTAGAATTTCTGTCGCTGCAATTAACTTAATCATGGAAAGTGTGGATTTTTATTTTTTTTTTCTTTTCTTTAAGAGCAGAACTCGTGCTGAAGTGATCGGGGTTATCCTGATGAGAACTACCATCACAGCATTTTTGGTGACCCCTAGTGGTCACTCTGTCTGCAGACAACTGACATTCCTTTACTCAATCCATTATTATTTGCTTGTGAGCTTTCTATTGGATTGAATTTCGTTGTGTATGAACTCCTGGCAAGTTTCCTGGATTGGATCAGCACGTTCTTTACAAATTAAAGAGACCCTTTTAAGATATACTGCGTAGAAAGAAACGTAAACTAAAATGCATTATAATCAAAGAAAATGTGACCTTTGAGAGTCAATATTAAGATTTTAATTCCTCAGTTTTTCAGAACTGCCTTTATTGTGCGGCTACTGCCATTTAAAAAAAAAAAAAAAAAAAAAAAAAACAACAACAGCTGGACCTTGTTCAATGGGGTATCTGGGTATTTTGCATGCTATAAACAAAACGGCAATCTATATACATTACATGCTTGTATGATCTGACATAAGTTTGTGTTTTTCAGAATCAGTGTTAAAGATCTCACCTTCACGCTGATGACGGTGTTCAGCACTTTAGTCTGGGTGCCATCTGTTAGCTGGTTTCTCCTGTGTAACTCCTGTGGAGGAACTCGATAGAAACAGGGATGTCGACTCGTCATTCTCGCATGCCGGAGCAGTGCCTCTCTGTCTTTCTATCGCTTTCTTACACTGACCAGAAGATGACGTCCTCTCGTGCTCATTTTAACCAGCTGTTCTTTCTAGAACAGTATTTGATTCCATTTTGTGATGTTTTGACAGCTAAGCTACATGTACACATTTGTTTTTCCCTTCCCTCTTCCTAGGTTTTCTTCTATACGTTTTAGTTGTGCTACAGGTCTCTGTCTCTATCTATAGTTCATTTCATTTTCTATTGCTTTTTGACTGTATGGCTTCCTTCGTCTAAAATGTGATCTCTCTCATAATGACACAGCAGGCTGGTAAACACACCCTCAGGCAGCCATTATCAATAATTTATGTGAGGTGTTTTCCCCGCAGCAAGAAGATCTGTCAGCAAACCCTTACCTACAGACCTGTATTCATTGCATTGGTCTGTGAGACATCACAGATGAGCACAAAAGACACAATGAATAAGACTGATTTTGCAGCCAAAATGTCAACAGGATCTACAGCACAGTAGGCTGTGCTCCAGTTGTTCTTTTCTGCACCATTTCTCTTTGCACACAGTCATTTCTCCACTCAGTCAAGTTGCTCAACATATAAATCTATGATGTGAAGAAAATCATATATTCTAGAGACAGGCTTCAGGAGTAAAAAGAGGATCAGGGGCATGTGCCTGAAAAGAAAATGTTTAGTCAGAAAGTGCTTCTATTCTATTTTTGAATGGACAAACTTTTTTTTTTTTGCCATTGGATGATGTAGTTGAAGCATTTAGCAGCATAGGACCTGATACCAGTCAATTCCTGACTCCCTTGCTGTGACGAGAGTGCATGGTGTTGAAAAGCTTCAGGTAATTACCTCTTTTACAAACAGCTGAGGAATTATGAGGCCTCTGTGCTTTGTAAAGTTTAGTCATTACTAATATCAAGCACACAAAGAACAGTGCTCAAATAGTGTTTTATATTTTAACCGTACCCTCATTAGTTGCTGAGTCCCCCTAAGATTGGACTCTCCAAGAATGTCCCTTCTTGTCTAAGTAAGGGTGGAAATCCATACTGACGTATTAAGGGGATCATCACGTAAATATATTTACCAAATATATATATACCAAATGTTTTAAGTAGTAATTTATTATTTATGATGGAAAAGAATGTACAAAAAAAAAAAAAAAAACAGCCGTTTATGTGACGATTATTTTAAACTGACTTAAATTAAAAGTTATAATATTTTAATGTTATGTAATTGTTAATAAATAACAACAATAGGCCTATTACTGTAATGCTGATTGGCTATAATTACTCATTTTGTTTTTAAAGAATTTTCACAGAGGTATCAGTATCGGTATCAATATGAACGATACTTGCTCTAATTACTTATAACATCATAACTTTCAAAAACATTTTAAATACTATTTTTTGGTCATTATTTCCACATTATTTTGGAGATTCAATGTGACAAAGTATGGTAGATTACATACGTTCAGTGCGATTAATTACAGTAAATTACTGAACTCTGTGCCAGAAACACTTCAATGAATAGGTTACATGCTGCTTAAAACAGTGTCTGTATGTACAAGAAGAAAGTTCAAGACAAGACTATATAATTGAAATACCAATACAATGGGGTGCTGAGTTTTATTTTGTTATCAGTTTTATTTTGATAAACATGACACAATATAACATTAAGATTGCATGAAAAAAAAATGTTTACTGTTTTTAAGAAATGGCATTTCTGCTGTCTCAAGTCAGACAAAATTTCTAGCAGACATGTTAGACACCGTTCTGTGCAGCACCACATGAATTCACACCTGTTACCTTACTGCAAGAAAATGCTTAATCATGTGGGATGTTAAAGTATTCTGGCAATGACAATACATTTTTGAACTAATTTTCAGTCTTGTGACTTCTCTGCTGACATTTCTGGTAGCCACTACATAAAAACCTTTACATTTTTCAATTAATAAAGGTCAAGATTTATCATTAAGGGTAGTTTATATGTAATATTACCGAAAAGTTAAAAGTATTTTTTCTGTCCACTACACCAGAAAACACAATGCGATTTCAGGTCAGTTTAGCCCCTGGCAACAACCACTACTCAGGATACACTAGTAGGAAACAATAGGATATGTATAACTTTGATTTACTGTGGTGTCCATTAAGATTAACCGAGCTTGTTCCTTTGTGACTTTACTGTCTTTAGAGAACAACAAGTTGCTTGGTTGTGTGATCTGTACAGTGAAATACAATAGATATAATAAATAAAGGTCCAATAATTTTACACAAAAAGAATTTAAATCATTTCCATCCATGTAAAGGAATAATATGCTCTGCAACCACATATTAAATCATACTGGCATCTCAACAAACTGTGAAACCTCCTTAACAAAGGCACAAAGTCGAATATTGCTGCTGATTGACAGTACTGAAAATCTTAAATCAAACAATAATGAACCTTGACAATGTGTATAATAGCATTAATGTCAAACTTGAAATATAGATGTAGTTTGATTCAAGAAAGGAACTATATTAAACTATTACAACAACAACAAAAAAAAAAAAAATTGTAAACAGTTATCCATTACTATTTATTTTTAGAGGCTTTCTTGTAACTGAGCTGCTAAGCTCTAGAAACTGCAGCGCTATTTTTTGATGTAATTGCATGAATCTGAAAGCGTACAAATTCTTAAAATTCAGAAGAATGTGTGCTGTGTGGTCCAGCAGGTGCATTAGTTCCTCATACAAAAAAAAATAAAATAAAATAAAAATTTACTGCCCTTATCATTTCCCTGATTTTCCCTTTTTCTACAACGGATGTTTAGATGTTCAGAGTTGGTATGTACACAAATTGTTGAGAATGAACATAACCTACTTACATGACATTGCTAAATAGCTTGATCTCTGCAAGTGATAAGTTTCTTTATTAGAATATGTACTTATTTAAATGTGACAGTCCATATTTGTTGTCTTTCAGCTGTGTTTTTTACTTTCTGGCATATCACTGTCCATCACATCCAGAGTTTGCCAGAGCGAATTAAGATTTCTCTATTTCAACATCTTTGAATATTTCCCATACTTCCAATGGCCCACAATAAGACCATACGTTCTCACTAACAAAGAAAAACCCGAAACAGCAGGACTACATAAAAAATAACATTCTCATTACACTTCAGCCTTCTTAGAAGAAACTCTCTGTGACGTTCTTGTTGTAGGCTTTAACATTATCAGAGACAAGAGCAACACGCAAGTTGTTCCAGAATAGCGGCTGCACTCGTGGGTTCTTGGGCCAGGACAGAACTGATTTTTTGCAGATCCGTTTTCTCATCTGAAGGTATTTAAATTTGGGGAAGAGAACGTCCAGCAAAACAAGAACTGCAACATCCACTTTCTCATCTAAAAGGCGCTGCTGAACAAGGAGGAAAGCCTGTCGGACGACCCCACTTTCGTGAGAACACCCACTAGGGCTAGTCAGTACAAACACCGTCTTTCTGCTGTTGTAAACGGCCTTGTGGAGATTCTCTATGCACGATACTCCAGGCAACCAGTCGCGTTCCTCTAGACAAAGTCGAAAGCGCCATCTCCCTCTGTTCTCCAGTCTCACAACCATCTCCTTGTAGATCCAATCCCTGACTGCCTTATTACTCGTATCAAAGACCACAAATGCATCGTACTGGTTCTCTGCCATGCCGCCGCCATCAGCTGGAGTGTGTCCCTTGTGTCCGGTCCATAAAATCTGGATGCAGTACCACAGGTCCCAACCATACAGATGCTTGAAAAGGGGAATGCTGGTTGCTGCCAATGTCAACAATAAAGTACAGAGGAACGCAATGCTCCCAAATATCTCCTGGCATGAGTGAAGGTCTATCGAGAGGACATTCACACCAGCCAGTGACTCTGGATAAGCACAGTGAACCTCTGTGGTGAGATGTGGGATATCCAAATCAGTTTCTCTGAGAAATCTGGCGAATCCAGAGATGACGCAACTACAAGTAAAAGGATTGGCATGCAGCACGAGTTTGCAGGAGGACTTATTTTTATGCTGCCCAGCAGGACAGAAAGTGTCACCGTTATGGAACGCCAAGGGAAGAGACTGCACATCAAGGATCTTCAGCTGGTTGTGGTTAAGCATTAGGTTTTTAAGGTTCACTGCCTGACTAAGGAAAGCCTTTGGGATCGCAACTAGTCGATTGTGACTTAGATCCAGGCTTACGAGACGGAGCTCAAAACGCATGCTAGGTAGGAACGAAAGCATGTTTGAGCTAAGGTTCAGGTGGCAGAGCTGTTTGAGAACTGAGACGTTGCCCCAAGGGAAATAGGTCAGCATGTTGGAGTCCACTCGGAGAACCTGGAGGCTCGGAGGCAAATTTACGATTACCTCTGGGGGAAGTGATTTGAGCTGATTTTCAGAAATGTCTAATTGCGTAAGGTTTGTAAGACCCTGAAAGAAATGTAGGTATTGGTCACGCCTAGAGTCCCACATTATGTCCAAACGATTTCCAGAGAAATCAAGATATTTCAGAGAGGTACTTGTAAGAATGTTAGAGATTCTGAGACCAATGTGATTGTTCGCTAGACTCAGTATTGTAAGTGATGTTAAGTGTGAAAGGAATGTGAAGCGATGTCCCATACCCTTCATTACAAAGTGGAATTCGTTGTTGCTGAGGTCGAGAGCTTTCAGCGTGCCACTTATCTCCTGGAAGGCCTTGTCAGAGTACAGGTCAATGCGATTGTGTGCCATATTAAGGTAGGTTAATTTGCTTAGATGTGTGAACTGCCAGCCATTTAAAGTTTGACTTATATAGTTGTAGGACAGATCTATGCATACCACTTTTTCCATGCCTCTGAAAGTACTTGCATTCAGCCATGGGATGCTGTTCTGAGAGAGGTCAAAAAACAGGTTTTTAGAGCAGATCTGCTTTTTGAAATGCCAAATAGAATAATAAAAAGGACAGTAATCTTCTCCAGAGGCCTGCACAGCGCTCAGCCCTGAGCTCGGTAGGGGGACTTTTTGAGCTTGCAAGCTGAGCTGCCCCATGTCACGCTTCTCAAGGTTTTGGTAGCTGCTCAGTATGGCTTCAGAATTGCAGGTTGAAAAGCATGAACTGAAAGCAAGCATGTTTTGGGAAAGGCCCACCCTCCTCAATGTTCTCAGCTGGCTTATAGCGTCAATGCTAACGGAGCAGATGAAGTTCATGCGTAGCTCCAGGGACTCGAGTCTTGGCAGTTTGACCAGAGGTGCAAGGCTGTGGTTTGACAGTACTTTGAAGAATAATCCACTTAGGTACAACTCTCGCAGAGCCGCCATCTTCTCGATGGACGGTGACAGAATCAATTCAGGAAAGGATTTCTGGGGTTCATAGTTATAAAGAAGACTGAGGGACACAACATTCTGGAGCTCTTCATAAAAGGTGCCATTCTGGATGGCGTAGGCTAAAAAGTTGTCGGACAGATCCAACTCTCGGAGCTTGTGGAGTCGTGCAAAGAGATGCTGAGGAAGCGTATGCAGTGAATTGCCTCGCAGACTAAGACTAATTAGCGAGTCCCTCTGATCCAAAAATGCATCCTGGTGCAGATTCAGAGATTGGTTGTTTGGGCATGGGAAACAGGGCTCAGAAGCATGGTCACACCTTTGGCAATTCCACCCTAGGTTAAGGTGTCGCAGGTGTTTAAGATTCGAAAAGGACTCCTTATTGATATGTGTGATCTTGTTCTCCCCCAAGTCTAGACTTTCTAGTGAAAGTGGAAGATGTGGGGGAACGATGGTCACATTGTTGTAACTAAGTGTAAGATTCAAAAGCTTAGGAAGATCTTGAAACACACATGGGTCGATAAAGTAAGACTGATAACATGGGTTGGCGTAGAAGCAATTCTTGCTAAGCAGCAGTTGTTTTAGTAGCGGTGTACCTAGAGGTTTGACAATATGAAAGATATTATTAAATTCCAGTCCCAGAACCACAAGCTGCTTTGGTAGAGGAGGTATGGTTTTCAGGCTGTTCCCTGCTAACTGGAGGGAAGTCAGGTTTTTAAGTCCACTAAATGCATCGGGGTCAATTTTCAGGCTGCAAGAAGGCCATCTCTGTTCCTTAAGACGATCCGGTGAACAGTTCCACATCAAGCTGAGATGCCTGAGATTGGGTAATCCAGATAATGCGCCACCTTTAATGTGGTGAATGTGGTTTTCATTTAGGTTGAGTGATATAACCGAGAGGGATATGAACTTAGGGATGTTGGCAAGACGTCTGTGCCGACAGTCCACATTTATGTGCCCATCCTTGGTAGTGTGAATTTCACATGGATAGAATTCAGGATGTAAAGTTGCAAAAAGGTGAAACTGATTCACTATGAGAACCAGATACACCGTGTGTCCAAACATGGCCTAGAGACAAAATAACAAGAACTTTAGGAAAACAAACAAATAGCTATGCAAGTTAAATGGAATCTACTTTACCTTAATATGCTATATTCACAAGGTACATTACATGGGCTGGAGAGTTAGTAAAAAAATAAAATCATTATTTAAGCATTATATTGCATAGTCTGCAAATAAACTCAATATTTTAATATTTATTTTATTACACAGGATTTCATATTATTGAATATGTCATGCTGTAAATAATTTGCTACATTTCCCCATCATTTCAAACATATTTAAAACACAGAATATCACTTACCAAAGATTTGCAGTCCAAAACTCCACAACGCTGTGTATCTTTCACATTCACAAAGGAAAGCAAAGAAACTAAATCAAATGGCAGGTCTAAGTATTTATATTAACAATGTGCACTATTTCATGGAAGTGAAAGAAAAGTCTGCAGTAACTGAAAGTCAATCACCCACACACACACAGAGATGGGGAACAGATGTTCAGAATTGGTTGGATGTGATAAAATGACTAACAGCTATTCTTGGTTAAAGAATAGTTACTGAGAGAAAAAAACGATGAAATGAAAGACTAAGTTGAGTGGATAACACCGGGCTCTCTCTATATTTTTTCTCTCTTGCACTAAACTGGATTTGTTTGTTTGTTGGCTTCCCCTTGTATCGCATGATCACAGCATTTCAGTTGTAGAGACACAGGCTTCTGCTAGTAATATTGATGGAACAAACGTCAACACCACATTTTAAACTATATAATGTCATGTTGAATTACATGGTCTTAACCTCCAGCCCTGCTGGTTTCTTGTCACAAGTTTGAAATCAGCGTTAAAGAAAGTTATTTGCTTCAGCCTTACAGAAAGTCACATTTTTATTGAAAAGAATGCAGTAAGTCATTTAGTACATACCCCAGAAAGTAACCATATTACAAAAAGCAGAGGACCATCAGAAAGTAGCTACACTGAACGTGTAGCACGATAAACAGTTTGGCACAAATATAATTTGCCAGTAACTGAAAACTAAAACCATTATTGACAACAGTGAGAAGTCTTTTCAGATGCCATTGAGAGTAAATTCCATTTCATTAAATAATACATTAACTTCTTCATTTATCACACACTAGACCTTCGAACCACTTCAAGTGTTTTTCACATCAGTATATCACAGAGACACAGCTTTGAGCTCAGTTTCCCTTTGTGATCAGAAGGGAAAGCACCAAGCTAATGCCTCAGTATGACAATGACAAAGCTGATTAAAGAAACGCTAAAACCACTTTAATAAAGTGTAATAAAAGCTAGTTATGATTTATGTAGAGGAAGTGATATTACAGAGAAAGATGTTGGATAATCCAGAGAGCAGCGTTCATGAACCCATCCGATTCTGCGTCAACTTTGGACAAAGAGTGATTATTGCCTGGGTACCACAACAATCTGTGGACACACAGATACACTAATGAACCAATGACCAAGAGAAGAGAAATGTTTCACAGAAGAAACCGCATCTATAAAAAGTGGCAGTGTCATTGTACTTACCTCGCTGGTACCTGCAATGCCTTCAGGGCTCTGTAGTATTCAATACCTTGCTTACTGGGAACACGCTTGTCATCTTCCCCCAACGTCAGAAGTACTGGAGTTTTTACCTGAGGAACAAATACAACCATGTATGTTATAAGCTGAGCAGTTAGGACAGTAAAAATATAGGCATAAACAAATAAATGCTGCACGAGAACAGCATCTGCTTACCTTGCTGACATGTTTTATGGGTGACTTGTTTAACATCTGCTCAAGAATAGCAGGTTCAAGATGAATGTCTGTGTTATATTCAAATCCAGCTTCCACCATACACCTGAACACAAACCATCAGGTTAACATCACAAGAAGTTCTATGTTTAGAATTTTAATAAGCATTTTTTGCATAATATCACATTATTAGGGCGCACCCTCAAAAAAATGTACTGTATTGCTTATACTGTAAATATATTTAAATGATGTATTTGTACAATGTTATAGTATTTATCATCACTTTAATTTGTGACCACTTCAACAGAAACACGGTTGAAACGATTTATCTGTGAAATGGTCTTCAAACTTTGGAATTGAGTAATTCAGTATGATATCCACTAGATGTGAAGGTTAATGTCACATTACCAGTCGGGAATGTCTGTGCTGCCGACCATGGAGGCCAGATTTGTGACGGGATTTCGTGCCACACAAGCTCTGTAAAACTCAGGATATTGTCCAATCAGATGACAAGCCAAGAATCCACCATGTGAGCCTCCAATCACAGCGATCTTCTGCTGGTCAAAGTCACCTTGCTTCAAAACACTGTCCACTGCGAACTGTTTAGAGGTAAACAAACAGTATATTTATAATTATGTATACTGTATTGAAAGTATAAATCACAAAACATATGCCACAAATTCCAGAAGAGCCTTTCGCAAATATGGAAAACCAAACAACCAAAGTAAATGTACTTCCAAACATCACGAGTAGTATCTTAGCAACTATTTGTAAATATTTAAAAGGCTGAGAAAGATTTTAGATATTTGGTTACACTGACGATGAGAAAGTAAGAGCTCAGTAAGCATTAGTGTTTACCTGCACATCTTTAACATCCTGTGTACCGACGTTTCCTGGTAAGGAGTAGATGTTATCCTGGCCAAAACCAAGTGAGCCTCTGTAGTTCACTACAACAGGAAAGACACAAGATAAACCTGATGTACAGATTGGGGTGGGGGAGGGAGGTCCCTAATCACTATGATAACTTATGATTAATTAAATTTCTGGCCCTAACATTAGCCTAGCACTTTGTCTTAAACGGGTAGTTCGTCACAAAATTAATGTTCAGTCATTTACGTAGCCTCTTGTCATTCCAAACCGATAAAACTTACTTTTTTTTCCCACTAAGTAACATGAGTGTTGTATGCACTAATGTTTTTAGACCTCCAAAAAAAAAAATAATAATAAAAGACAACAAAAGCACTATAAAGTATCATACATGAGGACCATATGACTTAAAGCAACATAATCCTTTGAAATAACACACAAACTGGGCGCTACTACTACTACTTTCATTAACTCGCCAATATGAGCTAGAGAGCAGAAATCAGTTTCACTGAAAAATGACTTGAAATTTCATTCGGTTTAATACACATTCCATATTTAAAATAGAATAAAATAAGTCTAAAGGACCATTTGCACCAAGGACAATGACTCTGTTAAGTTCTAATTGAGAATAGGGAAGTCCACAAAAAAAAAAAAAAATCCAGCTGCGTACTGTACATACACTGTGTACTATGCTGATTCTGAAATGTATCATCTTTGTTGCCAGTGTTGTCTACTGTCCCACTACACACCCAGATTCTGAGCCTCTTTCAAATTTCAAAATACATACCCCAAAAAAAAAAAAATAAAAAACAAATACCAATTTTCATACCTAACAATTTTCAGAACCTAAGCTCCAAAACTAGTCCTACACCTGGAAACATCTAAATATCAGCATTGGAGTGTGTGTGTGTGCGTGTTTTCCCCCCACGCAAAATATATATTATTATAAATTTCAAGTGAAATGTTTTAACATGGAGAGACTATATAAAAGCTAAACAATGTGTCTGATGGATAGACTTGAGGTGTGTTGAGTAAACACTGTAACTGTTTCTCACCAAGCAGGACGCTGAAGCCCATCTTACACAGAACTGCTGTGGACAAGAACCACTCTGACACCAGCACTGAATGAGGGCCGCCTGACACACAGAGTGAAAGCAGAGATCAGCAAAACAAGATGCTGACCTCTTAAGTATTTGTTTTAGAATTTTTTTTACATTGTACATAAGGATAATAAAGAACAGACCGTGTGGCATGACAATGAGAGGTAGTTTGCTTCCTGATGTCACTTCCTTTGGTTTCAGTAGAATAGCATTGAAGTCCAAACCAGCTAATGACGAACAAAAAGTTTTTTGTTTTTTTTTTCCTCATGCAAAATGACAGATGTTCTCATTTTATAACATACGGATGCACTGTAAAGTGCAAAATGAGAACAAACACAACAGTTCAAGGACCCTGAATTTGACAACATTTACAGCACTCCAATAGTGCTGATATTTAGTCCAACAGCACTAGGGAGTTTTGTTGGGACAACTGTTCAACTTTATTTGGAAGCAATTTCGTTTGGCATAACAAAAGTAACTTGCAACACTGTACCCAAAATACAATAACACAGTCCTGTTGGATTACATATCAGCACATACATGCGCTGTCCCTTAGATCTTACGGTATTTGCTGTTGTCCTCCTCAGGTGGTGGGCTGAAGTTTAAAATCTGCCAGCCGATATCTGCCTGAGGCTGAGTCTCCTCCAGCGTGACCCATGACATCTTGCTTTCAGAACCCTTTGCTGGCAGAAAACCAACCCGCTGCAGAACAGATCATAAAATTATATGTCCTTTATTATTAACTGACAACCAAAACATACAGGGAATGACTAATGTTGCTTAATTGTTACCAATAAAATTGTTAAAATGTAACAACAGCAGTACTAGAAATACACACAAGACTGACTGACAAGAAGGCTTCTTTTTTTTTTTTCTTTTTTTATTTATTTATTTATTTATATATTCCTTTATATATTTATTTCAAACGCTCACATGCATAAAGGCTGAAATACACTATGGTTTTTGCCTTAATTTTTCCCACGATTTACAGTCTGGAGAAGTTAACGAGGCGTTCAACAGCAAATCTGCTGTGGTATCAAAACGGATATCGAGAACGTGTGTGAGAATACCAGGTCTGGAGGGCAGTTTGGTGAAGAGCAGCTGACCACCATCAGATCTCTGTGAATATTCAGCAAACTCCAGCTTCCCTCCTCTGATTCTAGAGCAGCACAAAGTACAGACAGATTACAGACATACAGTACAGTGCAGTGCAGTGCAGTATAGCAGTGTGTTATATGTGACGATGAAGAGAGTGCGCTCTACATACGGGAGGTGAGAGACGTGACTTCGCCAGTTGAAGTATCAACAACCAACAAATCCTGTAATATAACAGCGACAGAAAATTATTAACTGTTCAAGAATTCAAGAACCTATTTATAAAGACAAAGTCAGTTCAGATACATCCCACATACTCACATCCCAAAATAGGTACAATGAACAGATATAGAAACAGAAGGGGAATTCCCTATTAGATGACTGCTGCAGAGGGGATTTTCTTCATACTGCAGACTGAACTATAATGTTTAAGGTCTTTCTGGGCAGGATAAGTAATATATAGCAATTGGCCTAGGCTACCACACTGCCGTTAAGGTAGAAATATATTTCTATATGTAATTATGCAGTTAAATAATATTAGAATTACGGATAATTAAAAGAAGCTTTAAAATGCATCTTGTTCAGAGTGACAGTATAGTGCTTGAAAATAACAGGCTATTTTACATCTTTAAGTCCATTCAATATTTGTAGCGCACATGCCACCCAATAATCGCAATGTATTTTGTGCTTTGTAGCTATTAATAAAAAACTAAGTTTTAGCTTTCAAATTCTGTCAAATTTATCACAAAATAAAAGCTATAAATGTGGATTTGACACTCTTTAATGTGTCATTTGCTGTTTCACCTCAGTTCAGGTGGCACCTGAACAGACCATCTCCCTCTTTGCTACAAGTTATAGTAAAAAATAAATATGAATGGACATCAGAATGTGATGAAAGAAACAGAACAATTTACTGAAATGAATCATGTTACATGTAATCACTCAATCAGTGTTTTAACCGCAGAAAGGCATCAGTAAAACTTGTGAACAATGTTACATAATATCAGATTTACTTCAGGAGAGACATTCATTGTACATAAAATCAGCTAGAAAAAAAAAAACTCTAGAGAACAGAATTTTAATAAATGTATCAAAATGATAAATATGTTAAATGTATGTGGAGAATATGTGAAAAGTATATATCACAAGTTCTCAAATCTGCCCAGCTGTGTGCCCATGGAAACCATGATTATAAATGCAGCTCTAGTATGAGAGAGGTGTTTCAGTACCTTACGGCATCTCTGAGGACAGGAAATAAGCACACGCTGACTGTCAGATGACCAGCAGTGGGGAGAAAGCATTGAGCTGTAGATCCCAGTAAAACCATCTGACACACACACACACACACAGACATTTGATGAACATAGAAATATATTAACCAGGTCAGAGATATTTATCTGAATAACACTTTTTTCATTTCTTTACTTTCCAATAAATTAAAAAAAATAGCATGCACATTATGCACATACCCTCTCTGGCTCTCTGCACCACATCAACCACAACACTTGTCTGCTTGGTGTACCAGTCATACTGCAACCGAACCACAAAAATACACAGATTAGGGATGGCTCGATACCATAATTCTGGCTTCAGTATGATACCAGAATGTAATACCTCGGTATCGATGCTAAATCGATACCATAGGTAACAAATAACCAGCCTCAGAAGGTAAGTGAATTGAAAACTAAATAATAATAATAATAATATTATGAAAAAAAAAAAAAAAAAGAGATTCACAATATTAATATCTTTGTATCAGACTGTAACAAAAAACCTACAGGCAAATGTTGCTTTATTGTAAAGTGTTATTCTAACAGTCAAAATCACGTCATTATTACTCTCTCTCTCTCAGATTGTTTTCACATTTCAGACTCAGAAAGCCAAAGAAAAAGCATTAAAAGCAAATCTCACTCTCTCATTCTCTTGGCTGCTTCATATTAGCGGTCGACAGCCCAGCAGAAACTTTCCCTTTATATTTTTGATACTAAAATTAATATAGCAAAATTCTTGCTTAATTCAAATTCAATTAATATTCGATTGTATAAAATGCAAGTGCATATATTACGTGACCAAAACTTCACTGGTTCTGGCGTGTCACACATGCACGTTTGAGCGTTCGTTGTTACTGTATCGCATCTTATGTATGTGCGTTGATCAGTTGTGAATAAAATGACAAATTAAATCTGACTGCCACCTACAGGTGCACTTCGCAACAGCAGCGTATGAAATACCGCATTGAGCAAAATTATGATATCATACCATTTGAAATATAATCAATAACGGTGTTTTTTTAGTACCGGTATACCGTGCATACCTAACGAGTTACTTACATTTGATTACTTTGATTACTGTCAAATCACTTAGACTATAAATACCACCTGCACCTCCAACTAAAGTTGCTTCTGAAATTGGTAATTTGTGCACTCATTGACTATTTCTAACATAGTGAGTGGATAATGTGACCAAAATCATAATAAGGTCTGCTTAAATAATTAGGCTGAATGGTGTGAAAATATGTTTTGAACAAGAAACATTCTGGTTATTAAAATATTAAGTAAATGAATTCTAAACTTGCCACCTTTAAGAACTGGCCACACACAAAATACACACCATACATAGACGGCTGCACTGCAGGTGTGGACCGAAGATGCCACATTCCAGATAAACAATACGGCAATGGTCAGGACTTAGCCGAGGAGAACAGACAGCACTGGAGTTAGACGATAACTGTTCTGAGGTGAGAGCATAGATAAAGTTCAAGTGAATGAAAATGTTGAAAAAAAAAAAAAAAACATGTTTAGGAAAACAGAAAACATTTGCTTTTAAGAGATTCTGACAGAATCAGAACTGCTAATACATATAATTCTAAAACCCTTAGCTTAACAAGACGCTGCACCAATAGTTGACACCCTGGAGTGACAATCTCTGAAGCCCATAGAGAATCATAGTAACTCACTGACAGCTGGTGTTTAAGCTCTGCGCCAAGGTGTGAGTCTCAACATGCAAATAACTAGAGCACAGCACCATTACATACTTAACTGACAAGACCTGTAAATACACCATATCGTGGCTAAAACCAGACTTAAAAGAGACAACAACCTAACCACTTTGACAGGAAGGACCTTAAGTGCCTCCAGCAAATGTAAAGGATGAGAAGGCACCAGCCTACATGCCCCCTTCATAGGCATTAAGCATGGCCTAAGAGAGACCTGTGCCCAAATGCTTTTGGAGAAACTGCAGAACAACATGCACCACACAGTGAACAGAAGATTCTCCACATCAAGAAAACAATGTTGCAAAGAGGGGCAAAACTGCAGTGGTTTGCTAGTGGGAAATTTTCGGAGGCCTTCAACCTTTACTTGCAACAGTCTCATCAAAGGAAATTACTACTTTCAAATCGGATGCTACCTGCCAGTCAGAGTATCTGTTTTCAAGACAACGCAGCTGAAATTCCTGGCCAAGAGCAAACCCTTTCTTACAAAATGAAGCATTCTTTCACAGCAAAAGCTATGCAGCAGCATGGCTAGATCACTGTCTGCAGAGTTTGGAAGGCAGAGCAGACAACCACAGCTTCTTTGACCAGACAAAACCCCAAGGAGCCACTCTGTAACACCAGGTCTAGGATTTATAAAGAGAGCTGCACTGGAAATGTGTGTCCTCCCATCCATACATCTCTCTTTCATCCCTCTGCAGTGGCTCCCTGTAGCATGGGTGTACCCCAACTTTTAACGGAGCGCTAAACACTCTCATGCCGGTGTAAATTTCATTCATACTCGACACCGGAGGCCGCTCTTGCGCAGAATATCCAAAACAGACCCATATGATAGAAGTAATAACTTTTGACCTGCCAGTAAATAATATGGACAAAGGCCTCCAGCTATCACTGTAGCTAAGCTGAATAACAAGCATAAACCTTAACTGATGAAACGTGAAGTCAATAAAGGATTGCGACAATATGTGGTTTCCATGCGTTTTCAAGTGTTCTCCAGGTATTAATTAAAGTATATGAATGATACAGTGGTAATTGACAGTAATTGGCATTATTTACAGCACAGAAGCTACAAACTATATTTTCTGCCTTATTCTGTGATAGAAATGGAAAAAGTGTTTTAGTATAAATGATTATACTGATTAGACAACCATAACCACAAAACTGTCATTAGTAAAATATATTACAAAAATACTATAGAAGACAAATTATTGTTTTTGTGTAGCAGTGTATTTTATTTCTTAGCCAGTTAAAAGTAAGAGATAGGAAGTTTTTATATATTTCTTTTTTTGTCAAATTCGTTTTGTCAATTATTATTATTATTACTACATTTGACATTTCTGTCCTCCTCACTGAAATGATTGCTACTTCCCTGCCCTGTAACATAATATAAAGAATATAAAACTTTAGCTATATGCTGTGTTATCTTTATTTAGGAATCAAATATTTTGTGGGAAAGGGGCCAAAATGGCTCTTTTGACGCTGAAGGTTGCAGACGCCTGCCCTAGATGGAAGATCATTCCATCACAGATTTGGGTACTCTGCAAATATAATTATGTCCAGGTTTAACGGCTTATACGTGTTAACTCAACACCGCTACTACTTATTCAGTTCAGTGGAGCGAGTTAGGGAGTTAGTTGCTCTCTTCTCAAAAAACAAGTGGCAAATGCAAAAAGCATAAAAGGATGTCTGTTGTGAACAAAAGGGGGAAAACAATTCTATATGTCCTGCTAAACAGGGTTTGAGATTGACCAGGTAACATTGAATCCAGTTCTCAGATTAAATCAATATCACTTCAAAGACCGTCATTCTTTAGTAGATTCCCCACAGTGTCAGCTACTGACAAAATTATATATTAAAGTGACTACAATGAAAGTGAACCCTGAAAAGGACTCACTGGCCATAGTAAAGCTATGTGCTACAAAGTCACAGTGTGTTTCTCTCTTGTCACGTGAAAATTACACAGCAGCATTTTCTGTACAGAATGGTGATGGAAAAATGCACATCTTACCACATTTACCACTAGCCAGATCCACGTAAAACAGAGATGACCTGCAGAAATGGCATTGCTGTTAGCATGCAGGCAATCATTCCACTCTTAAAACAGAAAAATTTGATTTGGTTTGAAGTTTATCTTCATCAGACAGATATTTCCCATCACTCACCTTCTGTTGGCACAGTATTTGAGCCCCAGTCTGAATGGCTCGTGCCACCAACCCACAAACACAAGCCCTGTGTCACTGGGTGACCAGAATGCCTGTGGACAAGAGTTGGGGTTTGTATTATTCATCTTGCACTGATATTTTTTGTAAGAACTCTGAGCTTACAATAAAGAGTCTGTTTTCATTTAGGGTTCCATTTCAAGTGAGAGCAAGGTTACATCGTGTTACCTTGTAAGATACATTCTTACAGTTTTCATGTGTCAAACACAACTATGCAAAAAAGCATTTTATTCGAACTTCACAGCCTATTTTTGCAATGTTTCACAGTGTGTCTGTGAAACGCTGAGGTACCAAAGTAGTACATCATGCAGGAAACACTTAACATAGCGTGTAAATGCACGCAACAAATGTAAATCAAGCAAGCTAGTATGCACAGGCCACGAAGTGTTGTGAAAAAACACATTAGCGGACCGGAGGGAATATAGACTTTTTTTTTCCAGAAAACTTGTACAAAATAAATTCAAGCATTTTCAAGGACCTGTATCTATGTATGCTTATTTTCAAAACCTTTCCAGGGCCTTGAAATGTTTTTTTCAGATTCACAAACTTCCAAGGATTTCAAGGACCCGTGGGAACCCTGTTCATTTTTATCAGCTTTTATCAGTCCTTTTTAGAGAAGCTTTGCAACTGCATGTCAACTAGTCATTAGAGTATTAGTAGAATGTCTGCTTAATATCTTCTAAAACTCTTCTAAACTTTGCAACTTATTCTACTAACCCTAAACCTAACGGTCTGCTCTGAGAGTTAGTAGACATATAGTTGCAAAGTTACTTATAGTTAGTAGAATGTCTAAAGTGGACTATCAAAATAAAGTGTAACCAAAAAACGAATGCTCATCCTAAATTTAGAATAATGCGCTTCATTGTAAGCTCAGCACCAAGACTCGTGGGTCAATTCCAAGCATTCATAACTGCTAGATTTGACATATTGTGAGTCTATACTACTGCTGCTTTAAACTAGATTAATTATTAAATGAAACTCAGAGAGGGATTTACCATGTTGACTGTTAGTAAACTCAAATACTGCACTGTAAAATGTTCTAAAAAGTAAAAAAAAGTGGGTTTCCTATCCTTCTATCTTCCATTTTTTTGTGAACACGGCTCTGTTAAGGCTTCTTCTATTGGCAGCAGGTGGTGGACAAAAAATGATTTAATTTGGAGACAAAATACATCAACACAGTTTACAGTTTACACAGGTTTACAGTTTATACTAGGGCTGTCAAATGATTAATCGCGATTAATGGCATACAAAAAAAAAGTTTGAGTTTGCCTAATATATGCGTGTGTACTGTGTGTAATTATGATGTGTATATATATATACATAATATATAAATATATATAAATACACACAAATTAATGTATATATTTAAGAGAAATGTTATCCATGTAAAAAATATTTGCATTTATATATAATATAAATTATATAAAAATTATAATAAATACATATACTTGTAAATATTTCTTATATATGTACCTGAATGTGTTTGTATTTATATATACATAATAACTGAACACAGTACACACACATTTATTAGTGTGTGCAAACTCAAACTTTTATTTTGTATGCCATTAATCGCGATTAATCGTTTGACAGCCCTAGTTTATACGCATCCTGCTGAACATGAGTGCTGCTGCTTCAGTGTGACTATGATTTTGTTGTCCTTTCAGCCTTAATATCAATGTTTACAGGTGAAATCAATATAAAATGTCAAAATAACCACAATATCATTTTCAGCAAAACTGTGCCACCTTATTTAAAACAAATGTTCCAAACACAAACACAGAGAGTGTACCTGTCCTGGGGAGATGTTAGTGGGTATTCCTTCCAGCACAGTGATGTTACTGCCTTCGATGTCCAGCACACAGAGCACTGGGCTGCTTTTATTCACAAGTGCTTCGCCCCAGTCTTCATAATACTCAAACTGCTGCCCCTGTTAGACACAAAAACACACACAAAGTCATTCCCAACACAGATCGAACTGGAATTATTACCCAAACTAAAGTGAGAGTAGATGGCACATATGATGGCAAACATGTACCAGGACTGTTTCCTCCTTCTTGTCTGTCTTGATGGTCTCCTCTTCATCAGCAAGCAAACCCGTCTCAGGCCCCTACAGTTTAATGGAACATGAGGTCAGATGAACAACATGTTCATAGAATAAATCATTAGCATGTGTGTTTTGTGTAATCATCTGCGTTTGTCACCTGAAAGTACGACTCAGTCTTAGGTCGTTTCTTCTCAGCAACATATAGGAGGTGAGTCTCTGAATGAGACCAGACCAAACAGCCAAACTGATCTGAGAACGAAGAACACACAAGCCCTGATTATCAAGATGATCAGACTCTGTCTGCTTCTGATCCTGGTCACTATGTGACATTTCACAGATTGTCTCTTGCTCTCATCCGATATGCAAGTCATTCACACAGCAGCAGAATAAGACTGTCAGTTCTTGTGGACACCGGTCTTGCCAGCAGAACAAACTCGGAAGGACGCGAGAACACAGGACGCGTCTTTGTGAGATTTGAGATGCGCTGTGTTCTTGCTGCTCAACTGACAGTCCCAGCAGATTATAAGGAGCGAGACAGCAGCAAGCAATGCACAATAACATCACAAGCAAATGCCATAACGCTTTAAAAACATTTATTTCATTTGATTATAGACAATATTTGAGACAATAAATTATAGCTTTTTACCGCATGTATTTGTGAACATGATTAGGCTATGTATAATGTTACATATTCTTTTTATAATGCCAATAAAAATTACAACAGGCTTTCTCACTTCATTTAAATAATGCAAAACAAAATGACAAACATTTACTTTCACGAGCCGTCACGTATTTGCGAGCTTGCAGCGGTAATCTCTCAAGCGAGAATGAGAAGTTTGAAGTTTACGGGCTTCTGTACGTCATCCACCCGCAGCGTCTTCTGGGATTTCTAACGGTTTGATTACTCAAGTCTGCATTCGATGCATCCTCGTTTTCAAGAACATATCCGGGCACTTTCATGTGTCCTCTATACTTGTGTTCTTGAGTACTGGAATTGAACTTTGACGGTTAATGATGACGTTGCGCGAGAACACAAGATCGCATAAGAACGCATACTGAGAAACAGCCTCAGTTTTATATTTCAGTGCTGAATACAGTTACATTACCACACAAAAGCATGATTCTAGAACAAGTTATGCAAAAGTACCAGCTTTAAAGTTGCTTGACCTGTTGGTGGCACTGTAGGCACATTCAGCAAAATTATGGAGCCAAACACTGGTCTTTTTTAAAGAAATTGGTAGACAAAGCATGGTCCAGATAAAGCTTTACTTCCTGTTTAGAGTTTACAATGATGTTTATGTCAGTTGTAAAGTGCCAATTTTTGTAAGAATTTTAAATAATTGATTTAAATAATCAGAAATTTGAAAAACTAAAACCATGATAAAATGACAAAAAGAATTACAGCTGCCATATACGTCTACAGTATAAAGTGGCCTTTATGTTACCTGCCATCAACTAACAAAAGCAAAGAAGCTAAAGGCAATCAGCTATTTAAAAATTCATGTTTTGTCTCTCATTGTTCGGCTTTCCTCATAATTTATCACACTCCATATGTCCTTATCAGTAATCATAGTCGTGTGGCTCCACATGAATAAATTAGAGTAGTGCAAGAGAAAGCCTGTCAAATTCGAATGTTCAAAATGGCCTGAGATGTAGTGATGTTACGTTCAACAAAAACACTGAAGCGGAGCATATCGGAGCATAACACGTTTTCCCTTAAGCATGTAATCTATGACATCCAAAGCTTTATTCGGCTGAGAACCACATGTGAAATAAGCAGATATAATGGGACAAAGCCAGGTGGTGCAGTAGGTGCTATTGATTCTTTGATTCACAGACAGTGCTGTTAAAGCTTTGAGTAATTAAGCCTTTTGTGATACAGTTCAGAGGAAAGCCTTTCTGTACACTGCTGTGCTACACTTTTGAGATTGTGCCACTATTTGCTGCCCTCATGCTGTACAATGAGACCATTTACAGTAATTAGTAACTAGAACCCTGATATGCCATTTTTGGTGTGAACAGGGTGTGAATGTTTTCCTCTTACCATCTTCATACACTTTGCCATGTTTGTTGAGAGTCGTCAGATTAAGACACTTCAGTTTCCTGTTCTTGTGCCAGATCTAGACAGAGAGAAAGAGAGCAAACTGCTAAAAGAAAAATCACTGGAAAGTTGAGCAGTGCTTCTCAAACCTGCCTTGGAGAACCCCCACCACTGCACATTTTGGATGTCTCATCTAACACACCAGCTACTTAGAGACTGAAAGACTTGAATTGTGCGTGACTGATGAGGGAAACATAAAATGTGTGGTGGTTGGGAGTCCCCAGGACAGGTTTGAGAAGCACTGCTGTAGAGCTGGGGTGTCCAGTCCTGCTCCTGGAAGGCCACTGTACTGCAGTGTTTTGGCCCAACCTGCCTGAACAGACTCTCCTGGACGTTTCTAGTTGGTAATCCTGAAAACCTTGATGATCTTGATTCGGGTGGGTTCGATTTGAGTTGGACTCTGAACTCTGCAGGACAGTGGCCCTGCAGGAGCATGACTGGACACCCCTGATGCAGAATCACACTGAGATGAAGAACACTTGTGATCAGATTGTTAATATGAGGTGCAACACAGATAATTTAATAAGGTCCACTTGAGGTCCCTAGGCAACATTTACACTAATCCCAACACATGTAAACACCTGTCTTTTTCTATAAATTTTGGCCTTTTATCCACACTGAGACAGAGCTTTTTGGAGAGGCTCTCCCAAGATAAACTGAAAAACATTCTTTTTGTGTTGTAGTGTGGAATGTGAAAATGCAGGTATTTGAAAAGGGCAACAATGTTAAGTCATGTCATTTCATTTCATTAAGTCAAGTCATTTCATACCGATAGATATCTGTTAAGTGTGGTTAAATTTCAGAGTGTTGCTCTAGATATATCATTTTGTACAATCTATTACATTCCTGCTAAGATGACTGTTGTCCTGTGGCAAAACATGGGGGCAATTACATATTAGACCGTACCGATTGAGTCCGACCGGGATGCACCAGTAGGCGAGCAGATATTTTGGTAAATGCTAAAATTATTGTGCCAGAAGAATAGTTTGAGAACTTTATTACTTCTGGTCTCTCTGTATCATCTCAGTGAGCTTTTATTACATTTTAAGGATGCACAGTAAGATGATTTTGAGGTTTTCCAATGTTTCAGTGTGGACGAGAAACCTTTTGAAAACGCTAGTGTGGACAGAGAGTGTTGTGACCTTTTCAAAACAACACCTTTTTCTAATGTATTTGGATGATTGTAAACATCCATAGAGACTTGAGTTTGTCATAAGTAAATTACAGCCATCACAAGCTCAACATGAAAAGTCACAGCAAGGAATCTAAATACTTATGTACAGGTGGGAAATGGACCTTTTTTTTGTGCACACTAAGCATGGCAACTAGTGAATACCCGATTCTACCGCTGGTCATGCAGCTGAGAGTGGATAACTTTTAAAATTTGGGTCTGTATGTATAAAGCAGTTCAGAAAACCATTTGTCTTAATGTGTCAAAATGTTAAGAATGACATAACTTGACTCTTATTCCTAGACTTAGAATGAGTGTGATTCATGAAGTGTTGACTTGACCTCAGCTCCTTAACTAGAGGAGAGGTATCCTAATCTACTTAAGAGTTGCAGGACGGTGTGCATAGAGAACCACACGCTATTCACAAGAGAAGAATTATGACATTAAAATTTGGACTGACGCACACCCCCTGCATTTTAATGATACAGCCAAAATATAGAATCTCAAAGTCATGTGAATATTTCTTATTTACGAAACTAACAAACATCAAACAGTGTCAAAAAACGTATTTTTGGAGTTTTATGCATATGACCCAGAACACATTCTAAAATACTAGGCATCACATATTTATTCAGCTGTTTAGCCATTTGCACAGCTGGCATCACACACTACCAAAGTGTCAAGTAAAGTTTTAAAGTTTAGTTATATTGTAGGTAAACAATCTGACCTCAAGGAACTGCTTGTCTTCTCCTTTAATGGCGCTCTCTCTCAGCACAGCCTTCATTTCACCAGAAGGAGAATCCACACTGAGCAGCCTAAACACACAGAGCCAGGGTACATGTATCAGGGCTTGCACTTTGCTACTTCTTGCTTAAAGAGGTTTTGATAACATTTACTCATGTCAATCTAAACCTGTGTTTCAAGTGATGTTTTGGATTCCAGTGACTTTTACTATATGGAAAAAATCTTTGAAACATTCATCAGAATACCGTATCTCCCTTTGTTTTCGGCAAAAGAAAAGCAGTCACACAGGTTTAGAATGACATGATGGTAAGTAAATGCCGACAGAGCTGTCGAGTTTGGGTGAAGTATGCCTTTAACTAGCTTTCCTTGATCACACATGAGTAAAAAGTGAACATACTCTCCCTTGATTTCTGTGCAGTTTCCTGAGGGTCCAGAGTAGACCACCGATTTGTCATCATGAAACACGATGTACTGACGACAAAACTTAACATTTTCATTCCCGTCCAAATCCCGCTGAGTCCACTCTGAAAGACAAAGTCATGTGTTAGAGATTATTTATAACATTTGTTTGAAACGAAAAAAGTCTAAAGATTTATAGTTTTCACTGCTCGATGTGAACTGTAAGGCTATTTGCATTATGAATTTTTGTAAAGCTGCTTTGAAACAATATGTATTCACAAAAATGTTCTATGCTGGTATTTTAATATCAGCATGCTCCACGCAACATGTTTGCAAGACAAACAAAGCTTTATAAGATACATTAGGCAACCAGTAAACCACTTTAAGATGGCTGAAGAGATGAAAAAGAAACTTACTGTGTAGCATAAAACCTTACAAAAGGTTCGTTGCATATAACATAAATAACATTCCAACTAAGTCCAAACAAGATGTTTGCTTGACTTGTGTATCACTGGTGCATCAGGGCAGCACAAAATGGAAACAAGCATTAAACTCAATCATATATCTGCACTACTTACTATACAGGTGTCTGGGTCACTTCAGTCTGCCCACTTCAGATTTAGTTAAAGTGGCAAAATGTGGAAAGTGGAGTAAATGGTGTATTTCAAAATATGCACTATTATTTGTTATTTTTTGTATTATGTATTAAACCAAAAGCCCTTGAGTGTAAAAACATGTCCTGTGTCGTCTGAAGAATTTTTGGATGTTCACAATGTGACCATGGATAGCACGTTTTCCTTCAACTCAAAGAATATTTGTCTTAAACTTGGTGTAATAATCGATTCATCTTACATTCTACGAAAACGGGCCTTCTCTTAACTGCAATAACTGAAAGCTAAGACCCATGTAAGTGTTTAAATGATGGTGGACGGTTTAAATCTGCGCGTTTAAATCCATATATGATAGTTTAATATGTGTTTTTCAATAGTTCGTTTGGCATTTCGATGTATATAACCTGTATATATGTTGCAGTATTGTCCGCCGTATCGTGACGTGATCACTGGTCCCACATCAGCGCGACACAACGCCGGGAATCGACACTGATCCCGGTACAACTGAGCGATCTCCGCCGGCTCCCGGAGCACCTTAAACACGACATGCCGACACGACATAATAACATACATTAAACATACAACCAGACACGAGAACACACACTGAATATAGAAATCATAGCCAGAACATGTACATGTTTAAACAGTCATCTGCTCTCAGCATGTGACGCGGAAGTTGTCAGACTAACAATGAGCTGGTTTTCAGCTTTTGAGAATGAACAGCCTGCGTTCTGCTGCAGTGTAAAACGTGAAATAGACACGAAATGATGTTGTTCTAAATTATATTTCAGTCATTTGACTGTACCTTTGAGCCCATGACAGCGAAGTGTGATATGAGTCTGCGGAGTGGAATCCTACGATTGAACATGGATCTGAGGGGGCGGAGCACAGGCCAACTGTAATTCTCTCTCATTGGTCAGATGCGATGACGTGTGAGTTATTTATATCACATTAGGGACTTTGTTTATGTTGTATATCACAGAAATGTGATAGTAAAGAGGGAAGAAGAAAGCGTCCAGGTGTGTCCCACTTTATGCAGACAGACCGATTGGCGCCTGACTTAATGTGATGCATGCATGCAGGTGAGCTGTCTACGATTTCTGGTGTCAGTCTGCACAGTCTTAGGAAGAGCTACCAGAAGATGAGATCCAAATTCAAATTTCATTTTGACTTTCACATGGCCTATCTATCAGAGCCTTATCTTCTGACACTTCCTCCTAAGACTGAATCATGATGTCTGGTACTGTCATTTTTCTCAAATATGCAACGGGTGGATTCAATCCTGATCCGACATAAAAGCAGATTTGACAAAGGTTAAATAAACAAATAAATACCACAATTGTGTTAAAACAACTAAAATAAACAACAACACAAAACTCATGAAGTGACGTGAAGGCCAAGTATGCTAACCCATAAGTTACTCAGACTACTTTGTTCTCTGCATTTTAACCAAAGTCCTTTTGTTTTGTAGTCTTTGTTTGAACATGGCAGTTAGTGCGCACCCAAAATAGTGAACACACACGTGGAGCAGTGGGCAGCACTTTTTATATGGGCATGTACATGTGTGATGCAAACTAGGAAAACCCAACACATGGTGAAATTTTACCTTTTTTAGGCTTTGATACCATATGAAGCCCTTTCCAAAACTGTTTTGGCTATCTTAAGTTTCTGATAGCGATGATTTTCAGGAATGGAATTTTGAGAAAAAACGGCTTTAAAGTGAGACGGCTTTCACTTTCACTTTACGGGTTTAACCAGAGCTGTCTGTCAAGTTAGGAGCGCTACTGCATCATTACACAAACAGACGTTTATCATGTGCGTAGTCTCCGAACTTTTGATTACCCATTTTATGTTTAGATAGCACGAATAATGCAGCCTACCTTGTAGTAAAAGCGAGCGCAGCGCAACTGTTCGCGCACTGTCCATAAAACAGACTGTCATCGGACTCCTCCTCTTTAGTAACTTCATTGGCACTGACATCATTGAGCAGATTGAGCAGACTGAGACGAGTAAGATCGGTTAAAGGGGTCATCGGATGCCCATTTTCCACAAGTTGATATGATTCTTTAGGGTCTTAATGAAAAGTCTCTAATATACTTTGATTAAAAATTCTCAATGGTTTTGTAAATCAACACCCTTTTTACCTTGCCAAAATCAGCTCTGCAAAAATCATCTCATTCTAAGGGGTTGTTCCTTTAAATGCAAATGAGCTCTGCTCACCCCGCCCCTCTCTACTCTCTCTGGAAAGAGGATCTTGTTTACATTAGCCGCATTTAGCCCCGTTTAGCCGCTAAACTTCCTAACTACTACGTTATAAGGAAAGGCGATCGCAAAGATTCATAAAAAAAACGCTTATACTCACTTCTGCTGTAAGTGAAGCTGGATCATGAATGATTCTCGCGAGCATAGACGGATATATGTAGATCAGGAGGCGCATTCCCTTCACAAACAAAGGTAATCTGCTGATTAAAAAATGATTTGATTAAAAATTCTCAATGGTTTTGTAAAACAACACCCTTTTTGCCTTGTCAAAATCAGCTCTGCAAAAATCATCTCATTCTAAGGGGTTGTTCCTTTAAATGCAAATGAGCTCTGCTCACCCTGTACTTTAGTACTTTAGACGGCGTTGTTGCGCCATCTCACGAAATTAAAAAAATAAGTAAATAAAAAACTTTGCGTGCCGTAGTTTACACAGGACTGGCAGAGAATGTGAATTGATACACCTTTACTAAATATGTTACGTGGTTTATTTTGATAGGTTAACTTGTTTTTTTGTTTTTTTTTTGTGTTAAGGGAAAGCACATCAGCAGCGTTCTTAGCATAAGACAAAGACAGTCATTTCTGCTTGCTGCAATAAAAGGCTATTTTTCTGCACTAAACAAGTGAATTTCGTCGAGATATTTTCAGAGATGATAGACAAGATGTTGTAGAATAATAATTTAAAGAAAACCTAATTTTGACAAAAACAAACAACAAAAAAAAAAAAATGACATTCCACCTATTTTTCGAATTTCCTGAAAACGTCCCATCGCGACATCCTACGGGTTTTCCCTGATCACATCACATATATACAACTGTATTTTTCTGGGTTACAGTTTAAAGTTATCAAAATGATAATTTGGGATATTCGAAACTACCATATGACTAATTAGAAATTTATTTGTGATATCTGTAATATATTTTGATAAACAAATGCTTATTATAGTGCCATCTCAGATAGATAGATAGTTAATTATTAAAAATAATAATTAAAAGGTATATAGCTTCATAGTCACTCTAAATGCATCTACCAAATTTCATAATGATCAACCATCCATTTTTTCACGGTTGGACAAAATGTACCACACCCAAACATTTTACTGGCTTATATCTTCAAATGCTTTGAAATTTGGTACCACCCCCACCAAATGTCTGGGTCGAAGCAGCTTGGAAATGTGGATAGAATCAACAAAATCACTAACTTTGAAGATTTGAAGAAAAAAAAAAAAAAAAACATACTGCTGGTGGTAAATGACAATGCCTTGTTCAAAGTTCAGAGGTAAGTCTGTAGATTTTGATCCAGCAGGGTGAATATGACACCAGATAATTGTAACCAGTATATAATCAGGCACCGTTGTAACAGAACAAACATCTCAACAGGTATATGTTGACTTGACTGTTAGGTGTTTTGTTTTTTTGTTTTTTTTTTCTAAGCACTTCTTGATGATGGTGATGACTTATTTTATTAATTTCACAACATATATCATACAGAGTATTAATAATACTTGCATTTATACGTGCACTTCTCAGAGTCACAGATTTTTTTTCTGGCACTTAGGTTAGCAGATAAAAAAATTCTGTTATCCATGTATCTGTCGTTGTAGTGAAAAGGACAAGTTAGATTCAGGTGTTTTTTAAAATCCTCTTTTATTTTTTCCTGATTGTATTGAAGAGTCATTATTACTTTCATCACACAACATGACGTTACATCAAGCCTACTACAGGTATACACTGAAACAAACACAAAGTTTACAATGGATATATGGATATGCTCTCACAACAGTGAATGTAACATTAATTTTATTTTTCGAACACCTTCAAACTGTTGTCTGTTGTTTTCTTTTTTTTTTTTCTAAAGTACTTATGTCGATTTAAATTTCCCCGCCCACAAATTATATGGAAGCCATATTCTCTTTTTAGAATATCTCTTTTATCTGCATTAACAATCACAACAAGTATAGACCATGGACCAAAAATGTGTCTCAATACATTATTATTATACTTTTTTTTTTTTTCTTCTTTTTTTTTTACATTTCCAAACAGTCCACATGAGCCAACCACATACACAGTGTGATTTATTTGAATATTGATGTGTTTATTTGGTTTCTGTTTATGTCGTGATGCTCTTTTTTTAGAATTGATTTACACAAAACAACAGGTCATTTTACACCTTGCTCTGAATGTTTCGTGTGCAGAAGTATAGTACAATTTACATGTTTTACAGATATATTCATGTCCTTTTAACTGTGAAAATGGTTGCCAGTGCAACTGAGCAGCAAAGGGGGGGGGGGGGGGGCTGCTTAAGGCCCATGCACTTATCAGGTTAGTTTAAAAACAAATTTAGCTGATTGTTTCATTTTTTGACAGAGTGACGAGTGACAGCAGTCATTTTCTCTCTGTCATGTATTCCTTTCTTTGTGCCACATACTTACTCCTACAAGAGTAACTGTTTTCTAACCCAGTAAAAAGGATCACAATGCATGAATGAGTGAATAAATAAATAGCATAGATAATGGCAGGTGATCTGGTTTTCCCTGACATACATCACAGTCAAAAGCCCTAATGAATCACAAACCTAGGGTGTTAGAATGAATGGCTTTCTTAGTATTGTAATTAAGCCCTTATAGCGATGCATATATCTCCCCTTGGTGCGTTAACTCTATGCTTTCCTGAGGTGAAAAGGATCAAACGCACACATACACACACACACACACACACACACACACACATAAAAAAAAAATAAAAATCAAGACAGAATGATAGCTAATATAGTTCATATTGCAGGCAGTACAAACAGACTCCTTGATTTGCTTTCCGTTGGGTGTTTTAGGTGGTCTATAGGTGCTATACATTGCTACATTGCTATATAACTGCACTTTATACACTCTTATATGCCATCCCATATACATTCTAATCCATTTACATTATATAGTTCTATTTATTTGATTTACTTTTTAATAAAATATGATTCATTCAATTTTGGTATAGTTATTTAAAACTATTATTTGAAAAAATAAATATATCCCAATATATATAAACCAATATAATTTCTGACGTAAATTAATAGCTGTAGGCTTTGTTGTTGGGTTCACTTAAGTTTTCTCTAAACTTAAGAGCTTTTCTGACCACGCAGATATTACAGTGTGTTAATGCAGTGAGAGGTTCAAACTGGCTTCCCAGAGTCTCCAAACTGCATGATAACTTCCCACGGCTTCTGGTAGGGCAACCACAGAGGAGTGTAATTTAAGACCAAATAAATAGGCAGCTCTTCAAACACTGCTAAAGCAAAAGTGTTTTGTTTAATATTCTCCTTATATATATATATTTCTTTTTTCAGGATGTCTGCTTTATTGTTGACATATTTGTCATATGCTTTATATTAGTAATTTCCTATTATTAAGTATTGCACCAATAGGCAACTAAGCATCATGAAGGATGGTGACCCCCATCATATGCCGTTCATCTAGCAGCAACCATCCATGGATAGTGAGAAATGATTGACGTTTATGTTAATCGCTATGGCTAATTGGCTCCATTTCAAAACAGTGCCACAAAATGGGAAACATGCCACAAATATGGGGAAAAAAATTCCATTCAGATAGAGTATTTACATTACAGTTTCTCTTATACAAACAAATCGGCCCCCAAGTAACTTTTTTTTTTAACTACTATCTAGTTATTCTTGGATTTAGTTGTTTTATTTTGTTTCAATCCTCTGACAACCATTTTTCTCAGCTGAGAAAATCATTGCATAGAAGGTCTGAAATTAAAAGTCCTCTGACCAAACATTTCTTTTCCTGTTGTTGATCAGATTTTTTTTGTTTGTTTTGTTTTGTTTTTTGAATGATAACAAATGTAGATGCATACATACACACATCCAAAATCATTCACACATACCGTTAGAACACATAGCAATATCAAGATTGTTTTTTTTTTTGTTTTTTTTTGTTTTTTTTTTTCAGAACATGCAATCTCTACTCACTTAAAAGTTCCAACGTTCCACTAAGCAGATCCCTTATTTCTCCCACTAGCTTTGTGTTTTTCTTTATTATTATAATTATTTAATAAAAAATCTTTTAAAACAAATCATGGCTTTGACACCTAATGTGTTATTAATAAGAGACTGGGCATCACTTTTTAATGACTTAATAGACAGTGATCCTGAACCTTACAGATATATTACAGGTTTACAGACAGATATCACTCTTCTGACCACTACTGTAAAAACATCTAACAATTGTGCTCTTTACTGACTGACGACCATCCACTATTGCTTTTGTTCTATTTTTAAACCATCAAACATAAATTCAACCAAAATATACATAAAAAAAAAAAAAAAAAATTGTAAACAAGTGACAGAGTAACAATGGATTTAAAGTAGTAATAAACAAACAACGGAACTCAATACGATAATTAAAAAAAAAAAAAAAAAACACTTGAATTAAAAAATATAAATAAACTTCAGTCTATATTTTTTCTATATACAAACAATGTGGAAAAAAAAATAGATATTGTGAATAGAAAAATATGTTAAACGCTCTACAAACATAGCAAGGCGACAATAGAACAACAAAATAAAAAGATAATGCACAAAATTCCAACCTGCCAATACCGTACAATGGTTGTTAAAACACCCCGTCTGCAGCCTGAGGACAATTTCTTCAAACTTTGGAAAGGACAATGAATAAAAAAGACCTGATTGGTCAGAACCTGACATTGTTTTCCAAGTGATTTCTTATGTGATGATCTGAGTCTTATGTTTGGGCTTGTTCTAGAATTTCTTTCGTCCTCTTCTTCATATTCTCTCTGCTTGAGTATTAATGCACAAATCCTCATTGTCAATCTCTCATTGATATCGTGAACAGTGTAAGGTCTTGGATTACATGCATTCCTAGTCCACTTTACACTTTAATAGCACATAGCAAGAGAAAGAAGAAAAAAAGACAAAAACAAACAAACAGGATTTTTTTTTTTTTTTCTTTTCTTTTCTTTTTTTCATTCTGGAATGTTGAGTTAAAGGACTTAGCATAGAGATGTGTGTTATAGTTACCATGTTCATGATTTTCCTTTTTTTTTCTTTTCTTTAAGGAAAAACCTATGAAGTTTTTCTAAGTGTCCTAACATAAGCTATTTCTTCCATTCCTGAGAGGGGAGTGAAAAATATTTCTCAAGCGACAAGAGAAACACGGAATCACACTTCTCTGTAAGTCATTCACTGTGCTGCTCTAATGAGAACATGTCAACTTGTTTTCAGAGTAATGCACACACAGATTTCAAGATTTACCATAGGCATTAGTGAGTTACAACGATTGACCTGTTTAGTTTGTTGATATTGTGTGACTGGCGTCATCGCTCTCTGCCGCCTTCAATGTCCTGTGTTCTGTAGGCCAGGAGGAAGAAGTTCTATGGAGCTGTCATGCTCGAAGTTGGCTGTTAATATCTCTGGCCATGCTGTTCGGTTACAACAAAGATACAGAATTCCCAAACAATCTGTGAAGAACAATATGGGATACAAAGAAGGCATTACAATCCAATGAAAGACATTTTTTTCAAGGTGAAGTGTGTAATATCTGTTCCATTGGTATGAACAAATGGAATGTCAAAAGAATATCTACTTTCAAACAGGTTCCCCAAACATTCCCCCTTTTTACCATCTGACCAGTGAACATACTTTTAAGGGGGTCAAACTAAGGATGACTTACTTATAGTTAAATCTGCGTATTACACTGGAATTGGTGCTGGGAGAAATTACAGTACACACTTCACCTTTAAATGTTATATTACAGACAGTCTATAGGTGGCTTCTATATTCTTTATGCGGATCATGTTCTGTAGTGGAGTGTCAGCAAGATGGAGAAGTTAATGTTACTGTTAGTGATTTCACTGCTCTATATCTGTCAAATACAGAGCAAAAGTGTTTTGAAAACAAAAGCAACAGTTCCCCTTTCAAAATAAAAAAAAAAATGCAAAAAAAATAAATAAATAACATAGTAAGTTTAACTCATTAGAAACAGGCCAGAGGCAAGAAATCCCTATCATAAATGATCACCACCCTTCTGAGTTGACAGTAGAAGAAAAAAAAAAAACATTAATTTGTTGCAGATAGATAGGAAGAACAGGACTCCTGGGGCTCCACTAATAGATGTTTCTCGCTGTAAATAAACACAACAGATGTTCACAAATTTCAAAGCTTAGTATTAAAGGGGTCCTATTACGCTTCTTCACCTTTTGAATTTTAGTCAGTGTGTGGTGTGTATGTTTGGGCATAAAAAAGATCTAGTTAGAAATCTCAAAGTCCACTCCAAAGGGAGATATTTAGCGCGGAGCCACTTTTGCGACGCTTCAACGAGCCGCGGCGTGGTGGGTATAAACACAAGCATTGACTAGAATGGCCACGATCATCTGCGGTGGCCGTGTCGGAGCCGCGCCGCAGACGTGTGCAGTGTGTGGTAAGAGATTTATTCATCATATAGTGTAGATGGCTTCATTTATAATGAGAGTGTTTTTTAAAATGCATAAGCTTGCACTAGACTAGGCTAAACAGTGATGATGTTCTTTGCTCGTTTCCTGTAGCTGCTTTTTGAATAACTAAGGAAATGTAAGCATTATAATTAGTAACTTACAATGAGCTGATTTTAGCCTTATCCTGGAGCTGTTTTCGGGCAATGAAATTAAGTATGTAAATAATTAAATAAATTAGCACGATAATATCATGTATCGGCGAACTCGCATGTTGACGATAGGACCCAACATTACTGTAGCATATATGACTTCCTTCTTTCAGACAAATGCAATCAGAGTTACATTAAAAATTATCGTGGCACCCCCAAGCTTTAGAACGGCATAGACAGGTGTTTCTCTTCATCAGTCCAAAACAAATCCAATAAAGTGCATCCATCCATAATAAAAAGTGCCTTGCACATCTCCAGAGAGGTCAATAAAGGCCTCCTGTAGCGAAACGATGCGTTTTTGTAAGAAAAATATCCATATTTAAAATGTAAGAATTACTTTAATCTAGCTTGCGCTAACAGTTGTACACGGAACTTGGTGCTTTGTCAAGGGGCGTGGCAGTGCTGAAACACCATCTAAGCTGTTCGCCAATCGCAATGCACTGGGACAAAAAAATCACAATGCATTTCGTTTTTCGGAAGGCGGGCCTTCAAACCCGGAACTAATCGAGCCATTTGTGCCAGGCTGGGGAGAAAGGTATTGTAATAATGTAAATTATGTAAAAAATAATGTGTTTTTCGAACCACCAAGCATGAAAGCATGTTCTAGTACAGCCCCAAAACAAAATCAAGAGCCTGTAACAGAGCATAATAGGACCTCTTTAAAACATATTTTCTAGCAGAGATGGTCGGATCAAAATGGAAGGTGTCCCGTGTCGAGAAACTTTTGATTTTGTCACGTGAGAATCTGACAGATGTTAGAACCTGTATCCATTCTGATCACATCATGGTCAGTCTTTTGTTTAAAATTGCTCCCTGCTCTTATTCTCAAAATCTTGTTTGGCACTTTGATATAAACTCATTGGTTGACCACTTTTTTCCATTGACTAGTGTAGGAAACAATATCTGACTCATGCTCTCTCTGCTTACCCCCAGTGAATTTTATGGATGCCCATGAACCACCTCTGCTATGCTGGTCCACAAACACAGCTCAAGGCATTCAGGCCTTGTTAGCTATGCCTTTTCCTCCTACCAATTGGAATATGAATGAGGGAACATGGGTGTGTCTACCTGCCTCCAGTGAAGAACTGGAAGCTTAGTTTCTAGTGTTCTCTGACTTATTAGTTACAAACGAGCAGGGTTACCATCGTGCCCTTGGATGACACGTTACACGTCACATCCCCACTCTCAGCATTTTCAACTCTCAACTCTACGGCTATTCAGCGTCAGCCTGTTCACAGGAGGGCAGAAATAGCTATTTCCACATGAATAAAGCATGTATTTTAAAGTGGATGGAGAGTGTAAAAAGAAGTATAAGTGAAAAAGTTGCTTGACTCAGTCTTGCTGCCAATACTTGGATTAAGAATGTCATTTTCATATTTCAAAATTTCAAATTATAAAGTTACTTACTATCTGGCTTTCAGAGCAAACAGTGTTGTCTCCTTTGAATTATGACCCAGACCTTGAGTTGGCGAAGTTCTGTGATTCCAGTCCTGGTTGCTGGTTGGCTTAATAATAAAAAAACACACACACAAACAACAAAAATTCAGCTCTATAAATGTTGTAAGATTGTTTGTAAAAATGTTAGAAAAAGTTGCAATATCACCAACTATCAACACCAATAATGAATACTACATACATAGTTATGGGCAAGTTAGTTTTCGTGATATAAAATGATGTTACGTATATATTTTTGTTTCATCTATCATAGGTTCACTTCAACCCTGTGTCAGTAGCTGGCAGATAGCCTTCTGATTTCTCGCTCTTTCTTCCTCCTGATTGTGTGCTTAATATGTCTCAGTGGAGTTTACATGTGAGGATTTGTGTCCGAGGTCAGAAGCTCGTAATGTGTTCCGTTTTAGATTTAATGTCACCCACTGCTACATATGACTTTGAGGAGTTCAGGCTAACCTTTGCCCTTCTCTAGCTTACACTGAGCTTTTGGATGTAATTTCTCATGCTGTAGACAGGCTTAAGCTGGATTGGGATGAGTTCGCCCCACCAGGGGCTCACTTCAAGTTGGATGAGCGGTTTTTAGCAGGCCGTAGTGCCCATTTGCTCTGCAGGCTGCTGCCACAATTATAGGATCTCCATTGTGAGATCTCAAGGTCCTGGAACCAGGCTTTCTCTGTACGGATTACTATTTCGACTGCCTCTGTTTTCACTTCTAAGATGGCTGAGCAGGGGTTTTCAGAGATGTTGGCAATGGAAGAGAATGGAATTAGTGGCTTATCTCTCACCACTGTCAGTCCTCTAATGGAAACTGAGGCCTAATATACCATTCAAATCCTGTAGGACTATGTCTGCTTTGATCCGCAAGTCCTAAATGGCTGCTGGTCAAGCGAGTGACCCGCTGAACACCATGTCGGTCCTGAAGGGGTACCAGCTGGAGGTCCTAAAGAAGATGGAAGATGGTGACAGTTTTACCCCTGAGGCAGTCAAAGAGCTCAGAAGCTGAGAACTCGCTTTGAAATAATAAGCATACAGTTCACGCGACTGATATTTCTATGGTGGGTTTGGTAGTGACCGAATGCTATCTCTGGCTAAGAATAAAACCATCCTTCCAGCTAGACGCTTTGATATTTGGAATCTGGAATATCTGGAGGCTTTGTTAGCTATGCCTCTTCCTCCTACCAATTGGAATATGAATGAGGGAACATGGGTGTGTCGACCTCCTTTTGAGCCTCTAGAATCAGCCTTGGATGAGGTTTTGACTCTCAAGATGGTTCTCTTGCAAGCTTTGTCAGGAAGCCCTTTATGTTAGGATTTAGCTCCCGGTCTAGATAACGACCAAAACCTGCTAACATTCTTCTATTTTTTCGCTATGCTGGCAGGCTGTTGTTTTACAATCTTTCACTCCCCCTACCTTTGAGTTGAAGGAGAATGAGAGGTTGCATCGACTTTGTCTTTGAGGTTTTGAGCTTTGAGGATTTACATTGACTGTACAAGCCAATGACATAAATCTGACCAGTTGTTTGTCCGTTCAGTAGCTGTAGCAAAGTTTTTGCTTCATTAAGTGCATGTGCACACTCTACTAGGAGTGTTGCTTCTTTACAAACTCTGGCCAAAGAACTATCTTTGGAAGATATTTGTGTGTGACAGGCTGGGTCTCTCTGAACACATTTATCACACTGTTATTGATGTTCCCATAGCATTAAAGCATTAACTACTAACACAGCATTGTGGGAACCTGTGAATGTCGTATATGTAAGTACGTAACATTGATCGAAGGAATCTGTACATAATAATGCGAGCACATCCTCATGAGGCGTCAGTGAAGCGATGCCTCAGTGGGCAGTGCTAACGCCATTTGGTGCAATTCAATACAGGCTTTAGACAATCGTCACACCAGAGGGTGTGCTCCTACTGTCAGCTGTTGACACAGGGAACTAAGGCTACATATGTAACCAAGACATTACCAGTGTCCAGCTTTAATATGAAATTTTGCCATATACTTACCAGAACAACCAGATAGGCTCTCTCCCTCTCACTTTCTTTCTTGGGTTGTCTTCTCTTTAAATTAAAACATAATAGGGAAACTTCATAGGTTTTTCCAGTGCAAAAACATCCTCTGTCATTTTAGACACCCTAAAATAACATGGAAGAAATAAGAATAATCACTGTGAAGCTAAAAATATGCCACCTTGTTACAACGCACTCAGTCAGCTGTTTTCTTGCTCTTTCTCTCTCACTCTCTCTCTACAGTATATGCACATAGGTGTTCATTTTATGGTAACATTTTTAAAGCATGTTTATTTATTACAGTTACAACATGGGTATTGGTAAGTGCCCAATAACTGAAGAGCAACTACACCCACCTTTAATTGTACTACCTCACCACAAGGAGGTAAACTTTTTGCCAAATCCAGAGATGGCTGTCAAGTCACAGGAAAAAAAGGAAAGTAAAACAGAAAATAGTGAGAATAGCATTGGTTTTAGAAAGCATTGTGTCTGTACAAATAACTACATGCATAATAATAATTAAGTTGACCCAGTTGACCCATGTGATATTTAAACAAGTCTATCAATAGTAACTGACAAGAAATACTATTTATTCTTTGGAAACTATCCACTCACCTTCTCCTAATTTGCCAGCTTGCTCTGCAGCTCCTCCAGGCAAAATTTTAGACAGCACACTTTCTCCCTCTACACCCGGCTGACCTGCAGCTGCACTGCCAATTCCACCAGGCCTTGGAGCTGCTTTGGAGCCTAGAGTATTATGGAGAAGAGATTTAGGTTTAAAAATGAAAACACTGTCAACAGACACATATATCCCTCCTCAATTAGGTATAGATAGCTTGGAAATTTCTGGATAGTAATCCAAAAAAAAAGTACTGATCAGGCAGTGGTCACTTATTAATGCTAAAGACAGAGTACAGAGCATTTTACACAAAACACAAAATTGCACAGCCAAAAAAAGGGGGGACTTGATGGGAGGCCTTTTTTTCTGCAGCTCTTTATATTCTTGAACAGTGCTGTTATAAAGAACCAGAATGATTGCCTCGTTCCTGAATGTTCAGTGCAACTTTAACAAAGCACTCTCTACAGAGAGGTAACTGCCAGCTTAAGAAACTTCTGTTGGTCAGCACTGCAAGTTCAAAGTTCACCAAACTTGAAATATGTGCAGAGGAATTTTTTTTGCAATTTTTGCAAAAGTTGTCTTTAGCTTTTTATTACTCTTACTAAATATCAAGAGTTTCAGGTATAAATAGATTTAGACATATTTCTAATAGATATTATTTTCTTCTAAGTATATAATGTCATTATATGGCTGTCTTGCTGGTCCCCATCAGTTGGTCACTCCATTGGGGTCTCGAATTGGGATCTCGCTTAAGCCGGGCTCACACTACAGGATTTTTAAAATCCTAACCGATTATGAAATCTGGTTGCAGTGCACACATAAGGAGAATCTTTGCAGATTATCTTCCATGAAATCTTAAACACGCATACACTACAAGATTTGAAAATTGTGGGCATCACACACTACAAGATATTATTACGATTATCATGACGGAGGGAGTGCCTCACGTTTTGCTGTTTACCTGTGTTGATTTTGGAAGTTTTTTGAACGTTTGTTTTTTATTTATTTGGTTCTACAGTGTTTGCTGATTTTTACTTTATTGAAACTTTGTGTAATTTCTTTCTTATTCATTTTGCTAATAAATGTTCTACGTTTCTTATTTGGTTCCACAGTTTTTAAAACCTTATGTAGCCTACGATATTTGTTATTTTATGTTAGCCTAGACATATAGCATGGTGTAAGCTTTATTTTTTTTTGTTAATAAAAGTTCTATGATTATTTATAGGCTAAGTTAGTGTAACGTTGTATTAACTTGTTGCTTGAATTGCATTTAAGCAACTGACGCCGAATTGCCGCAAACTTAAAAGTGAAAGTAAAATGCGCACGGTGCATTTATGAGCTAGGCCTATTTAAAATCCACTAAAATCCAAAGTAACATGCAACTGTCACATCCCTAGCAGAAAAGCCGCGCTTTTTTTTTTTTTTTCTTTTTCTTTTTTTCTTTTTTTTTTTACCGAATTCTTTCTTTCACTATCTCTTCTGATAAATTTTCAGTCAAATCATTCTCTGTGTGCAGTAGAGAAAGTTTTGAGAATCTGTCCCGTGCCATTGAAGATCGGAGCCAGTTTACTATTCTCCTCATAACTGAGAAACTTGTTTCTGATGTAGCCAAACGGTAACTTGCTAAAGCCGGAAAATAATGAAAAGAGAGTCCTCTCTGTCACAAGTTAATGAGTCGCGACTCACGAGGATATGGATACTTAAATTTAAATTAATTTTGCATAAAACGTACTTATTCTATCCAATAAAATAATAATTTAAAACAAATAACATGAGAAAATATGAATTCTTTAATTTTTTATAGCTCAGACAAAATCATTATTGGCTCCCCCCCAGTGTTACTACAAAAACATAAGAAGCAGATTCCTCCATCTCCACTATCCAATAGACCGTACAGCAGCTGTTTTGCGGCCGCGCATTGGCTGTTGTGAAAGTGCTGACGTAATCACAGCCATGATCATCCCGATTTAAAATCCTGAATATCAAACATGTTTGATATGATCAAACATGGCCCCGATTGTGTGAGAGCAGATCGGGAGGTGCAAGATTCGATCTGTGAACATCTCATATTACCAGATAATCCGTGCCGAACATCGGGACCAATCGAGGTGCTCGACAAGATTTTTGTTCAGATTCTCGGGAGGGCAAAATCGAGCTAAAAATCTTGTAGTGTGAGGCCGGCTTTAAGCCCGATTTTGCCCCGATGGACAGTCCCGATGTTCGGCACAGATTATCTGGTAATGTGATATTCAGGATTTTAAATCGGGATGATCAAGGCTGTGATTACATCAGTACTTTCACAACAGCCAAATGCGCAGCCGCAAAACAGCTGCTGTACAGTCCATTGGATAGTGGAGATTGAGGAAACTGCTTCTTATGTTTTTGTAGTAACACTGTCTGTATAACATGTTGAAAATATACCACAGCCGCATGGAGTAAGGAAAGTTCTGGAGTGAAATCGTCTCAGTTTTCAACATAGTGAGTGCATAAAGCTGCTAACACGCTAACTAACATTTGTAAACATTAGTTGCTGAAATGACGATCTGTTGCGTAAGATCATGTGAGGCACTCCCTCCGTCATGATAATCTCAATAATATCTTGTGTGTGATGCGCCACAATTTTCAAATCTTGTAGTGTGTGCATGTTTAAGATTTCAGGGAAGATAATCTGCAAAGATTCTCCTTATGTGTGCGCTGCAACCAGATTTCATAATCATTAGGATTTTAAAAATCCTGTAGTGTGAGCCCGGCTTTAGAGAGACCAATCTACCTCGAGTGTAAACTAAATGAGCCAATGCACATTGGCATGCGATGATTGCATCCAGCTGCCGCTGATCACAGCGTGAGTATAATTAGGCAGCAGGTGCAACGCATACTCAGCTTTTCGCTTTGGAGCCGAGCGGTTCAACATTGTTCTGCTCTCCACTTCAGAAGAAACTGGAACGAGTTCAGCGTGCTCTTGGAGCTCTTGGTGTTGGTGGTATGGCGCTTCAGTGGTGGTCGTTTTCCCGTGTCGAGTGGGTTGCACACATCAGGCTGCACTACGCCCCTATTTGTGTTGCAAGCAGCGATCTCCCCTGTGCGTCTCAGCATGTTAAAAGAGCAACCCTAAAAGAGTATTCATGGGTGGAATGCCTTTTTAAAGGCGACGTTGAATTTGTACCAACTTGACGTTGCGTTGTTACAAAGATGACGTTGCGTCTTTCCACCCGTGTGTTTCTGGATGCGGTCGTTACCTGTGGTCGTTACCACAGGTACCTCTGGCGGGGCCTGACTGGTCTTACAGTGACGATGAGGAATTCCCCTCAGAGGAACCAACCTCTGAGGACTCCTCCCTTCCACCAGCACTCCGCAGCCACTGGAGCTGCCCAAGGAATGGGCTGGACCCTCCCGTGGGGTACCACTCGTATCTTTTGGGGCTCCCCCCGACAACCGGATGTCGATCACTGCATCGGAGGGTGAGTCAGACCTCTCCGGGGAAGATGATCTAGCTGCGCTGCCACCCTCTGGACTGTCAGCAATACTGGATGCAGACCCGGGCATGATGGCTATGCTTGCCCGGGCCGCCGAGAGGATCGGGCTCGAGTGGAAACCTCCACCGTGTCCTGAGCCCTCGAGGCTGGACAATTGGTATTTCGGGGTGGCTCGCGCTGGTTCTCAGGGCCCCACCCCGGTACCTTTCTTTCCGGAAGTGCATGACAAGCTCACTGAGATGTGGACAGCACCGTTTACTGCCAGAAAGCGTCCCAGTGGTTTGTCCTCCTTTATCACCCTTGATGGTGGCACAGCGTGGGTGTACACGGAGGTCCTTCCGGTGGAGCAGTTGGTAGCGCCGCAAATATGTCCAAGCACCGCCTCCTCCTGGTGGGGCAAACCGTTGCTCCCCTCCCGGGCCCATAGGCACTTGTCGGCTCTGATCGGCAGTGCTTATGCGACCTGCCGAGAAGCTGCCTCCGCCTTACACGCCATAGCGTTACTGCAGGTTCATCAGGCCAAGGTCACAACCCGGAAGTTTTCGGAGTGATGTTCACTATGGTGATCCAGGAGCACCATCTCTGGCTGTGTCTGATCGACATGAGGGAGACCGACAAAACGCGGTTCCTAAACTCCCCCGTGTCCCAGACCGGCCTCTTTGGCGACGCAGTGGAGAACTTCGCCCAGCAGTTCTCTGCCGCACAGAAGCAGACTGAGGCCGTCAAACACGTTCTGCCCCGGCATGCAGCTGCTGCCTTCACCCGGCCGCCGGTGGCAGCACCTCAGCCTGCTCGTCGGCCACCTGCGTCCGCCCCCGCTCCCCCGCTCCCCCGCCGCATCCGCAACAGCCTTTAGCCATGCGGCGCCGTGGAGCCAGACGTAGGCAGGCCGCCCCACCCATCCTGGCCCCCGTCAAACCTGCCGGCAAACAGAACAGCAAGAGGCCCTGGGATGGGCAACCAGAGAGGGAGGAAACTGCTTTTCAGGAGAGGGTGAATGTACCTCTCCCTCCCCTGGGGGAGGGCCAGGTGGAGAAGCTTATGTTCCAAAAATCTCAACAATAGAGCAGTTTCCTCTATCTCTGGGTCAACCAGAGGCAACGGGGAGTGTTGGATGGGCCAATCCCGGACCTCACTCACCCTCCCCTTTCGGCAGTGAGCAGCAGTGAGCAGTTTGAGAGTGCTATCAAACGTACTACTCATGCTCCCTGTGCCCAAACAGGTAAGTGTCGCACACACTCGACACAGACACTCCGACCCCGCTTCGGACCGGCTACGAGATGCCCGAGCGGGGTTCCCTGTGTTTTCCTTCGCTGCCCCACTGCGGGTACGTCGGTGGTCTCGTTGGTGCCACTTGTACGGTTTCTGGGGGCCTGGCTAGTGCTCCCTGGTCCATCTCGCTGGCTCCTTCGGACCATCAGACTCGGCTATGCGATTCAGTTTGCCTGGCGCACTCCCAAGTTCAGGGGCATCCACTTCACCTCAGTGGAGGCTGCAGATGCCCCTGTCTTGAGTGCAGAGATCACAACTTTACTGGCAAAGGGTGCGATACAGCCGGCCCCTCCAGCCGATATGAAGGCGGGGTTTTACAGCCCTTACATCATAGTACCCATGAAAGGCGGTGGGTTACGACCGATCTTGGACCTGCATGTCTTAAACCGGGCGCTTCACAGGCTACCGTTTAAGATGCTCACGCAGAAGCACACCTCCTGGTGTGTCCGTCCCCAAGATTGGTTTGCAGTGACCGACCTAAAGGACACGTACTTTCATGCTTCAATCTTTCCGTGCCACAGACCATTTCTGCTGTTCACGTTCGAAGGACGAGCATGTCGGCACAAGGTCCTGCCCTTCTGGCTGTCCCTGTCGCCCCGTGTCTCCACAGAAGTCATGGAGGTGGCCCTTGTTCACCTGAGAGAGCAGGGCATTCGCTCCCTCAACTACCTCAATGACTGGCTCATACTAGCTCAGTCTCAGAATCAGTTGTGCAAACACAGGGACCTGGTGCTCGGTTGGGCCTTCAACTCTCGCTGACACAGAGGATCTCTTTTCTTGGTATTGAGTTGGATTCGGTCGAACAGACGGCATGCCTCACGCAGGAACGTGCTCAGTCGGTGTTGAACTGCTTGAATACATTCAAGAGCAGGACGGCGGTCCCACTGAAATGGTTTCAGAGGCTTCTGGGGCATATGGCAGCTACAGCGGCGGTCACGCCACTGGGGCTGTTTCATATGAGACCGCTTCAACACTGGCTCCACGGCCAAGTCCTGATGTGGGTGTGGCAGCGCAGCACTCACCGGGTCAAAGTGACACCGGCCTACCACCAAACCTTCACCCTGTGGTCAGACCTTACGTTTCTCCAGGCAGGAGTCCCCCTGGAACAGGTCTCCAGGCCTCCACCACCAGCTGGGGGGCCACGTACAATGGGCAGGCAGTGTTGGGGGCAGTTTGGACGGGCCCCTAACTACACTGGCATCAACTGCCTAGAATTGCTAGCAGTACGCCTTGCCTTGAACCGTCTCAAAGGGTGCTTACAAGGCAAGCACGTGCTGGTCCGCTCAGACAACACTGCAACTGTTGCGTACATCAACCAACAAGGTGGTTTACACTCCTGTTGCATGTCGCAACTCACCCACCACCTCCTCTGGAGTCCGAAGCATCTGAGATCGCTTTGAGCCATTCTCATTCCAGACCTGCACAACCGTGCAGCCGATGAGCTGTCACGAGCTGTGCTCCCCGGAGAATGTAGATTCCATTCCCCAGTGAGCCTTCTCGCACAGACGCTGTGCAAGATCAGGGAAGACGAGGAGTAGGTCCTGCTTGTGGTGCCCTACCGCCCCACTCGGACCTGGTTCCCGGAACTAATGCTCCTTGTGACAGCCCTTTCCTGGCAGATTCCTCTGAGGAAGGATCTACTGACTCAGAAAAGGGGCACCCTGTGGCACCCGCATCCGGACCTCTGGGACGCGGAGGTTCTAGGTGACCTGTTCCTCAAGGGGTAGTAGACACCACCACTTCGGCGAGAGAGGTCCACGAGACACGCTTGTGCCTTGAAGTGGAACCTGGTCGTCGAGTGGTGTTCCTCTCGCTGAGAGGACCCCCGAAGATGCCCAATCGGAGTCGTGCTATCCTTCTTGCAGCAAGGGTTGAAGCGAAGGCTGTCTCCCTCCACCCTAAAAGTCTACGTGGCTGCTATTGCTGTACACCACGACCCCATTAAGGGGAAGTTGGTGGGGAAGCATGACCTGGTCTTCAGGTTCCTCAGGGGGGCGAGAAGGCTAAATCCGCCCTGGCCCCCCTCCGTACCCTCTCAGGACCTGTCTCTAGTGCTCAGAGCACTACAGCAGGGCCCATTTGAGCCTTTGCAATCGGTTGAGCTGAAATTTCTATCAATGAAAACTCTGCTCCTGCTTGCATTGGCCTCCATCAAGAGGGTAGGGGACCTGCATGCATTTTCGGTCGACGAATCATGCCTAGAGTTCGGGCTGGCTGACTCCCAGGTAACCCTGAGGCCCCGCCCCGGCTACGTGCCCAAGGTTCCTACCACTCCCTTCAGGGACCAGGTGGTGAGCCTGCAAGCGCTGCCCCCGGAGGAGGCAGACCCAGCCCCAGCTTTGCTTTGTCCCGTCTAAGCCCTAAGATGGTACGTAGACCAGACACAAAGCTTCAGGACCTCAGACCAGCTCTTTGTCTGTTACAGAGGCCGGCAGAAGGGGAATGCCGTCTCCAGGCAGAGCACGGCCCACTGGATTGTGGACGCCATCACCCTGGCTTACCAGGCACAGGGTGTGCCCTGCCTGCTCAGGTTGCGAGCTCACTCAACTAGAAGTGTTGCATCCTCCTGGGCGCTGGCTCGTGGCGTCTCGCTGACAGATATCTGTAGAGCTGCGTGCTGGGCGACCCCTAACACATTCGCTAGATTCTATAGCCTTCGTGTAGAGCTGGTATCCTCCTGTATTCTCACCTCAAACGGATAGAAGCACTTAGTGGCCCTGGCTCGGGTCGGCTTGCTAAAACCGCTCCAGAGTGTCCATACAGTAGACCCTGTCGAGCTCCTCCGTCCCCTCGGCAGACAGACATAGCGGAGCGTCCAGAGCCAGGCCCTCACTCGATGAATCCATGAGAACCGGAAGAGGGCTGGGGTACATATGAAAGACCTAAGTGAATCCCATATGTGTAAAATTCCACGGTATAGCCTCAGAGCCGGTGTTTCCCCGGCAGATCGTCTGCCATTCCAAAAGGGGGTTACAATCACCTCCAATCTTCCATATGTTCCTGAAAAATGAGTCATATGTGTAAATGCTTCCGAAACCTCCTACCGGAAGGATGGGGCTTTCGCACGTTCCCAGTGCTCCAGCCTCACTGAAGTGGGTAGTGCTATGATATACAGTGACTGGTATTCTTGTTGCGAGTCCCAGCCTAGGCCACAAAGGGGGCGCAGGAGGCTCGCTCAGGACACTGGAGAGGGGCAGCAGCCGTGGCACTTTGGATAGGTATCCCAATTCGTCGGTCACCGACGTGATTCGGAGTGACCGACTGATGGGGAACGTCTCGGTTACGTATGTAACCCTCGTTCCCTGAAGGAGGGAACGGAGACGTCACGTCCCGTCGCCACAGCTGCTGAACCACCGCTGAGCGGCCGGGTCACCGGCTCGGTTCCTCAGCGAAAACCTGAGTGTGCATTGCACCTGCTGCCTAATTATACTCGCACTGTGATCAGCGGTAGCTCGATGCAGTCATCGCATGCCAATGTACATTGGCTCGTTTAGTTTACACTCGAAGTGAATTGGTCTCTATAAGTGAGATCCCAATTCGTCAGTCACCGACGTGACGTCTCTGTTCCTTCCTTCAGGGAACAAGGGTTACATACGTAACCGAGATAGTACTTACATAACAAAACTCTGATCACTATTTTTTTTTTTTTTAATAATTCATTTGGCGTAGGAGCTTTTCACTGCAAAGGTCTATATTATCCATCAGAGGCATAGGCACAATTTTATTTCTGGCCAGGCCTGAGCAGAAGTGAGTGGGCACTGTCACTTGCCTAGCCTACATGTCCTTATAGCCAAAAACAAATAGACTTAATATTCTGGACATTTCAATCTTTTGTTCTCTTTTTTAAAAATTGAATTCATTGTAAAACACACACACACATTACAGCACAAACTACCACTGCATATGTTTTTTGCCTACAAAATACGGCGTTGACTGGCCTGAGAAACATTTTCCCTGCGAATATTTCAGCGGTTATTGTTTGTGTCCTGTATCTCTATCGAAGGAACCAGTGATCCAAATCATTCGTGAGTTAATCATTTTTTTCAGTCAGTTCTCTATTTGTACAGAGTTTTACAGAGCTGCGCATTATAACCAATCACACACGATTCTGTTGAATTTAATAATGCAATGGCCAATCAGAAGCGTTCATGAGTCATCGCTGAAACGCTGGAGTTTTATTCAGTGCGCACACTCGCTGAATTCCTTCATAATAACGGTATATTTCTTAGAGTGCTTCTGTATTTAGTGTTTAAGAATTTGTAATAAATGTAATAGGAAGGTGACATACTACTTGTTGCAGTGTCCTTCTTAAAAGACACATGTACCCTGACCAAATATCTGAGCTGACCAGCTAATGTAGCCTACTGAGGATTGTCTCTCAGGTGAACAAAATACCATGTCTTGTCAGCTATGACGTTTTCCATTAAAGAATACTGATTTATCAAACATAGAAGTAATTTCAGAAATAATAACTGTGTGGATAAAATAGTATGACCGCAAGGCCAGCAATAATCTGACACACATGGCTGCTGTCATTGACATTTGAGACAGGTATGCCAACATGTCTAGTGCACTTACGTGATATAAAATTATTAATTTCATAATTTAGGTGAGTGATTGAAGATTACCTGACCTATACAACAATATATTGTTGTCATTGTAAAATTAAAAGTAAATTAAAGTAATGTAATTAAGTAAAAAATAAAGAAATAAATACACGTTGTTACACGTTACATGTACTTACTATTATAATAACAATTAATTATGCATAATTATATGCAATTAACCCCTAAGGCAAACCTTAATCCTAACCATATAGTAAGTACATGTAATTAATTAATATTACTCAGTACTTAAATGTATAAGTATACTGTAAACTGCATTTTTATCCTTCAGTCCGTTGAGCACCGTTGATGTCCACCATATGGAGAAAAGTCCTGGAATGTTTTCCTCAGAAAAATTTAATTTCTTTTACGACTGAAGAAAGGAAGACATGAACATCTTGGATGACATGGGGGTGAGTACATTATCAGGAAATTTTAATTTTGGAAGCGGAGTAATCCTTTAATTTCTGAACTCTTCTTAAGTTAAAACATTAATACTGTATTTCTCAAAAATTAATATGAACTGTCTCTGCACATTTGTGTCTGAAAAACACTGCATCTTTTTAATCTTTGACCTGTTGTTATTTTTTGCAAATAAATCCTTTAAAATGACAATATGTTTGTTTGGCATTTGGGAGAAATGTTGCCAGTAGTTTATACAATAAAACAAAAATTTTCATTTTACCTAAATACATACCTATAAATAGTAAAACCAGAAAAACTGGTCATTTTTCAGTGGTCTTTATTTTTTCCATGGCTGTATATAAATCCTGTAGCAGACATACATAGGTGGAACTAGAGGAATTGGGAGGTTCCAGAGGAGCTCTGATAGCGTGCTGCAGGACCAGCTTATAGCAAACATTAAACCAGACTATTTAAATGATCAAGCAAGCTCTTTGGCTGCAACATTAGAAGGGGCCAGTAAGCTTATGCGTTTAGTAAATTATATGATTGCTAGCATGACTGCAAGTTATAAAAATCTCCATATTGTATATCCCTGGTATTTAGTGAGAGCCATTAATGAGCAGCACGGCTAACATTTAGTACAATTACCACAAACTAAAGCTTCCTTTTACGCATGTTTCTGACCCATTTGCAAAGGTTAGATATTTTTCCAATTCCAATTTTCCAAAATATATGTGATTTGTTAGATTTCACAAGCAAAAAATCTTACTGTCCTTTGATTGTGCTTTGAGTAAATCTAGGCCATGTTGAAGTCATTAAATTACCTATTCCGGTAAGTGGAGGTTGGGCTGTTTTGGCAGGTTGGCTGGGGACTGCTTTTGCTCCAATAGCAGTGGCAGGAGTGGGCTCTGGTTTAGTCTATTGGAGACAAGAGGCACATGGTCATAAATCACACCTATTCATTTTTTTTTTTTTTTTTTTTTATCATTTAAGTTAGAGTTTAGTTAAACTGATATTGTGTACTTATGTTTCATTGTTAAAAGAAGAATATATATAAAATATAATAAAGAATATAGATAAAATATTACTGATCTAAAAAATAGTTGAAATAAATAAACAATTGGTGAGGAATATTACTGTAACTTATAAATGAGGTTTGCCATAGGGTTAAATTTATGCAGTGAAGTGAAGACCAATCACATTTCAATAATTCAGTATGCAAATCATTGTGTTGGCTACATTTTGAATGCCAACCAGAGTGTTTGAGAAGCATCAATGCAGTGTTGCTTCGCAAGATCTGTACTAAACCAGGTGCACAAAACAATGAAAAGAATAAGGTTTCTCTCATCTGGCCACAGTGATCTGAGTCTTCAGACTTCTTTAGACTGGCTCTTAATGAACTCTGAAACTCTGAAAAGCTACATTACTTACAAAAATGTCTCAACCTGACTAACTATAGACTTAAGAAATATAGGGAAGAAAATTTAATATTTAAATTGAAGGGTATTCACAAAGGAAACAGACTTTTTTTTTTTTTTTTTTTTAACATTCCACATGATTACAGTCCATGACACTTGCCTGCAAGCCTTAATACATCTCAACCAATGTTTATTAACAATTTAAGGGTTTTTCACCCAAAAATGAAAATTCTGTCACTATCACTCACCCTCATGTTGTTTGAAACCTGTAAGACCTTTGTTTATCTTTGGAACACAAATTAAGATATTTTTGATTAAAATCAAGAGCTTTCTTCTCTTTCTTGTCAGTCTTCACAACAGTACCATGCATGCATGTGGTGCTGCTGACGCAGGAGCCGCCGTTCTAAAGCAGAAGCTGGATGCGTTGCATCTTGTTTGCAAGCAGAGGAATGCACAAGCATGCATCATAGTACTCTGGTGTACGCCCGCCAAAGACTGGCACGGCACAGAATAAGTTGTTGAATAAAGTCGTTATTTTGTTTTCTTTGGACAAACAAAACGTTCAAAATGTTCAAAAGTATTTTTGTAGCTTCATAAAATTAAGGCTGAACCACTGATGTCACATGGACTATTTTATCGATGTCCCTACTACCTCTCTGGGCCTTGAAAGTGGTAAGAACATTGCTGTCTATGCAGGGTCAGAAAGCTCTCAGATTTTTATCCAAAATATCTTAATTTGTGTTCCAAAGATGAATGAAGGTCTTACGGGTTTGGAACAGCATGAGGGTGAGTAATTAATGACAGAATTTTCATTTTTGGGTGAACTATCCCTTTAAGATCAGGAACATCCAGAATAGGGAAACAATTGAATTGAAACGATTTGGCTTTTCAATTAAATCACTTTACATCTTAAAATATTTACTTACTACAGCTGGGGATATCTGTGCTGCTGAGGTGGGCTGTCGAGGTGTTGGACCAGTCTGGCCAGGTTTAGCCTGCAGTTGCTGGACTTGTACTAACTGTGGTTGTGGTGTGCCTGTGGCAGATGTCTGAGAGCTTGGCCTGGCAGCTGATGTCTGTGCCTGCTGCTGAAGCTGTGTTCGCTGACCTTGCTGCCCATCAACAGGTGGCTGAGAGACAGCTTGCCTGCTTAAACTTGGAGGTCCACCTGGTCCCTTCTGTCCAGGACCAAGAGATCCTGGCTGTCTGGATGATGAGGGGTGGTCCTGTTGCTTCCTGCTGGAGGACCCTTGATGGTGGGAGGACTGTTTTCCAGAGCGGGAGCTATGGTGGTGGCCTGAGGTGTCACGGGAATAATCTGAGGAGTGGTAGCCCTGAGAACGAGATTCTCCCCTCCTGCCTGAAGATGACAAGGAGCGGGAGTCATGTCGCATGGATGGATCCTTCGAGGAACGTGATGATCGAGAGGAACGAGGCTCATCCGAGTGGCGTGAGGAGTGCCTACCGGAACTTCCGCTGCTGTGATGGCGGTGCTCTCTAGATGAAATGTGGCGGGTGTGACCGTAATCATCTTGTGGCCAAAGATCTTCTGTTGGCTCATCATAATCATGGTATGTGTGCTTGACATGGCCTCGCCTCCCAGAATGACCACTGCCGCCATAGTGACGTGAACCACGAACATCACGCGGCTTCTCAAACCAGTCTGTCTCCTCTTGACCAAGATGGTATGCTTTGGAAACCAAAAGCAGATCACAATCAATTTCCATGTCTGATGGCGAAAGAGGATTGCACACTGAGACCATGCAAAAGAAAAAGAAGAACAAAAAAAGCCAAACTTAAAGAAAAAGCATGCAATGTATTCAAACTCAATGTTCAGCACATAAAACAACCTTAAATAAGAGATTTTTTCATTAAAGGTTTGGAAGGCAAAACTATTCAATATCATACACTCAGTACACACACAAATGAAGCACCTTGGAAAAAAAGAAAAAAAAAAGTGGGTAAAAAATAAAGAGACCACACAACAACTCATGCAGTTTTTGGAACTGAGCACAACATTGAGAGTCAGATTTATTGAAAGCTGCATGTTGCCTGAAGACAAAACATGGGCATGCACTTGGTTTTCATTTCTTTACTTCAGCTATTCACTCTCTTTCTCTGGGTGGGTGGGGGATGTTTAAAGTGGGCAGTAACGCTGGCATTCAGCTCCCAATTACCTTCGCTGTCAGAAACAGCACAATGCATATCGTCAATTATATACATATCGTCTGGTTTGTAGACATGGGTCCGGGGCAGGTCTCGAATATGGTCCTGCACATCAGGTAGAGAGTGACTTGAACCATATGAATTTGATGGATAGCCGAAAGCCCTCCCAACACCCATGAGCTTCGTCATGAGGTGGGAGTTCTCCTTTTCTGAATACTGAGAATGCAAAGCAGGGCGCACACTGTGGCCATAGTTGCTGCGGTACGACCTGTCTACACGGTCCCGTTCATATGACCTGCTTCTGTAGCCCCTCTCGCAGGGAGAGATTTTGTCCATGCCATAACCAGCTGAACGGGACCTGCCATAGCCATAGAGATGTTCATCATTATAGTAGCCCCGTTGTGGACTGTAAGTACTCCGTAGCCCATAGATGCCATCCTGAAGTTTATGGTATTGGGAACCTGAGCCATAACCACTGGTTGTAGAGGTGCTCATGGTGTAAGAGGCCAGATCAGCCTCCACATCATGAGCTTCCTCAATTGGGGAAAACTTGGACATCTTCTGCTCAATGCCTTGTTTACGATGTTTGCTCCTCCTGGAGGACATGACGGCTGAAGGGCACAGGTTCTTTGAGGAGTGCCTCTGGGCTGCCCATGTAGATGTTGATTGACTGCAGTCATCATAGTAATATGATGATCCCCCACCCATGCTACTGCTTCCCACTACCCGGCCATGCGTATGTGCCCCTTGTGCTTGGTAGCTGCAGGTGCTCTTACCCCTGCCATGATGCTGGTCGTACAGATCTGCATCACGTTCATCCTCTGGTCTGCCAAAGGAGCTCCCCCCTCGACTGTGAAGTCCGTCACTCCCATATCGTCCATGACCCTCATTGCGATGCGAGTCTGAACTAGTGCCCATGCCTTCCTTGGTCAGTTCACATATGTCATCAATCATGACATAGTTCCTTGGGACATTCTGCTCGAGGCTGGATGATCCGTATAGGCCTTCACTGGTGTACATAGAGGGGCTCTCCATTGAGTGTATATGGTCAGATAGTGTTGTTTGCCCATATGTATTTGTAACAGCGGTATTATATTGCCCATAGGAACTAGCTGTAGTTACTGTGTATCCATAAGTATTTGCAATAGTTGTTGTGTACTGCCCATAACTACTGGATGAGATTGTTGTGTATGGCCCATAACCAGAGGTTGCAGAGGTTGTTAAAGAACCACCATATGTATTTGATACAGATGAGGAGTAGGGGCCATAAGTGCTTGCCAAAGTTGTACTATATTGGCCATAAGATGGCCCCATACAAGACTGGCTGTAAGTGATATCTTGGGCAGTGGTTGTTACTACAACTGTAGGATTGCTTATAACCTCATAATTTGTGGGCATCTTGTGTTCAAGGTCAGCAAGCGATGTCTGTCGTGGCTTTTGGTGAAAAGTAAGAGTGTCTGTCTGTGGCTGATAAGTGCTTGCTTGACTGACCGGATAGGGGGGTGCCTGGCTTGGGTATGGTGTACTGTGGGTTGGATAAGGGATTGGACCAGAAGGTGGTAGGGTAGGCTGAAACCCTGGTTGGCTTGGCTGTGCTGGAGGTGGCACTGAAGTGTCTGCTGGATATGGAGGCTGGTTCTGTGGGAAGACTTGGGAAGGAAATGTCCCTTGGACCTGATAAGATAGGGTTGGATAAGTCTGCAAGGGGGTGGGTTGGGGGAGAGCTTGAGCTTGGGTTACTGACGGATAGGGAGGTTGGTTGAAACCTGTGCTCTGCAGTGATGAGGCCTGTGGGGTAGGTGCTGTTTGGAGACTTTGGGGGTACTGGTACGACATGAAAGATGATGTGGGGGGAAACTGGGCAGCAGTGTTCAGCTCACAAGTAAACTGGCTGAGTGGTGCCGTGCTAGGTCTTGTCATTAACCCGTTGCTCTCAAAGGATGTGGCCGCAGCAGTCAGGCGAAGATTGTTGAGCTCAGAGTCTGACATATAGTCTCGCGAATCACCCATGCAGCGCAGGTATGCTAGCTCCCTCCTGTCTCTCTCCTTTGCCAATGTTTCTTTTCGCTGAGTGATGCCCAACTCCAGGTATCTAAGCTTGGCATCAATTTCCTTCTCCTCCTCCTCCAACTCAGCCTGCTGCTTACGTAACTTTGTAGATTCCTGTTCAACAGCCTTCAGCTCATGGGTCAAGTCCTTAAGTAGACTGGCCTTTGCAGCTAAACGAGAACCCCCTTTCAGAGATGGCAGAGAGGGCATAAGCATGTGGGATAGGTTAGGGGTGACCATAGGCAGTTGAGTCTCCTCTGGTGGGGGGCTGGGCAAGGTCCTCTTCACCTTCCTTAGGAGGGAGCTCTGCTGCAGGGCTGCCAACTGCAGAGACACAGGGTCCAGGAAGAGTGAAAGAGCCAGGACCATGAAATACAGAGGACAACACAATGTTATATATTAGAGTTCCACACATAACTACTAGCATTGCTCAAACTACAGGTTTATTGTGATTAAAAAAATGTAAGGGCATGCATTTATACATTTTTTTTAATCTAAATTAATATGATTCTGACCAAGCATATTATCTTGCCTTGATGGCCATATACACGGCAATTCAATACATTGTATTGCTGCTGTAACAATTTCTCTCAAAACAAGAGGAAACCGTCTGTGGCATAAGCAGACAAAAAAGTAATTTATTCCTCACAAGACATGTGAAAACATATTTTGAATATACTTTCTGAATACTGGACAACATCAAAACAGTCAACAACACAAACTGAATTGAAACAATACCAGAAAAGTAGAGTCCAAGGGATATACAAACTGGCCATTTCTTAGCATCTCAGGCTTGCAGACATAGACAGAATATTTCATTGCACATTGCAACCTCATAGTCAGGGAAGATAACTTCAATAAATCATTTGTCTGTATATGCAGTATATAAACTGTGGAAACAACACCACAACCTGAGTCATACTGTTCTAATCTGAGTCATACTATTCTAACAAATTAATATTGTCACTTGTAGAAAGCTGGGCCAAGTTTGGTCAAAATCAAAGAGATACTGAATTACACATACCTGACTCTGAAGGGCTTGCTGTTGATAAAGCGAAATCCTAGCCTTGGTATTTTCATCCGTAGTTGGGCTGAGAGGCTTAGGGTCTGACATAGATCTCTGAATATTCTTCATTGGACGGGGAAGAGCCTGATGTCTCTGTGACGGCTCAGCAATACAGGACTTCTGCTGCGGGGTAACATGTGCTTTATTCAGCCTCTCACTAGAAGAGAATGATGTTTCTATGATGCGTTGTGGAGAAGAAAGAGGAGAAACAGGAGAATACAGCACCTGTGGAGATTTAGGTTGTTGCCGGATCAAGCTGGACAAAGACTCATTATGCAGGTGATGCTGCTGGTAGCCAAACTCCAAAGGATCAGGTCTCCGCCTCCCAAACTTCACAGCACTCTGTTGACCTGGGGAGAGTGGATCTGCTGAACCAACTAACTGGACACTGGTGGGACTGACAGTGGTAGCGATGCTAATCTGTGGAATAACTATGCTTTGAGACTGAGTCTCAGGGTCAGTTTGACAAGCTAGGCTTTGACCCTTCTGTGTTCTCTCAGGACCAGAAATATAGTGGACAATTTCGACCTTGTTTGGGTCTGGCATGGTGACATGTATGCTTGGAGATACTCTAACCAGCTGCTCCGTCTCTGTTTGGCAAGAACAGTCTCGAATTGTCTGGATGGCAATGCTGGAAGATGCTGTCTTAGCAGCTGAAGTGGTAAAAGGAGGTGCCTCGGATTTATGGTCTACACCAGATTCACCAGAATGTCTTGAGTAACGGGAACGTCTACGTCTAACTGGCTGTTCCCACTCTGCCTTGTCTTCATCATCATCTGTCTGAACACTGCAGTCCACACTGCGCCTAGTCCGTCGCCGTCTTGATACCAGGTACCTCTCCTCTCCGTCTTCATCATCAGTTTGCACACTGCAGTCTACAAGCCTTTGGGGCAAGGGGAACATTGTCACTTCTCCGTCATTTCCATCTTGCAGTCGAGGCATTGATCTTTGTTTACGCATTGACCTGATTTCTGTCTGATCTTCACTGCTTCTCAAGCATATCTCTGATGTAGAATTTGGTAGTGGTCTTAAGAAAACCTGAACATCACTATACAACATATCAGAGGCCAATTCCTGTGGCTGAATAATTCTGCCAGATTGATCACTGAGGATTTGTGTATTTGCACTGGCTGCAGCTATAGCTGTGGCGGTCTTTTGTCTCTTTTGTTCTTCAAGCTGTTGCTGTAACTGGTGTTGCAAAGATTGTATCTGGTCAAGTTGCTGTTTTTGTTGAGCTAGTTGCTCTCTCTGTAGAACCAACTGGCTTTCTCTCTCAGCTTGTTGTTGCTGCAAAACTTGTTGCTTTATAGTCTGCAATTCCTGAATTTCTCGCTGCACTAGCATCTGTTCTTTTTCTCTGTGCCTCTGCAACTCTGCACGCTCCCGCTCAAGCTCTTCCTGAAGCCTTAGCTGTCGCAATTTTTCCAGTTCTACTCTTTCTCTCTCAAGTTGCAAAAGCTGTTCCTGCTGTTGATGCAGTCTTTCCTCTGTTTCTTTTTCTTGGTTTGGAGCAATACTTCTGATAGCAGCAGCAGTGGTTCTACTTCCTTGAGATGATGGGGGTGGCTGCGTTTTGAGTGCAATAGGATGACCTTGCATTGGAGAATAGGACTGAGCAGATGATTTTGACTGTGGTAGTTGGTGTTGTATAAGAGGCTGGGCAGTGGACTTGGCTTGGAGGTGGGGCTGAGATAGATTAATTGGTTGCAGCTGGATATCAGGTTGGCTCATTGCCATGGCCATTGGTGTTGAAATAGCCACTGATGTCATAGGACCAGCAGGTACAGAAGAAGGCTGCATCGGTTGCATAACTGTTCCAGCTACTGTTAGGCCTACTGGAGACCTACCAAGGTACAGTGGGGTATCTTGGACTGTTGTGATAGCTAGAGAATCAGACACTTTTGTAGATGTTGTAACAGGGACAGGATTAGGTGTAGAACATTGGAAAGGTGCCTGCCCAGTCCTCGGAGCTAATGGGAATCTGGTTAGGCTTGCCAGAGGTACTGGTGTCATATTTGGTGTAGGATAAGGTCTATATACCCCTCTTAATAAAGGGCGTAGCACAGAAGCAGGCTGGGTAGTAATTGGAACTGTTGATGCAATTGGTGTGTTTATAGTTGAATAGATCATGCCATCAGCCGATCTAATAGCTGATGGATACATAGCTCGAAGACTGGCTTGTCTTGCATTGATTAGCTCAGTTAGCGCTTGACTGTGGGAAAGAGGCTTTCCATCTGGACTGTATTTGAAACCAGGTCTGTGACTCTGGGCCAAGTTAATTCTACTAGGTGGACCACTACTTCTCCCAGTGCCCAGGCTTAGTATGTCAGGGTTACTACTATATCTGTCTATGGAGTTAAGGGCTGCACACATGCGACTTATCTCCCTGGCAGTTGTAGCACTGTACTGGGCAAGATTAGATTCTGCAAAATCACCTGAGAAATATCCATAATCTGAGCTGATATTGGTCAGGGAGCTGTACCTTCTAATTGGTAGATCTGCAACATCACCCTGACGAAGATCTGTGTAGGAGCCATACTGAAGCCCCATTCCAAGGTACCCTGCATCATAGCTATCCTTTACAATGTCTGTGAATAATTCCCCAGAGGCATGAAAATGTGGATCAAGCTTTGAATATGATGGCAACCCTGCCTCTGCAAGGTTAGTCTCAGACATTGATGGTTGTAGTCGTCCAGGGAAAGGCAATGTGTATGATTTAATTGTGTAATCCTGGTATGTCTGACCATCTTGCCTTAAACCATGTTGCTGATAGAGCTGTGAGGAAGGTGCTCTTGATGATGGCTTAGAAGTCTCATCTGTGACCGGTTTCTGGGAGAATGGACCACCCACACAGCTGCCACCAAAGGGAAGGTTATATACCATATCACAACAAGTTACTTGATTTTCTGATTTTATTTGCCCTGATAAATTAACTGCATCCTGGCCTTCCTCTGATTTGATTAGTTGTGTTATAGTAGATCCTTGTGCAGCACCATCTATCTGGACCATCATCACTTGAGGCTTGACATTTGTTAGATTCATGATATCTGTCTCTGCATGCTTTCCCATTAACTCAAGTGGACCTCCAGCACTAAAAACCTCAGATGCCATACCCGGCGAGATGGCATTAACCTCTGTGGCAGTGCTTTTTTGAGTGACAAGCATATCCTTTTTGAGTAGAGGTAGTTGGCTAGACAAGTTCAACTTTGCAAAAGAGGCAGCTTGTTGTTGTTGAAGTTGATGATGTTGCTGAAGCTGCTGCTCAAGAAGTTGTTGTTGCTGTTGAAGCTTCTGCTGCTGTTTGAGTAACTGCTGCTGTTGGATGCTCAGGTCTTCCAGCTTAGCATCAATCTTTGGTATGGATGGATCAACTGGCGGTGGCTTATTTGGTGCCAGGCAAACTACTGTTCCCATATCTTTGCCCAAATCAAACCTGTTTTCAAGAGGATCACAATACAGCACAGGGTGCTTAGGCTGGGACATGAACATAGATGCAGCTACAGTAACACTGACAGTTGTTGCTGTTGATGTCACAACATGCAGCTGCTCCTGTGTATTCAAGTTCATTATTAAGGGCTGAATAGTTGTGGATTGGCGAATGGGGCTTCCTTCAACAGACCCAGAATATTTTCGAGATTCTGTGGCTAAGGAAGTCAAATCCATTCCTTGGTCTGTCATAATAATTGGTGTTGGCTTTATTCCAGTTCGTAGATCTACTACACTTGCACTCTGTAACCTTTGTCCTTGCTCGATTCTTGAAGTACCAGGAACTGTCGAAATCCGACAAAGTGAAATGTTTTCCATTGACAGTGATCCACGTGTATACATGCTAGCAGTTGTGACCATGCTAGTTCCGACATTAATTTTTTCAGCTCTATAGTCCTTGTAGAAACCATGTTGAGGTGATAATTGATGTGGTGGAGTATCAGGAGGGCTGACAGGAGGTGAGTAGGCATCAAATGTTGATTGACGGCTAAATCTTGTTGGTGAAGACAAAGGAGATGTTGCTGTGTTAACTGTAACTGGCTTTGGCGGACTAGTGGGCTCAAGCTCTTCTGCTCTAACCATAAAATAGGTATCTTGAGAAGACTGCTGTCTAAATAGGCATGGTGATACAACCCCATGTGAAGTCTGAGTGCCCTGTGCCATAACTGAAGAGGTGTGAGAAGCATTCCCAAAGGAAGTTAACACTGAAGGGCTAACTGTCTGAGTTGAAAGCTCAGCTGTTCTCCTAGACAGCGATCTTGTTGGACTATGATGAGGAGGTGAAGTGGGAGAAAGAGGTGGACTCCTTTCGTGGTAAGTATAACACCTAATTGAACTTGGCCCAGATTCAGTTATAGTTTCTGATGATGTTGAATTATCCCTCATTTGGACTCCTTTGCTGATTGCCATTTTCCTTGCAGCACTTTCTCTTTGGTTGTAAGCCTGAGTGATGGCAGCTATTTTATGAGACACATTTGAAACACCAGCGGTGGTTGTGGTGGTTTGCCGACCGTATAAGTTGGGTTGTGTGGTGGACACAGTTTGACTGGCACTAGTTTGAGAGACAGTGACAGTGTCCCTGGCATACACTCCATAAGCAGCAATAGTTGTGGCAGCAACTGCTGGTGTAATACCATTTTTACCAGTCTGATTTCTAAGTCTATCTTTGGGCCCGTCTTTTGAAAAATGTTGGGTTACTCTGACATCAGGTATCCGCCCTCCTGTCCCAGTTTCAGAAAATGATACTGGTGCTGAGAGCTGGGTGGGGCTTGTACCAGGAGTCAGTAAAGCGTTGCTTTGTTCCAGCAACTTAGCAAAGGCTGAGCCTGTATCTAGTAACTGCTTTTCTGAATAGGACACATCCATCTCCATTTGGTCATCAAGCTGTTTTGAAATGTTTTGTGAGGTCTGGCGGATCTCTTCATAGATATCAACTGTCTCCTCATTCTCATAGTTCATGTCATCTTGATCAGGATAATCATATTCATCCTCAATATCTTGTCTGTTTCTAATGTCTGACTCTTGATAGGTTGTTGTACTGTACTGTTGTAAAATCAGGCCTGAGCCTGATTGCTGCTGTGTCTGCTGCTTTTGTTGTTTCTGCAACATCTCTGCTTTCCTCATCATTTCTTCATATACTTCTTCTGCACTTTTTAGTTGTTTGCCACTAGAGGAAGTTGTTATCACAGCTGTAGATGATGTAGTTTGTGGTTTTTCAGTAGGAGAATAAAGTGACATAAAGGTTGGTAGGTTGTACTCACTACCAGATTTGTACAGCTTTGATGAAATTTCATAACCCTCAGCATCTGAGTCAGCTGACGGAGAGTATTCTGAGCAAGAGGACCGGTGAAGTTCCTCCATCTCGGCTGCCTGTCTTAGCTCCTCTGTTGGAGAAGCATCCTCAATGGGGGATAGATTGCTGGGGGGAGTCTTGGATCGTTCTCTGCGTCTTTGTGCTCTTAGCTCTTCTTTGTCACGTTTTGTTTTCCGGACAGTGCTTCGTATTCTCTGCTGCTCCACTTCTCTCATCTTTTCCTGCTCCCTTAGAAGTTCTTCTTCTTCCCTCAATTCGTCTTCTTCTGAGGAATCCTCAATGGTAGGTAGAAGAGGGCCATGGGAGCGATGTCTGGCCTTCCTCTGCTGCTTCGCCTCCTCCAGCCGCTGCCTGCGACTAGGACTACTGTCACTGTCATCTTCCATGGAAGATATGGAAGTAGGGGATATCCCTGAAGTGTAGCTAGAGGTGGTTGGTGGGAGTGTGGAGGAATATTCCCCTCTTGACCGTTCCTCTGGAGAACCAGTGAGGCTTTCCATCTCCAGCTCAGGCTCTCGATCAAGACTCAGGTCATTGTCATTGTTTAATTCCATGTCTCGACTATAACTGTTGGTGTTGTTTAATTCTATGGTCTTGAATCTGCGTAAGCCTCCTTGCGAGGCCATGAGGTCCTCTTCAGCTGATCCTTTGTACACATCACTAGTTGTTTTACTATCCTCCTCAAAGCTACTAGAGTGATAAGTGAGACGGCGCTTTTCTTTTCCTGAGTCACTGATGTGCTTTTGAGTCTTTTTCAGCTTTTTGTAGCCATAGCCTTCATCCTCATCATCATCTTCTTCTTCCATTTCCTCTTCTTCATCCTCATCCTCATTCTCCTCATCAGCACTCATCTCCATAATCTGCCTCCTCATAAATTCCTCATCTGTAATCTCTTCAGATTCTAAATTTCTTTTTTTATGGCCACTGTTATCCCCTAAAGCAGCAATTGCTCTAAGCTCTTCCTCAGTTGGATCTTCTTCCTCTTCCATTATGCCTTCAAAGTCCTCGTCTGAGTCATATTCCTCTGGACTAATTGATATTGAGCGAGACTGATGTCTCCTGATGTCACCATGTTGCTGTTTTCCACGCTTCTTGTCCTGTGCTCTTTCCCCTTCAGATGAAAACTTAGACTCTAAAAGGGGTCGCATGGAGCTTTCCAGTTTAATCAGCTCAGATGGACTTGGTGGTGTATGGTGCCCAGTCAGACCCCTCTCGCTCATTTTTAGCTCTTCCTCCTGGATAAGGCCAGTAATTTCACTATGTGAACTGGAGATCCCATCAGAGGAATATCCAGTATCACTCAAACTCTGTGGACTTCGCGATAGATCTTGATTGCTGTTTGTCTTGCTGGTTTCCTAGGAGAACAAAAAACACATAAAAACAAAAGATACACTTAGACATGCAAATGCTGGTGCACAAACACCTGACTAAACAGCTGACTAAATGTTCTGAGCTGTCTCTTTGTTAATGTAAAAACATTAGCATGGTTTATTGAAAATCTGACAATGCTATGCACCAACCATTAAAAAGATAAGCATATTCATTTTGGCCAAACAGCTTGTGAAAGCAATATTTATGATTAACAATTCATCAAAAACATGTCTTCCACTTCTTATATAAAATTATAATTTGCAAAATGATGGGTAAATTACTATGACCCGATGGCTTACCTCATAATATTTGTTAATACTCTGTAATTCTTTCTTTTCATCTTTAGAAGGCGTCTGGATTGACTCTGTTGTTCCTCTCTTTTGAGTTGGCTTATTATCCCTATTGTCAGGGTCATGCCCTTTATCTATTTTGGGTGGGGTTTCCTTCCTCTCTTCTTCACCAGTAAATGCAGTAGTGGAAGACACAGGAGGTGTTGTAGCTGTAGCAGGTTGTGTATCGCTTGCTGCTCTGGCTATGGGGGAAGAGAAACCACTCTGTTGAGAAACAGGAGGTTTCTGCTGTGATGACATTGTCTGAAGGCCTTGCTGCTGCTTGCTTGAAAGTTGTTGATGCCGAGGTGAACCCGTTGTTTGACGACTGGGTGATGAAGGTAGAACTGGAAGAGGGTCTAGCCCACCAGACATCAGTCTCTGAGTCTGACAGTTCAGACAGAGCCATTCTTTCTTCTGCAAAACAACAGGGAAGTTCAATACTTTTAAATTACAGAATTGGAATATATATATATATATATTTCACTTGTCTTTTTTTCCCTTTCTGTTTATCCAGATGAATTAGTGTTTTTGCTGTTAATATAAAAATATATTGTTTGTGGTTTTCACCATAAACTTTGCACATACTCTGAACATTAACAAAATTAGCACTGTACCAGCCTGCATCAGGGTGCCCACATGCCACATAGAATCAGTTAATTGACCCACATGATGAAATGACATGACATGACATGTAAATGAGTGTAAATAATGGGTAAACCTGATTGCACAAATTAGCATTCTGAATGCCAACCTGGGCAGCTGCCTGTGCCACCTATGCCTAAATCCAGCACTACATACACAACTACATAGTGTTAAGGGTATGACTTCCACGTAATTCCACTTGCTCTTATGGACACATTAGGTCATCTAGACAAACTGATTATAGCCGAGCTCTCTCACATCATAACACAAGAATCTGACACATGTATTATCAGTAGACAAGAACAACAGGTCAGAACAACAGCCATGCATAAGACACAACACTGATGTCTGGGCCTCTCTCTGTGAACATTTAGTGAACCTCTGTGAACAGTTCATTTATGCACATCACCTGTGATTCCCACCACACACATTACTGCCAGCAGAAAAAGTTTTCTGCCCATTTTCAATTAAAAAAAAAAAAATGTATGTATGATATTTTTCTTAAAAGGAATTTGGTTGGTATTTACAAAAAAAAAAAAATAAAAAATAAAAAAAAAATAACGTTTTGTCCTCATCAAAATGGAGAAAAAAAAAAGGATTTAGGTTGGAGAAAGAGAGAAAAGGTGGGAATTAGAGAAAAGAAACAAAAATAAGGAACAGGGTCTGTCCATTACATATAGTATACAGTGTTGGGGAGTAACTAGTTACATGTAACGGAATTACGTAATTTAATTACAAATTAAATGTACCTGTAATTAGTTACAGTTACTGTGGAAAAAAAGGTGTAATTTAAATTACAGTTACTTTTGAAAATGTTAATGATTACATTTGATTTTTTTTTTTCACACAGACCCACATACAGATTTAATTGACTTCTTTCCAAAATTGCATGCTCTAAAATGAGTCACCAATGTTTCAGGAGTTTAGGACACAGAATAGGACACATGCTTATTCTTAACTGTTTTATTTCCTATTTGGGTTTATGCATATACTTTATTTTTCAAGATTAATTGTTTTTTCCAATGCACTGTTAGATGCCGGTGTTTCCTGTCATAACTATGCAAACATTTGATTTCAAAACCAGTATCACAGCTATTAAACTATTTCTTGTTATGATTTCAAATCTGTGTTTAACCTCAGAATGATCTCAAAGGATATAAGAGGTGTTAAGTCTGAATTTGTGGTGGCTGTGCTTTAAATTAAATTATTACACGGCTCTGTGGAATGCTTGATTCTGATTGGTCAGTCATGACATTCCAAGGTATGTTATTCCTTATTACATTTCAAATAGAGTAACTTGTAATCTGTAACCTATTGCATTTCCAAAGTAACCTTCCCAACACTAACAGTATACAAGTAAGATCTGTGCAACTCCTTACCTCCACCAGATGTGGTGTGGGATTGAAACCACAAAGATTGCACACCTCTGTGTGACACTGGGTGCAAGACCTGTAGTTTGGTGGTTCTGTTGTTCCGACATTGAACGCAGTCTTGCATAGTGGGCAGGTAACTTCTGGTTTCTGAATGACTGGCTGAGGTGGAGGCTGCTTTAGTGGTGACTGCTGCTGCTGCTGCTGTGGTGTTGTTTGATGGTGTGTCGGCGACTGGTGTTGTTTCGGCCTTTTTTGAAGGTGCACTGGTGACTGCTGCTGCACAGGTTGTTTCTGGAGAGGGGCTCCAGGACCTTTGGGGAATGTAACTCCGCCTGGGCCTGTTTTGGCTGTGCCAGGTGGCCCTGCTGTAGTTTTAGCACTAGCTCCAGCATTAGCATCACTAAAGATCACTCTTGTCCCCTGGACACTCTGGTTACGGGCAGGTGAGGGCTGCGGTGAAGATCCAGGAAGAGGATCAACAGATATAAGGGTGCTTGCCTGATTTAGAAGAGATGCCCCAAAACCAAACAGCTTAGTTAAACCATCTTGAGGTGCCTCGTGGGATGGAGGGTGATGAGCTGGGGAGTTTCCAGCACTTCGGGTCTTATCGGGTTGACCTCCAAACCGTACTGGAGTGCTGCACCCCAGATCAGACTGTGATTGTGCCTTTGCTAAGCCAGGTAAAGGCACTGCCCCTGGATGAGGAATCCGGCCTGTTTGAGCCACCCTTTCTGGACTTTTTGGTCCCAATACCTCCCCCCACTGCCTCTGGGTATCCTTGGACCCTGACTGGGAACCTGATTGTGAATTTCCTGCTTGTGGTTGTTCTTTTTGTGTCTGAAGACCAGTTTGTGGCCCAGTGTGAAGTCCAGTCGGGCTAGGTCCGGTAGGACCCATCTGTCTCTGGATCCCAGAGAAAGCTTGAGTTTGAGTTTGAGTTTGAGTTTGAGGCTGAATTTTCGTCTGTGCCTGCATTTGGGTTTGTAGCTGAGGTGTGGGCTGAGCCGGCGGTTGTGTCTTGGGTACGGGGTCAGCCTTAGGTTGATGAGAAGGAGAATGTATCTGCTGCTGACTCTTGGAACGCGGTGTAGTCATGTCCATTCCTAAAGCCCGCTGCATCTGGCAGTTTAAACAGAGCCACTCCTTGACCTGTTGAAGAAACACATATTAGTGCATTACTCAGCGACAGATTTACACTCAATTTTAAATGCTTGGAATCACTTTTTTTTTCCTTTCCTTTTTGAAAAAAAAAAAAAAAATACAAAGATACTTTACTTGAGCAAGGATACATTACATGTCTAAGAATTACAGTAAAGACATGATGTTACAATTTACTATTTCTATTTCAAATAAATACTGCATTTTCACTACCTTCTTGCGATGCAGACCTTATGCATTATAGCAGTGAATTTAGTAGGATATTCAGGTGAAGTTTCATCTCATGCTTTCTGCGGCATCTCCCACAGGTATGATTGACTTGCGGGGCACTTCTCACAGACTTATGATGATCAAACAGCTCAACACCTCAAACTTAGATTTATCCATCTATATCATCCCAGAGGAAAGAAAAATCAAAAATGAGATCTCTTTATTATCTTAAATATTTCTCCTAGACAGAAATGAGTTTACTTTAACATCAAATGGAGATTAAAGCTTTAGAAGAGATCTCAACAACACCACACACTATGCTCAGATTTTTCTCCTTAGCTAGAGACTCTGGATCTCTCACATGTCTCTCCTCTGAAGTTTAGAAGAGATCTCAATAACATCACATTCTGTGCTCAGATTTTTTTTTCTCCTTAGCAGGAGATGCTTGATCTTTCACATTTGTCTGCTTTGAGCTTTAGAAGAGATCTCATCAACATCACACACTTTGCTCAGACTTTTATCCTAAACAAAAGACTCTGATGGTCTCACATTTGTCTCCTTTAAAGCTTTAGAAGAGTGTGTGATTTTGTTGACATCACTTTAAACATTTAAAAGAGACAAATGTGACAGATCCAGAGTCTTTGTTTAGTAAGTGAGCACAGTATGTGATGTTATTGAGATCTTGTTTGAAACTTTAAAGGAGACAAAAACTCTGGGCATAATGTATGAAGATGATGAGATCTCTTCCAAAACTTCTCAGGAGACAAGTTTGAAAAACAGAAGACTCAAGCAAAAAATCTCTATTTGAAGTTAAAATAACCTCATTTAAATTTAAATGATAGTTTCAGTATTTACAAAATTTGTAAAAATTTTAAAGTAACATTTCTCCTAAAATACAATTGAAGACTTTTTGAAGAGGACGTTTGACGTTGACGTGAAGTCACAACTACACCTCAGACAGCTTGAGTTCAATTCCCCTCTAAAGGTACTTTCCTGCTCCGTTCTCATCTGTTCCCAACTGTTCCCTGTCTCTCCTCCTACTGTCCTGACTCCTCCGAAATGTCCTGACTCTCTTAGAAATAAAACATTATTTAAATAGTGTCTTGAAAGAGCAAGACATTAAAGAGATCTCCCATGTTTCTCACAGTCCATTCTCATTTTAGATTCCTTTCTCTCAGAATTTTTTTCATGTCTCAGTTGTGTCTACTTATGACAAATACATGAGAATCACAACTAAGTCTCCTGAGCTTAGAAAGAACAACCTCTGAGCAATAAAATATTTCTGTAATGAAGTCTGGAAAGAGATTGCAGCTAGAAAGTAAAGCGATATTCTATGTTTCTTTCACCACATTCTCAGTTTTGACTCATTGTCTCATGTCATTTTTCATGTCTCATTTGTGTCTACTTTTATTTCTCCTAAGGAATTTTAGGAGAAACATCTGAAATGCTGTTGATGACTACAATGAGAGATATATGAGAATCACAGCTAAGTCTCCTGAGCTTAAGAAGACCAAACTCTGAGCAATACATTTTTCCTCTGGGATTCACCATCTAATATTTAAGTTCTTTTGCACGTTATGTTTATTTAAATATTTAAGTGTCAAACATAAAAGTACTGATCTACAGGGACTTCTACAGAATGTCACATTTTATTATTTACACATAAATGTTTTACCCGCTAAAAAGATCAGCACTTTTGGAGTTCATCCCACTATCTGATGTGAGCATAAGTATTGGAACAGTTGCCTCTCAGGTCTTTCTGAGTGATCAGCTATGTCCTGTTGCATTACTTGTTCAGATATTAAAAGCAGGGAATGTGTCGTATCAGTTATATCCATTTCTTCTGCATTCTGAGTCTTGCATTCAATGATAACACAAACCAGGATGAAGACGAGGGAGCTGACTCTGAGAGAAAAGCATCTAATTGGATGAAGTCAATTAGAGCTATAGAAAAAACAAAGAGCATGGAGAAATCAAGAGTTTGGAGACCACCAGAGACATCAGCAGCCAACAATGACCTGATCAGCTGAGAAAAACAACAGAGGTTGATGACAAGCAAATCATAAAAGCTGTGAAAATGATGGGAAATCTAACGTGTGGAGAAAAAAAAGGAACTGCAAATGATCCTAAGCATACAACCTCAAGGGAGGCAAGGGATCTGCAACAAAATAATAGCTTTTAGTCTTTTACATCTGCCTTAAGTTCAACTGTCCCAATACTTATGCTCACATCAGATAGTAGGATGAACTCTAAAAGTGCTGTCCTTTTTATTTGGTAAAACATGTATGTGTTGAAACAGCTAATAATAAAATGTGACTTTCTGTAGTTTTGTCTCATATTCATCTTTTAATCATATTTGCAAATGTCTTGACTCCACAGCAAACAAAGCAATTTTGTCTTTACTGTTCCAATACTTATATATATATATATATATATATTCCTGCAATGTTGTAAAAATGGGTTATACACTGTAACTCCTAATACTGAATTAGTTAATGCTCATTATCTGGATTGGTCAAATTCATAAACAAATCATATTCATCAACCAGTACACTAAACAATAAGTTTAAAGGAATAAATTGTTAACAGATAAGACATTTCTACTAGAATCAGATGAACTTGCCTTCTTGTTGTCTGGACTGTCACTTTTTCTCTTTTATTTGGTTAGACCCAATTTAATTTCTACTTTCAAGACAGTAGCCCATGGAATAGCCATCATCTCTAAAAGGACAGTAGTTATTTCTGAAGAATTGTATTTGTTTATTTGTTTCTTTGTTTTTAACCTAAACTTTCCGCAAACCTTTTAAAAAACATTTGGCCCCATTGCTATTTTATACCTGCAACACTGAATGACAATGATTTGAATGAAAAACAGAAAGGAGGATTTCACAGAAAACACCCATGCCAAACTAAAATATTATTAGAAGATAATCTTCACAAACTAAAACATAAAAAAAAAAAAAACAAAAAAAAAAAACATTATGTAGCAGGAGTCCCATTTCTTAAAAATTCTTACCCCTGTAAGGTGTGGGTTGGGGTTGAAGCCGCACTGGTTACACACTGTAGTGTGGCACTGTGTACACTTGTTGAAGTTTGGTGTCCCATCAACATTTGTCAGCTCTGTAGTATTGCAAACTGGACAAAGCTTACTGCTAGGCATTGGTGCAATTTGGGGTACTGAGTATGGTGAAGTTGGTGCACTGCCTCTATCAGGAGACACTGACGGTGAGCGGCCTGTTCGACCACTGCTGCTGCTAAAGTCCACCTGGAGGTTGCGTCTGGAGGCATGTTGCCCAGGGCTTTGGGGGGGTCCCATGCCTCCTGATGAAGCTTGAATTTGAGATTGATGTGTAGAAGAAGTCTGGGAATGTCTAGGTCCATCGTGGACTGGCTTTTTGTAAAGGTTTCCACTTGCTTGAATGCCACCCATGCCAAAGTCACCACCTGACCCTCGATCACTACCAGTTCCATAGCCGAGTTTTGGGCTTGATGGTGGGCCTCCCCCTCCAGCCAGCCTAAAGCAAAAGCAAAAAAGGGCAGGAGTGAATGAGAACATTTGATTATTCTGTTGCCCTACCTTTACCTTTGTGACTAGCCTCTTAACATGTCTTAACATGATATTGAAGACTTTACAAATTTTTGGCTAGCATACTTGATCATTTAATTTGCTATTAAGACCTGAGATCCCAAGAGAAAAAAAATAAAAGTCCTAAATATCAAAAAGAAGGAACTAAATTAAGTAGATAAATATTAAGAAATTATAATATATACAGTACACAAAAAATATCCAAATTATTACATTGTAACCCTATTGCTAACAAAACACACAAACAATTTGTATAATTGGAAACACATTTCACATGAATACACATAAGCTGCTTTTCAAATGTCGGGCCAGTGTGAGCCAGTGCTTTCAGCTGGCCAGGCAGGGCTAATAGCCTCAGACCTGTAGCACCGAGCCCAAAATCATGCTGTGTTTCCACCGTCGGGCCAGAAGCTACGCAGCACTTCACTAAAACCTGCCTTTACATGCCTCTTTGGAACAACGTCACTCAATCCAGTCATTTCACCAACAAAGAGAAGTTACTATCAAAAAACTAATCAGAAAAAAAAAATCACTGGAACTGGCGAGATCACAAAAGCAACATGGTAAAAGTGGTCATTTGTTTACATTTTTGTTGCTTACTTAAAGATTTAAACCCAAAAGCATCAATGTTTTACCAGTTTTGCAATAATAAGTGATACATTAATCACAGTGTTGGGAAGGTTACTTTGGAAATGTAATAGGTTACAGATTACAAGTTACTCTATTTAAAATGTAATAAGTAGTGTAACTTTTCAATCACTTTATTAATGTAACTTATTACATTTGATTACTTTTTGATTACTTTTCTAAATTTCTAATATTTTCAACTGTCAATTTTGAAACATTTAAACCAGGCTAAACATTTAAACCAGAGTTAACATTACTGTAGCACTCAGCACTGATTACTGTCAGACTTTCAAAATCCTTCATCACTTTAATTAATACTATAATAAGTAAGGAATAATATACATCTTTATTTTGCGATAACAATTGGCTGGATGTACATTATCCCACTTTTTACACAGCTGCTTGCCACAAAAGTAAATAATTAGACACAAAACACTGATCTGAGTTGAAATATTTGAACGCAAAGTTTTCATGAAGAAATCAGTTGCTAGCAAGCGGCAAGTTCAAACTAAACAGACATTTAAAGGATACAGTGCAGTCATACCATGTTTATTACACAACATTTCCCCAGAGAAATAATAATTACTAGTACTTACAGTACTAGTTTGTTAGTTATTTTATAATCCATTACAGTTGTCACAACTGGTCAAGAGGCAGACAACAGTAGGTTAAGTAGGTCAGTAATCAGGTGACTGTGAGCGTGTGTAGGAGGCTGCCGTGGTTGGTGAGGTGGATGTGGCCGGTGAGTCTGTGACAGCACCCCCCTCCCCCACGCGCATCTCCTGACGCCCATAACCAATGGCGAGGACGACCACGCCCCCCTGGGAGCAGGACGGTCTGGATGGACTTGATGGAACTCGGTGAGGAGCGATGGATCCAGAACATCATCTCTGTCCACCCTTGATCTTTCCTCAGGACCGTACCCTTCCCAGTCTATGAGGTACTGGAGCCGGCCGCCTTGTCGCCGGGAGTCTAGGATCTGTCTGACTCTGTAGATGGTCTCGTTGGGGTCGACTTCGGAAGGGGGGGGTATCTCGTGCTCTGTGGACGGAGGAAGAAGAGGATTAACGAAGGGTTTGAGAAGGGAAACATGGAAGGTAGAGCGGTAGGTAATCCTTTCAGGGGAATGAGCTTGCAGGCTTTGAAGAAGCGATCTACGACAACTAGGATCATGCTGTATCCCTGAGAGGGAGGAAGGTCTGTGGCAAAATCTACCCCCAGATGGGACCAGGGTCGGTGAGGTAGGGGTAGTGGAACCATTTTACCCTCAGGCAGACGGCGTGGTGTGGAGGTGATGGCACAGACCGAACAACCCTTGACGTAGTGGGTGACATCTCGGGCCATGCTGGGCCACCAGTAACAGTTCCGGAGAAGCAAGAGGGTTTGTTGGCTGCCTGGGTGCCCGGATACCGGAGAGGTGTGAACTGAGTACAGAAGGGCCTCCCGGCAGAGCTGGTTCCGAGAAAGTGGCGGCACGGATCTGGTCATCCAAGTCCCATTGTATGGGGCACATGAAGACGGTCGGTGGGAGAATGGGTTCTGGTTCGTCAGGAGTAGGATCTGGTTGGTGAAGATGGGAGAGAGTGTCTGCTTTGAGATTCTTGTGGCCTGGACAGTATGTGACGGTGAGACAGAAACGAGTGAAGGAGAGAGCCCATCGTGCCTGTCTGGGGTTTAGCCGTTTGGCATCATGGAGGTACTGGAGGTTTTTGTGGTCGGTGACTACTTCAGATGGGTGTTGTGATCCTTCCAGCCAGTGCCACCACTCCTCTAGAGCGAGTTTGATGGCTAGTAACTCTCGGTTCCCAACGTCATAGTTTTGCTCTGCCAGGGACAGTTTTTTAGAAAAGCAAGCACATGGATGGAGTACTGGGGGTTCACCCTTCCATTGGGATAAGACCGCGCCCACTCCTAGGGTCGATGCATCTACCTCAATCACGAAGCGGAGCTTTGGGTCGGGATGAGTAAGTGTGGGAGCAGAGCAGAAGGATGACTTCAACAGATGGAAAGTCTTGCAGGCTTCGGGACTCCAGGTGAGGGTTTTGGGTTTCTGTCTCATACATATTCAGTAGCGTCTGTTTCTGTTTATTCTGTCACAGTATACATATCACATTTAGAAAGAATGATAATTTCTATAATTTTCCATCAAAAATACGATGTGAGTAGCAGAGGGAGCTCCCGAACAAAAACCATGATTATGATATTTTATGACATACATGAAGCTAAATATGAAAATCATACAGGAAGGTATAAAGAGAAGAGACATATACAGATAAAAATAAGATAAAATATGTTACTAAATGAATACACAATTGTGAAAGCCTATATGATTTCTATGATTTCTTCAAACGGTTGTATTTACCATGTTTACTATGCTAAAGGTTAGCATGCATCAGAGGTCACGTTAACTGAAAATTGTCCGTCATTGACAGAATTTTTTTTATCAGTGACGGAAAAATCTGAAGGCCATCCGTCAGTTTGACAGATTACACTGAGGGTGATCTATTGTAATTTGTGACTGTATTTACCACCCCTGTCCAGTTGGTGGCGAGTGCGCTCCAGTGTAGCAGCAGATCATGGGATCCAGAACAAAAACAAAACTGTCACAAATGTTTTGCTATGTGTTTGATTACACACAGGCGAGTACCCAGAAGCTACAACAATCTATCATGCCACATTAAAGAGCGCCAAAACGGCGCCCTGGAGGCTGGTGCAGGGCAGACACAGGGCAGAGAGAAGGAAGGCCTCCAGGGCGGGTCAGGGAGCTCGGGGAGCCATGGCAGAGCAGACAGTTCGGGAAGCCATGGCGGGTCAGAGAGCTCAGGGCCTCTGGCCCGACCACTAAGGCCACAGGAATATGCCCCCCCCCCCATATTTTCTGGGGGAAATTTAAAGGTCCACAGGCCAGGAAGAGTTCCGGAGGAGCGGGCTCTGGAGGGCGCTCTGGAGGCGCAGACACTGGAGGGTGCTCAGGAGGTGCGGGCACTGGAGGGCTGGACGGGACCAGCGGAGACGAAGGAGGGCTGGACGGAACCAGCGGAGACGAAGGAGAAGGAGAAGGAGAGAGGATAGGGGCATCAAACCCCAAGGGGAGCGCCAGGTCCATAATGTTGTCAATGTTAATGTGGCTTGCCATATGAGAGACAGCCAGCGGGCTTGAATGCTGAGCGGCGGCCGGCAGGCTTGAGCGCGGAGCGGCGGCCAGCGGGCTTGAGCATGGAGCGGCCGGCGGTCTTGACTCTGGAACGGCCGGTGGGCTGGTTCTGGATTGGGGCCGGACACTCTCCAGACACCGGAGGATCATTTCCCTCCAGCTCAGTCCTGTGGTGTCTGGGAGGTCCACAGGGTGGTTGTAATTCGCCCCAATCCAGAACAGAGAGCTGAGCGTGGCGTCGTGAAGCGCCGACATAGTGGCCAGAACTCCCGGGCGTACTCCATGAATGGGAGATCTCTGCGGGCTAGGGCAGAGAAGCGAGCGGCCATAATTAAACAGGTCTTGCGTTCTGTCGCTGGTAGTCCAAGGCAAGGAAGACGAAGGGAATCAAAACAATAACTTTAATGTAATCAACGGAAAATACAACAGGTAAACAAACAGAACTGATACTAACATCAACGCAAGACAAGGGAACAGAGGAAAATCCAGGGCTTATAAAGATTGGAATGTAATAAGTGGAAACAGAAACAGGTGAGGGGCTAATTAACAATCAAGCTAAACAAGAACAGGAAAATGACCAAATAAGGAAAACAGGAACTAAGGCTGGAGGGAAAACATGGAAACAAAAGTCCAAACCCTAACACCTGCTCCCAGCTCCCTTTTCCAGAATAGGGCTGTGCTTTTACACCTCGTGCCTCAGATACTCTCAAAAAACATCTCTTTGGTTTTGATTATCATGTCTGTCGCACTGAAATCATGCGTTTTAAACCATATTAGTTTAAACGTCTGATATAGAAGCACGCACACAGAAAGCAGCTGTCACACAGCATGTGAGTACTAAACTAAGTTCTGAACTTATGAATGCATCCTGAACACATCCTCCTGAGGTCGCATTTGAAGGCTGCACACGTCATTAAGGATGTCTTTTTTAAGAAAAGGAACCATAATAAAATTGACCGTTATTCCTTGTGAGGTGTAAAATACTATCATTTCTTTTTTACTTTGCAGTTTAATGGTTACTTTTCTTGAATGAGACCTCCCTGATGACATGTGCAGCCTTCTAATGCGGGAACAGAATCCACAGATCAATTTAATTTCACAATAAGAGTCTTTAAACCCAAAAACTTAAAAGAGCAGTGACAGCAGCCCACAAATACAAATGACTTTACTGGAGAAATTATTGTAATGAAATTAACCAGTTTAAACTGTAAAATAAAAAATCTGAATTTTACCTTTTTTGCTGTGTTTAAGATCAAATAAATGCAGCCTTTTTGAACAGAAGAGACCTTTAAAATCATTAAACATTAAAAAATCTTACTGACCTAAAAATCTTTCAACAGCAGTGTATGTACAATATATGATCATCACTTAAATTGATTTAGCAGTGAACAATGTACTTCTGACCCTTTAGATGCTTTTTAACATGTCTGCCTTTGAACTGGAGAAGTTAATAATAATAATAATGGATTTTGACAATGGTGGCCGTTTCTAATCAACTGTATTCTTAAGAAAACTTTTATCATCAAATGATATGAAATACTCGTTGCTTTGGAAGATTCATTTTAAAAGTCAGTGCCCTTCCCTTGAGGAAGACATTATATCACACATTGTCATCATGTAGCAGCATATATAGAGGCCCATCCCTGTAGACTGAAAATCAGCTTGTTCATATCTGAGAATCAATGCCATGGAGCAACAGTCTCAAAAGCATCCACAAATAGAAAAGAGCATTCATACTGACATTAAGGTAGTAAAAAAATGCAAACGACTCAACATTGTGTGCATGGAATTACAGCTACAAGTACAGTACAGTATTTGTGGATTATATTGTGAGCAAATACAGTAATGTTAGATAGGGCAGGAGATCATCAACATTTCACAACATTTGTAATTCTTAATCCAAAGTTGTCTCAAATTATTTCATATCCATAAACACAGACTAAAACTCTAATCTCTTGTGATTTGTGAAATTAATTGCTAAGACTTTTTTTGCAAATCAGTTTGACAGATTCAAAAGACCTCAATTAATCAATTAATCTTTTTTTTTTTTTTTTTTTCCAAATCAGATATCATTATCATTTGGAGCCTCCCTAGGTTCAAGGAGGAACTGTGCCTGTATTACACTGTGTGTAATTTGTAAACTCTTCCCTCATTGTAACAATTCATGGCTACAGGTTTGTAAATTGATTCCTTCAGCAGATTCCCTCATTTAGTACATTCAGATAATTATAATAAATAAATAATCTAAAACAAATTCATGGTAAAATATTATACTAATATTAATCAATCCTAAACCCACTGTGAAAAGCCAATTCTAGACTGATTCAGTAGCTGTTATAAAAAACTAAGAAAAAATTAAAACACAAATAATACTACATGACAACTTGGAATTGGAAGTTGGAAATACTTGGAAGTTACAGAATAAATACACTCTTAGGAAAGAGGTACTACCCTTTTTTTTCTGAGAGTGTAGATTTGTAACCTTACTAATGTACAGGTACTGGCAATGAAAGGGTCTGGAGAAATGCACTAGAGTAAACTCATTAATTTTCTTGTCAAAATTATGAAAAAATCAGTACAGTAATCTTGAGAAAATTAGAATAGTTGCAGTGAAGGTACAGGTAAAAAAAAGACTACAGAGTCATCATGAGCTTTTTCACACTATCTTTCTTCTGTGGACGGACAAAGGTTGACTCCCTTATCTTAGTCTTCCTGAATCTTGAATTTCAAATAAGGCTGCTGCTGTAGCACAGATGCCCTCAGTGATGAAAATGGATTGCAGGTGTGACAAGAAACTGGTCTTTGGAATGAATAAATGCATTAGCTCACAAAGACCTGATTAGCTCACAAAGACCAAATCTTTGTGCAGATCCCACCACTGCACGTGCACATGTATGCCTTCCCATCTAATAAACCTGATTTAACTCATCAGCTCATTAGTAGAGACTGCAAGATTTGTGTGTGACTGATGAGGCAGACATCTCAAATGGTAAGTATTGGGTCATCCCCAGATCAGGCTTGGGATGCACTGATGTTAAAGAATACAATCAGAACTGGCTTGTCCATCAACATAAATGGCATGCCCTCACAAGGGTTTACATACATCAAGCAATTTCTACAGTTAACTATTGGTTGGCTAAAGGATATATATAGCAAAATGGAGAGAGTAGCAACTCACCAAGTCTTAAAAATATTTCATCAGAGAAGTCAAAAATACATGATAGCATCATGTAGTTGCTGCAGATTTGTTGGTTGCACATCCATGATGCGAATTTCTACTGCACCCCAAAGGAGCTTTATTTATAAAGTCAAATCATTATCATTTTCAAGAAACCAGTTTGAGTTGCTTTGAGCTATGTAACAAGATGAATATACTGTTCATCCCTTCATGACCACAGTTGCTCAATTGGTAATAAGGGGTCCAAATTGTGCCAAGAAAATCTCTCACCACCACCAGCCTGAATAACTGATACCAGGAAGGCATTGCAGGATGCATCCATGCTTTTGTGTTGTTTACACCATTCTGACCCTACCATCCGAATGTTGCAGCAGAAATCAAGACTCATCAGACCAGGCAACCTTTTCCCAATCTTCTTTTGTACAGGGAGGCACATCCCAGAAGCAACTGTGGTTGAAAGTTCCGTCATTACTCATAGAGTTCAGTGGATCTTATGGCCATAGTTATCTAATGAGGCTTTCGAGAAACGCACTCCTGGTTTGGTGAGCCTGTGTGAATTGTAGCATGAGTTTCCTGTTCTTATCTAACAGAAGGGGCACCAGGTGTGATGTTTTGTTGCTGCATCTGCTTCAAGGTTCGACAAGATGTGCATTCAGAGATGCTCTTCTGAAAATCTTGGTTGTAAAGAGTGTTTTTTTTTGAGTTGCTGTTGCCTTTCTATCAGCTCAAACCAGTCTGGCCAGCCGCAACCTCTTGCACTAACAAGCCATTTTCGCCCACAGAACTGTTTGCTTTACATCAGCAGTTTCTGAAATACTCAGATCAGTCTTTCTGGCACCAAGAGCCATGTCATGTTCAAAGTTACTTAAATCACCATACTTCCCCATTCTGCACTGAGTTGCTCCTTGTGATTGGCTGATTAGATTTTAACAAGCAGTTGAACAGGTTTACCTAATGAAGTGGTCAGTGTGTGTGTGTGTGTGTGTGTGTGTGTGTGTGTGTGTGTGTGTGTGTGTGTGTATAGTGTTGCATTATTGTATATGGAGCTGCTTGAAATGTCCATGCGTGCTGTGTCTCGTTTAAAAGTTTGCGCCCTGCAGAGGTTGAAACTGTCAGCATATGTCATTTAGAAAAGTAACCATTACAGTGCAAAGTAAGAAAGAAATCACTGTAATTACACTGCATGAGAAATAACAGTCAATTTTATAATGGTTATTTTTCTCAAATGAGACAATTTCAGCGTACGCTGCCAACAAATGCAACCTCCGAATGACGCAACCTTTTGAAGTGGAGTGCACTTTAAAATGGCAGAGAAGAGCTCAGGAAAAATACATTTGAGGAAAACATGCATAGCTAGAAGCGACCTAGAATGTACCTTGGTACTTCTTGAGTCACCCTTGAATATAAAAAGTCTTTGCTGAGCAAACTGCTTTTAGCCAGCTAACGCAAGATGGACCAGACACATAATGCCAGACACATCCTTAAAGGGCCATTCAGTAGTTCTTTAGTTTGATGTTGTTGTTCTTTTGTACTTTTTTTGTACTCATACCACAATGGCACTACCATGGATCGACATGACTATCTCTGAGTTTTATGTAAATTACATTGATACTAGTGAGTTGATACATTGCCTTATACACAATAATTAATTCCCTTTCCTGTCCAGCTAAAAAAGATGTAACTTAAAAAAAAGTTATTTTCTCTGTCAGTAAAATGTTCCACCTTGTAAATGCTATACTGGTGTTTGCTCTCGTTTTTATGTCTTTGTCCTTCTGTCTTTTGGGTTCAGTCCTTTGCTCAGTGGCATGGCTTGGTTTTCTGGGCCCCTTGTAAAGAACAGTAGTAAGTGTGTTTCATTGTCTTATTTTCAGTTTTCACATCACCAACCAACGCTACTACAATACAGGCATCAATGAGTGTGAGGATTATTTCCAACGTTTAGTAGAACAGTGAGTCGTGTCATGGCAAAATACACTGAGGAGAGATTTGTACCAAACAGAATCATAAGCAATTTTGATCTCATGTGAATTTACACTATTCAGATGATTCTTCACAAAAACACTTATCTCTTCCTGTGTAAAATTAGCACCAACCTACTGAACACTCCTCTAAGATTTCACATTTAACAACAGGGTAGTTAAAGACATAAATATAGAGTGGGTCCTTTGACATTTAGTTGACCATCAAAATAAAGTGTAACCAAACTGCTCATTTAAGATGGCTAAATACCCTTTGAAGTGCTCTTCAATTTGACTGCACCTATAATTTCGGACACTTTTTTTCAGAAGCACTTGTTTATTTTCACTGTTTTATTATTACAGTTTTTGACAATCAGCTTTTTGTAAAAACTTTTAAAAGCTTTAAAAGGTATATGACTCATAATGAACAAGTTGTTTCTGTATGTTAAATAAAATGATTACCATTCCCATTTTGGGGAGCCCGTCCCTAGAAGTTTCCTTGTTGTTTACTGTACATTCACACAGTCCACGAATTAAAATAATACCTAATGAGTTGAGAAAGACAGAGCAGCAGAGCTACAGATTCCTCCTCTACAGTTTGGTGCTTGTTTTAACCAACAAAGGGCACTACTCACTTTAGCAGCTTCGACTCATGTTAACATTCATCTTCCTCTACTAATTACTTGCCAATTTTGCAATTGAAAAAGACCACAGGAGCACATCATTGTGTCATCCTGATCAGTTTCAAAGTAAGGCACATAATAACATGAATGTTTCTAACCTTGTATATCAATTACATTTCACTCTGTGCTTGGCTGCTTTTCATTGCTTTCCATGCATGTGAAGAGAAAATGCACAGATGGGGCTTCACACAGAGCATTCCACCTGTCTTTAATCTTTCGTGTCTGTTTGGTCATGTCTAGCTGTTTTTTTGCTAGCATTTAACTTGTTTGTCCTCAGTTAAAAGGCTGCGAGGTCAGGGCCCGTATGCATGAACATACTCAGTACAAAGAGTTGCTCGTAGTGACAAAATTCTCTTAGAAAAGTAGGTGTTTCCCCTTAAATTTAAAGAGAAGATCCTAGTAAAAATAAGTTATTCACGAAGCATCTTAACCCTTAAAAGATCTAGAAGTGTTAGGAGTAGGGAGAAGGACTTTTAAGAGGCTAAAGAGTTTCTTTAGCAGAGAAAAAAAAATATTATTTGTGTGTGTGTGTGTGTGTGAGAGAGAGAGAGAGAGAGAGAGAGAGAGGGAGAGATTAGGGCAAAATAGGAAAAATTAGGCCTGTAATTTCAAAATGAAGGCTTATAATAGACCCTATGTAAAAGCACTCATATTTTTTCTTCTTGGACAAACAATCACAGTCTTTACTTTATATAGAAAGTAATAAAGATTTGGCCTTTTCCTTGCTCAGAGTTGCTCTCGGATTGGTCCTGAATCACTCTTAAGCAAAGATTCCTTTTAAAAAGTAAGATTCCTTCTAAAAATTGTACATTTTTAAGCTATATTAGGAGCTCTCTAAAAGGATTCTTAGAAGCTTTAAGAATACAGGCCCAGGTTCAGAATTATAGATAATAAATGTTGCTATCATTTCTTTTTCCTGCTGCTGCTGCATACATTTCATACGTTACCCCTCTAGATCAGGTATAGGTGGAGCTGGGAAGGTGGAGGGTTTCTAAAAAAGCGAGTCCTCTTTAATGTTACTGGTCTTAATATCTTGGCCTGCTGATAACATTTAGTTGTTATGCTTTCAAATTATATCCCATTTGAATGTACTTATTTGAAGAATAACAACATTTAAAGGGGTCATGAAATGTGTTTTATAATAATTATTTTAGAATGTTTCCCTAAGGTGCACTTATAATCTTAGTATGTTGGGGGTTTTTTTGTTTGTTTGATTTATTTATTTATTTATTTATTTGGTCAAAATGGTCACAATTTTGATATAAATTATATTTTCTACTCTGAAATTAGCCTCTGATTTAAACACCCCTTTTAAAAGGGCATGTCTGCTGTGAAACTTAAATGCAAATGCCCACTGCATTGCTATGATTGGCTAACATTATTACATATGAAATTAGCATTACGTGTGGAACTCTTTTAAAAAAAAAAAAAAAAAAACATTAACTGAGTTTTTACATTAACAGTTGCCAAGATGATGCTTTATTATTAAGCATCATTTATGAATGAATTATTAAGCATAATTTTTTGTGATATTTTCCCACTGGTAATTTATCCTGAAAATGTTTTTTTGTTTTGTTTTTGGCATTTCCATTATCTTGCACTGGTAACATGTCTCCACAAGCTTTCATGGTTGCGGTTGTCAGATTTCAAGAATTTAAATTCTCCAATCCAACACATTCTCACTCTCAACTTGTCACATACTGATGCTTGGTCAAAACACTCAGGGTACCTCTTTAGTGTCACTTTTCATTGTGCATGAGTGCTTTCAGTTGTTTGCCTTATGCATCACATCAAGACATGTGTAATGGTTTGCATGCATTTGTAAAAACAGAAATCATTTTATATGCATTTATACTTTCATAGATATTTTGGAGGACCTAACCCCACTCCTGAACAATATAAAACACATAACAGGCAAATACCAGTACAGTCACAGGTATTTATTGCAAAAACGAACTATAAAAAAAGCAGTATAAAAGTATTACAAACAAGTCACGTTGCATTCCAAGTCTTTTGAAGCCATACAATATCTTTATGCGAAGAACAGAGCAAATCGTAAAGCTTTAATCGCTGAAAATGATCCCGCTCCCGTTCGCTCACATCTCATTAAAAAAGATACTCCAGAACATTAGCATGACGCTATCGGGCATAAAACCCACAAGAGCCAATGGCATTTCACAACCAAAGCTGACGTAACGCTTCTTCTGGCTGCAGTTTTTGAATTTGTGCACAGACTGCACACAGGATCTGAACTTTATGGTTGATGAAGAGTATCTGTCACCGGTATCTTTAGAACACCATCATTTTCTCAACCAGCAACTCTAAGGTAAGTCTGTTCTCACTGTAGAGTATTGCAAAGCTGTATGATGTGTGTTGAAACCTAACTTCATTTTAACAGCTTATAGAAACAGGCAAAAAATGTGGTAAACAATCATGTCCACATAAAATGGAGTCTGCTGTCTAAGTGCTAAACTCTTTGTCACAATCTCCAGCTGGAGTGCCTCTAGAGGGCGCTCCATTCCATACCGTTGCCACTCAATCCCGGACTCCATTTCCCATAACCCCCTGCCTAGGATTAGATTAGACTATTTAAGCTGCACACTCTCACACACTCATAGCTGAGTCTTGTTTAGCTGCTAACGGACATTTCTAAGCTTTTTTCTCGAGCAGACAACTCTTTAGATAGATGCACGAGGACCACTGGATCTGTCGGCGGCGAAGTCTTCTGTAACAACAACTCCTTGTGCGTTTTATTTAGTGAAAGCAGTCTCAAAGTACAAATGGGCAGTGGTCACAATACCAGTACAAACAGTACTGTCAGAGGTAAAACGGTAATCGTGGTCATAGCCAGGCAGAGGATAAGGGAAAGGCAGCAAACCAACAGTAGTCCAGTCTACAACAAAATTCGTAATACTCTTAATGTAGGCTATGCACTATAACACAGCTCCAAGTTCCCTTATAGAAGGCCTGCTCTGGTCAAGACAGGTCACGAAACACACAAGAGATAATTGCATTTCACAACCAAAGCTGATGTAATGCTCCTAAAATGTGACGCTAAAAGGGTCCTGACCAAGCGTCTATATGTGACGAGTTGGGAGTGAGAACGTGTTGCCAAATCAGAGCAAAAATGATGAGCTCTTGGGTCATCACTGTCTGAATATTTCTGAAGATACTACATGTCCATCTCATCCACATCAGAAATCCATTAAACTGCAGCAGTAGATGCGGATGCGTTTTTGCAAATGTGACAAACTAGAATTCATGTGTTTATCGTGTTTTATGGAATGGTGACTTTGGTGTGAAAAATGACTGCTGCAGGATAATGGTCACTTCGTGAGGATGGCCTTGAGTTTTAAGCATGTACCTGTAATGAAAGAAGCTTGTTTGAGCAAAATGTTCATCATCATCATCAACATACTGAGATCCTCAGCTTTGTCCACAGATGCCATCCAGGCCAATGGGTTACCTCAGCTCAACTTGACAGAAGTTTCTTCAGATTAGTGTCATTGAATTCAGTTACAACCTAAAGTCCCAAGGGCTGTTCGGTGGGAAGCCAGCTGACAGCCTCAGAGGGACGTAAACAGAATTTCCGTGGTAGGGAGTGAGATGAAACGTCATTGATGAATATTCAATTGTCTTTGATCTCATCAACAGAGCCTTTGGCTAATATACTGTAATCATCGTCTGTCTCTGCCGAAAGTAGCCAGTCTGTCTAGCTGAGCTCCTGAGTAAGGATGTTATTGTCCAGGCACAATTCAGTTAGAATTAAAACGCAGCAGAGCTTTAGAAAGCTGTGCCTTCAGTTGCATTGTTCAAGAAACATAGAATACATTAGATGAAAATATTCACAGAAGGGCAGTTTACTTCTGCTCTAGCTTGTCTACTACTCTTGGAATTGTGTACTGTTAAGTGGTTTGAATGTTCCTGATTTCTAAGTTGCTTTCGATAAAAGCATCTGCTAAATGACTAAATGTAAATGTCTGGTGGGTCCAGCCATTAGCCTTGCCCAAACACCAGCCCGCTTATTACGCTCCACTTTCCTTTTATGCAGCTTGAGCTGCCATCTCTGTCACATGGTGGGACTACAGTAGCCAGTATCTGTAGAACAACATCATTTTCTTACCAGCAACTCTAAGGTAAGTCTATTCTCTTGGATGTTGTAGAGTATTGCAAAGCTGTATAATGGGTGTCGAAACCTAACTTAGGTATCTTAACTGAGCTTATAGAAACAGGAAAAAAAATGTGGTAAACAATCCTGCGCACATAAAATGGAGTCTGCCTTCTAAGTGCTAAACCCTTACTGCACAGTAGGCTATGCACTATAACACAGCTCAAAGTTGGAGAAGGGCCTGGCTGCAGACATGCACTTGCATTTTCAGACTTGTACTCTCAGACGCCTGCACTTCAGCAAGTTACGTCACTTGCAGTCTATTTTATTTTTTATTTTATTATATTTTTTTATTGAATCTCTCAACATTTTACAACAGTAGCCAGGTGGTGAAGACAAGAAAAAAGATACTAAGAACTAGAACTTCTAATTGTCACCTGCACTCTCTGCTGCCTGTGACGTCACTTGCAATCCACACAAATCTTGCATGTTGCCAATGGAGACAAGATGCTGTGGTGGTTAAACGATTAAAACTACTTTAATAGCATAACGTACAGGGTCCTGCAAGTCATCTGTAGGAAATGAAGACAAAGACCCGCAAATCCGTGACCTCAGAACAGCATAATATGAACGCAATACGCAAGTCTCTCATCAAGCGTTTTCTTCCCGTAGAAAACCATTAACACTTAATATGACTTAATGTATTAAGATACATTAAGTGACATTAAAAGATCAAATTTGATATATAGTTTATTCATTTAATGTACTTCAAAGCAAGCATATAGCCATGATCACAATGCGCAGACTTTCACTTTTATATCTACTTGCCCAGCAAACGCTTAATGTGGCAAAAAGGGCTAAGATGATAAAGACCAAATTCAGTATAAACCTTATTGTTGACAATCTATATACCAGCAGATATGAACGTGCAAAAAGAAATGCATTAAGTGATATTAAAAGGACCAACTCCGTATAGGCCAGCAGACGTGCTCAGAACGCAATGTGTTAAATAGACGTTTTCCTCCCGTAGAAAATCAATATAATAAAACAGATAATGTAGCAAAATGGACAAACACAATGATATAAAAGGGCTGTAGAGATTATTCTATGTGGGAAAATGCAAATAAACGCAGCGTTGCATTTATTTTGGGCTCACCTGCTTGTCTGTAGTTGTTTTAATAATGAAGAGGAGGATTGTGCCACGTTTTACAGAGGAAAACACTTTATGCATACAGATTATAGTAATAAACTGTATATCGAATTTGATCTTTTAATAGCTTAATAATAATCTTAATACATTAAGACATAGCAAGTGTTAATGGTTTTCTACGGGAGGAAAACGCTTTACGAGAGACTTTACGCATTGCGTTCATATTCTGCTGTTCTGTGGCCAAGAATTTGCGGGTCTCGTCTTTATCTTCAACAGATGACTTGCAGGACCATGAACGTTATGCTATTAAATTAGTTTTAACAAATTAATCGTTTAACCACCACAGCTTCTTGTCTCCACTGGCAACACGCACGATTTGTGTAGATTGTTGTGCAAGTGATGATTGTAAGTGACATTGTAATTTAGTTTCTTTTTTCTTGTCTTCACCACCAGGCTACTGCTGTAAAATGTTGAGAGATTCAATTTAAAAAATAATAAATAAATAAAATAAAAAGTAAAAAAACACTGCAAGTGACGTCATTTGTGGAAGTGCAGATGTCTGAGAGTGCAAGTCTGAAAATCCAAGTGCATGTCTGCAGCCAGACCCTATTAGCCAAGTTTCCTTATAGAAGACATGCTTTGATCAAGACACTTATTACAATAAATTTCCACCCAAATCTTAGCACGCCATGTTTGAATGCATGTGAAGGATCTTGAGGGTTTTTTTGGACACAATGATGTTCTTCTATCAGTGTTTATGAATGTTCCATGTTATACATGATATACAGCCTATAGCTTATAGAGAGAGAGAGAGAGAGAGAGAGAGAGAGAGAGAGATTGGAAATCACAGTTTTACACGGTACATGTAACTGTGCTGCTTGCCAATCTCGTTCATGAGAATCATGACGATTTATTATGCATGACTGCTAGAGGCGCCCACTGCAGAAGACATAGAGTCTACAAGTTCTGTCCAGAAAGTATCCCACCACGTAATAAAAAAAGACATTTATCGAAGATTTAAGAAACATGGTACACAGGACAATGACGCCTCAGTCTTCTTCAAAGGCACGTTGGGACCTCACTCAGTTCTCCCAGTATCTCTTCAACTGCAAAAATCTTTGTTGGAATCGCCATATGCTGCCTCGTCATATTTTCCTGAATCTCATCAACAGTACGGAATCTCTTCCCTTTAAAAGGTGATTTTAGTTTTGGGAAAAGCCAGAAGTCACCAAAAAACTCTGCATGAGACGTGATACAGGATGGGCGCATTGTCGTAATGAAGATGCCAATCAGCATAGCTGGGGCTTTTCATATTACATTGCTGGATACTTTCCGGATGCAGCCTCAGCATGTCATTGACCAATCAGAGATTCTTTTTTCACTACCGGTCAAATGTTATTTCTATTTCATGTGGTTATATTACAACATGGACTATGCTCTGTCCTGTGACCTAAATTTTTTGCAGCTATGCTCTGATTGAAAGAACAAACAGACAAAAACTACAAAATCACAATAAAAGCAAACTGCTCACAAACCTTAAAGGTGCACTAAGCAATTTTTGAAAAACGCTTTTGACCACAGTGTCGGACCGAGTCCCAAAACACACTTGTAGCCAATCAGCAGTAAGAGGGGTGTCTTGTAAGGCTAGAGAGAAGAGAGCACTCAATTTGCAATTAGCATGTCGACTACAGATATAGAGAAATGGAAGATAAAAAGAGGAAAATATCGGAGGAACAAAACATTAAAAAGAAGGCTTACGATCAGGCAAGAGGTAGGACCCGTGTAAATACCGGAGCAGCTTTTCAGGTGTGGAAAAAACGCAAGGACCTGGAAGGCCTGGAATCGGACTCCAAGGTTGCATTGTTTCTTCTTGATAGGTGAGTAAAGTTGATTTTGCATTGTTTCACACAACATATCTGTGTTGGGCAAGGGGCAAGGTCCTGCTGGGCTATGGCCATGTTTGTTTTGGTGCTTTCAAATAGCAAAAATTAGTGCACCTTTAAATTCAGGTAATTTAAGATACCATGCAAAATGGCAGAATCTATTATAGCATTCAATATAAATTACACGAATAGCGACAGATCCTCAAAGGTGCAGAAAGGAAGCTATGCTTTGAGTGTGGTGGAATACGAGCGGTCCATCTGATCAATGATATTTTAATTATGCATCTGTAAAATAATTGTTAGAATCTTTATTACCTATTGTCTTCATTTATCCACCTTTTTCCTGAACGCGGAAGTCTCGTCCGTAACGGAAAGATGCTTTACATTTCCCCTCTCTGGTGTTTCTAGTCAAATTAACGTACAGTTTAACCCCACGCACATTTTTACATTTAGTTATATTTAAAAAGTTTCAGTTTAATTAATTCATTCTATCTTTTTACCCCATTTAAACATGGATTTCTATGGAGACCGGAACACGAGAGCACCCAAATGGAAGTTAGAATCCATCATGGAGCGTTCATCGGTTACTCGGGAAAAAGGTGGATACATACAAAAAGTTGACATGCAATGGGAACAGGGAGAAGAATGGGATCCAGAAAAAGCAGATTCGAACTTGTCACATCAAACACTAAATCAGCCGTTCTTACGCTCCATACCACCGGGCAATGGTGGGCAGAATTAGTGTAATTACCCTCTGCCAACAAGGTGGGCTATTCGCACTTAGTGTGAATAGACACTCTGATAAAATACTTATACAGTAAATGCCTCAGATGCAGGATGTTTTCACTCACTAACACAAGCAGACCACAGTGTTTGTTACCATGGCAACTGCTTGCATTTCCGCACTTCAAACCGATTCCAGTGTGTCTCGAAAAGCATCTATACACACCATGTACTATTTAAAAAATAAAAAATGGAAAAGAAAAAAAAAAAAAAGCCTTTTAAACACAGGCTCATATACTGCCTTAAATGGTATAAGTTGCACTGAAAGGATCAGACACACATACACATTACAGTATTACTGCATGACATTCTGATGAACCTGTCAGTGTCTAACAAACTGTACTTAGGCAACTCTTTAACAATTAATTAAATTAAAATTTTCCCCATTTATTCAGGAAAAAATAGCCTGTTTGACAGATTAAAACAGATTCGAGAACACTAGTGCCACACTTCTCAGTTGTATTTGCATAAGAAAAGTCTGGTTCTTGGTAAAGTCAGTTTTGTTTTGTTTTTTTTATTCCATTGTGAACTATGCCAGTATCCCATACTCTATTTTCAGGGCTGATGAGATATTCAAATCCCCTCCGAACCTCTGCCACTGCCTGTCTGCCATTTTCAGATGCTGTATCCAAAATCACCCCGCTATTTCCTACACTCATCCACTTAAAAAAGTAAATAAAAAAAGAGTGAGCAAACTTGGACACTGAGTGCACCGGACAGGGTGCCGCTTTTGCATACTTTATGCTTTCTGTTTATTAATAAAACAAAAAGGCTGACAATGTGGTTGAGCTTGCAGTGCTTATCTTGTAAACACCTGGAGTAACAAAATGATCTGTATTGAAATCTGTCATGGAAAATAGCTTGTACAAACTGCAAGTAATTAGTTTATTAATAAATTAAAGGGGAACTTACACCTGTGTGATTCAGCTGTGGATGCCATCTTCTGGCAAGACAGAAATTAACATCAGTTTTACACTCAGCATTGTGGTGCATTATGGGACTGAATGAGTGGGCCCAGTAGTGTTTCGAAAACCACTACAAAATGTCTGTTCCGTCAAATGAGTACCGCACTATGGGTACGTAGCGAATTTGACACAGCAAGTGTACCTTCCACAGCTTTCACTGGATCTCCATCAAATTTGGCTCAGACCATTCTGGCTGTAATATATCTGAAACTTTATTTGCAAATTGGATGGCACTACAACAGCAAGGTTCTGAGGCTATATCACTGGTGTATTGACATGAAACTTCATGTGCCATTTTAACGATCCATCACAACGATACCATATTCATTTGATGAAAGCATTTATGCTTTATGTTAAAAGCAACTGTATTACATTATAAATAATTAAAATGTAATTAAAATGCCTTATGGAATTATGTTGTTTTATCGTGGTTCCGTAATTGCTTGTTACAGTTTCTAAAAGATTACATTTTCGCATAAGTGAAAGCGTTTGAACTAGTTTCATGGGCCATCACTGAAGCCGAATGGCGGCAAAACTGGAGCGACCAGCATGAATCAAGCAGGCGCGGTGTTTGTGTGTGTGTGTGTTTTTAAGGGATCTAAAGGAAAATCAACAAATCTCCACACAATCCTCGACGGAATAAAAACAGATGTGCTGTGTAGAGAGTGATGGCCGAATCTGAAAACACAAATATCCCATCCTATTCTTAGCATCTTACGCCAGAGATCAGATATAGACTCGAATGTAAATATGAGTCACTCCACCGTCGAGCTCCTGATGAACGGATGAATGAGCTGCTGTGCGTGTATTGCAGTGCTATCAATTCTTCATGTAAAAGCACTTACAGTTGTAGCTACTCTTACCCTCCATCACATACCGACAGCCATTTGCAGAAAGGAAGCAATATTCGCTGTCCGTAATTTCTGAATGAGGATTCTTAGAGAAATCGACTCATGAGCAGATACACTTCAGCAGCCAACAGTAACGTAAAGAATCTTAAGAAATTAAATCATGTGTTTAAAGTCATTTATGTACATAAGTGATGATAGATGGCTGCGTAATTCGCCGCTATATATTCAGCAGGCTTCTATAGCATACGTGCCAAATCTCATAAGGAGCGAATGGCTTGTAATTTCGCGAACAACCAACATCACATATGACGCTGTGTTTGTAATTGTTGGTTGAGAAAATATTCAAACGCGTGACAGTAAGCGCGTGTGAGCACAATTCTCATTCACACGATCGCATACAATTCTCTCTCTCTCTCTCTCTCTCTCTCTCTCTCTCTCAGCATCCTTTTGGTTTCTCAGTTTGTCATCTTGAGGCTCAGGTGTGTCGATCTCTCTGATCTGACTACGTCAGCACAACAGAAACCCTGTCTTTAATACCCCACCGCAGTGCACGGCACACTTATGTTCGTGAACAGAGATCGTAGCCTAGAAACAAGCATCACAGCATCACACCGCGATGCTGAGCATCCTCCGTTCCGCTCGCAATCAATCACACGGCTTCTCGCTGTCAAATCGTAGATCTTATTCGAGGAGTAAAACAAATGCAAGCATGCAGCCTTTTAGCGCGTGCTGTAAAAAAAAATAAATAAATAAAAAATCTGTCAGAAAAACGACCCTCGGTCTTACCTATTCATCCCCGCCCTGGGTTCGAGAGATGCTCCAGCCCCGGCCGCTGCGCCATTTACGGGCTTCATGAGCTGTCCAGAGTTCGGCGGTGCTGAAACCGACATCCCCACCATAGGTGCCCCCTCACCGCCCTCCAGGCTCGCCTCGTTACCCATGTTTGGATCTAGCGAGCAGGCCGATTATGTTATAGACTTATAATAAACTGAACGCAATTATATAAAGATCCGCTCAGCGCCGATCTTCCTCCGCCATCATCACTCTCTCTCTCCTGCGCATTCAGTGCGCTCGAGCTCTGGTGGGAGGGGACACAGATTCAGCAACTACAGGACGCGCACATTCACGCCTCTAATGTATCTAACCCATATATTTATTTATATATGCGCAACATTTACTTCCATTTACATTTACTTTGTGGTGACACGAGAAAAATACCATAAAGAGAGTTCGCGCTCATATTGTGTCACAGAGTCACACTGGTCGTGTTCTGCTTGAAAACTAGAGCAGAAAATCTCACATCTCCTATTAGGCTTTACATGGGGTGTATTACCGCTGGCAATCCACGCAGAAACCTTTTAGTCTTCCTTCTTCAGCGCAGTCACTGTGGTTTACTTATGTACTCTTGAGAATAAACATTGATGGCTCACAGGAGGATATGTCTTTTTCTGTACAAAGCATTAGCTTTCAAACCCTGCACGTCAGTTACCATGTGAAGAGTGGGAACCGACTGAATCCCAGGGTGCTTTCAGCACCATGATGGTGTTGACTGGCACAGCACTTACGTCTAGCCGAGTGCGATAACTCATTTTGTTCACCATGCATAGCACAAACGCACTTTGGAGTGGAAGTGCAGCACATGGAAAGCTTGCAGATTATAGTTAATATAATATAATATAATACAGAGGTTGATATTTAAGGGAATTGCTCTAAAATGGCTTCATAGATTGTCAGTGTTTACCCTTAATTGGCCACAAAAGGACATCCCATCTAAACATAGATGGAAATAAATCATTTAAATAATTTAATTAAACTTAAATTCTAATTATAGATTAAAAATGTTATATATCAGGTATCATTTTTGTTTAGCTCAAGAATATTGACTGATTTGAATGTCTGAAGTAATGTCTGTTAATTTTGCACAATTAAGTCTGATTTTGTAAAGCAAGTGGTGAATCCTTTAACTCTGGTTTAAAGGAGTGATTTATAATTAGGTTCTTGTTAACTTAAGTTTTCCTTTTCGTGTGTGTGTGTGTGTGTGTGTGTGTGTGTGTGTGTGTGACTACCTACATCTAACCATCATGCTACAGTGAGTTTGTCTTGTTGGTACCAGGTTTTGCCCAAGATCTTGTTCTTGCTCTTCATTTAAGGTCTCTATCTTGATGGATATCCTTTTTAATTTTGGGGTGAAATATGACCTGGACATTATTTTATGAGTTGAATCCTATCAGTGGAAGCTCATCAGCCACTGCCTATCCAAGATTTTTGAGGTGGAAAACATAAAAAAGGACGGTTCAATATTAATTTATTTCATTTCTTAGAATGTGAATTTTTTCTTTGTAATTTCATTATTGTAACACCATAAAATATTACTCATTTCAGAACCACTGTTCTTTCTAGTGGTTGAGAAAAAATATACCACAGAGGAGGCTAACCTCCCCATAGTATATCGGTAGTATATTTATGTGAAAATAGCTCCAGCTGAGATCTAGCAGCTACCTTAATTATGAGTTGTGTAAATATTGAATATTTGATTTCCATTAAATATACTAAACTGTTATTTAAGAAGCAGCGGCAAATTAAAAATAAAAGATCTAAGTTAGACATGAAACAGTAATCATCATTATACTGCAGAACATGCTTTTTTACAACAGACATTTAAATAGAGAGGGAGATGGGTTTGTTTTCTTTAATTGATAGATGAATGAAAAAAAAAAGAAAATTAAAATATAATTTTACAGCAGCAAACAATCAAAGTTCATGGTAGGAGATCGCCAGATCACTACAATTTAGTACACATCCTCTATTTAAAACCTACCAGCCTCCTTTGCATCCTATTACCTTTTGGCGTCACATACTTGAAACCCAAAGGTAACAGAAAGTTGTACTCACACAACATTGTAAATAAAACATGACAAAATGTACAAATTGTGAATGTGCACTGGCTAAATAAAAGATGCCTATAATTGTAAAATATGAATCACTGACATTTCTAGGTCAACATTGCTCACAGAATTAGGTCACAGTTAAGGAAGAATGCTTTCCTCTTTAATGCAGGAGTTCTTTCAGACACCACAGTCTACTCCAGCCATCCAGCATATAACATAGACACATAAGGTGGTTACTTACAGATTTCCTTTAACTGGATGTTTTCATCTCAGTGTCAAGCTCAACATCACAAACTCAAATAGTCAACCTAAAAATCCATTTATCAGTATCACAAGAACCCCAGTTTGGGAAGCCCTGGTGGGATATAATGTTAAATGCACTTCACCTTCACATTTCCCCAGTAAGTGACTATTTTATTCTATTCAGTTTTGTATTTGAATTATTAATTTTTTCAGGAATGATTTACTGTTTTTTAAATATAAAAAATTCTAAAATATAAAAATGTAAAATGTTTAATATATATATATATATATATATATATATATATATATATATATAATTTTATTATTATTATTATTATTATTTTACCTAATTTGTTTCATTATATGAGCTCTTGTATTCTGGTTTTCAATTTTGTTTTCTTAGAAAGAAAGACCTTACTTTTCAGACTTTAGTTTTCTGTGAACGAGTGAGACTGCTGCTTGATATAACTAGAAGAACAACACAGTGCAGTGAACACTAACAGTTAAACTATTTTCACTACAAACTTATATTTATGATAGCATAATGAACTTTTTTGTTGCAAAGCTAAAAAAAACTGCAAGCGGATGACACCAGAAGACATTCAAATAGCCACGCCCAGTCTTACAATAAAAATAAGCAGGAAAGATAATAAAAATAAAACATGCAATAATTTTTGTGTTTTTTTCACCTGTTTGTTTCAGGTTTGAATTGGGTCTGCTCTGCTGAAGTGGAATTCTGATTTTATATAAGCTGCTTTGAAACAATGTGTATTGTGTGCAATAAATTTGACCTGACTTGATGCCTTGTCATGTATTTCAAGATGGGATTTGTTGGCAAAATGAGGACACTAAGGATACCAATGTGTCCTCACCAAAGAGATGAGGACACCAATGTTTATCAGTTGTTTCAAAACATTTTGTCAAAACTTAAAAAAAAAAAAAAAAAAAAGGAAAACTAGGTTTTGGCTAAAACATTCCCCTTTGGAGAACACTAAATGCTGCCAAAAACTTTACAGTTTAAGTTGCAAGAAATGTAAATGATGAGTAGTCAATAAAATATATAACCTAGGGTATGATTTTACCCCAAATTTCAAAATACATGACATAAAATGTCCAAAAAGTCCAAATCCACGTTTGAGTGCCGGATTCCAGTTGTTTCTGTGAATTGCACCAATCAGTTTGCTTCTATTTTCTGTAGCTTTCAGCAGCCTGTAAAAAGATCGCACTGATTTCTTGTTTTACCTGTAGTATTTGTCCGGTCAGTCACACTACAGATCTAATCAATGTCATTCTTATGGGAAAATGCCTTTTGCTTGGCTAATCACAGGTTTGAGTACAGCAGCACAGGAATGCAATGCACTTGATTGGACCAACCATTCTGTGTGAATGGAACGACAGCAACCATGTACCTACTCCATATGCAAGTAGGGCATGTAACTCAATACGGGGGCCTCATGATAGAATACAGGGCTCACAGAGCACCGGGTCAAAATTTTGGCTGTTTTGTGTCTTCTTATTTTATGGAATAAGTGGAGTAAAATTCAAGATGCTAAAGAGGAATTCTCAGCAAAAGACATGTTGTTAGCATAAGCTGTTGTCAACAAACTGCTTGAACATGTTTGATGACGGTACACAGACAGAAAAGAGGCAGAGCAGGGAACGGAGTGGAGGGCCGTCGTGAACCCACCTGAAGGGGCCCTGGCCTCAGCATGTGGTATTATGTAAGGCAGCGCTGCTTCTGTTTCCTGGTTTGCGAGTGCATCATTTAGCAGAGCCAATGAGAGCGCACAAATGCAGATCATGCACACCCAGGCGTGCTCAAGGACACACGCTGGATGCGAGGTGCAATGCAAACAGACAGTCAGAGAAAGAGGTTCTGCTGGGAAGCTCAACAGAGAAGTCTATCTGGATCGTGAGTTCTGGTGGCATTTCAGGTGTAGCCGTCCAGCAGACAAACGGTATCAAACACAAAAAGAAGAGGAGGAAAATGGAAGAATGGACATCTTTACCCAGCGGTCTGCCATGTTATTGCTAAATGAATCCTTAACAGGTATGTGACACAAACAAAGCAGCAAAGAGCCTTCAAATGCAATTAAACTAACCTTCTGAACAGAGAAAAATGCAACAGAAACAAACTACAGGTTAAAACGTGACAGAATTCTAGTTAAATATATTAGTTTATTTTAAACAAAGAGGTGTTGTGTAACTCAAGGAGGTCCAGACACGAGATGGATCTTAAAGAGTCTTTGATAGGTCTCCTTATTCTGGTGAATGATCTCTGTGCTTTGATGAAAATCACTATCTACTATTATAAAATCAAAAAGTTGTGATTTCTGCAGTTAAGTGTTTCAAAGAGTTTTGGCCATTTAAATGCTTTTTGCCACTTTTCTGATGCAAACAGAGTTGGTTACGCAATCGTATGAAAGCGGTACAAAAGCATTTGGGCTCCTTTAATCTGATGTTTGTGACCCAGTGCCCTAGTAAATGTTGTTTGTCCCACAGTAACTGAATTAGTGATACACAGATGTGGAGGGAATCCACACAGGCAGAGAAGAGCTAACCAAAAAAAAAAAAAAGTATAAATAAATGTATAAAACATGAAGTTCTGCTTGATTTTCTCAGTTGTCCTTCCTGTGTGATGGGGAGAGTGTAAAATGTACTGGTACTGATAGCCAATAAGAAATGTACATCGTGAATGATCTATCACTACAAAATACATAGGGGTCTAGTAATTACTTTATTTCAGAGTAAAGATAATCTGTAATCTAGTCAATCATGTAATCTAGTCAGACATATTTGCATTGTGGGAGTTGGTTTTCAGGATTTTGCACCTTGAGCAAAGAAGGTGTTATGCAATTAACATAAAAAAAAAAAAAATGAAATCAAGCATTAGAATAGCACAGGCTTAACAAATGTGTTTGGGACAGTTGCATTATCATAAAATATTACTCATTGTGCATAACGGTGAGGGATGCATTCTGGAATATTGTTTGTTTCTGCATTCTGAGATTTTTGTGTGGATTTCAGAAATTGCAGTTGTGTGTAAAATTGCATAAATTGTGATTTAAGTGCAGTGAGAGACTCAAGTTCATAGGCCAATGTATTCCCTAAGGTGCATTTTAGCATGGGAATGTAAGTTATAGGGTTATGCTATGTCAACTCAACTGAAGGTCCCAGGCTTAAATTTTTGATTTTGTCAATATTTTTTTGAAGAAAGGATACACACGTATTGTGATGAAAGCCAAAATACTGGTCGCAAGTTCCGTCATTACCAACAGAGTTCAACAGAACTTGCAACCATAGTTAGCTAACAATGCTTTTGGTAAACTGAGTTCCGGTTTCTATGAAGCCCCTCCTTTCAAAAAGCCCGGAGTGCTCTGATTGGCCAGCAGACCCAATGTGTTGTGATTGGGCAAACACCTCAATGCGTCAGAAATGTAACGCCCCTCACCCTTTCAAGATTTTAAAGGGCTTTCAAATTGATCAACTTTGCAAGCAGCTTGAGCAAAACCTTTATACAGTTCCAAGTTTTTATTTTGCAACTCTCTTACCCTTCAGATACAAAGTATAACCATAAAAAGTGCTGTACTCAAGCAAATGTTTAGGTTGTACTGCTCAGGAACACCATTAAAAAAACATCTTCACCACTGATTCCTAATTTCATCTGTTTTCAGAAGACCAAACAAAAGGGGGATGTTTTGCATCAAAACATACAGCATCTCCACAACATGGCAAGAACCGTACATTTGCTTGAAGCCTCAACTTCTTTGCGTATGTCTTTGGGTAGGCATTACGCTACTATTCAGTGTTGCTAGGGTTGCGGTTTTCCTGCACAATTGGGCTATTTTAAAATTGCAGTTGCGGGAAAAATGACCATGACCACCAAAAAGTTCATCTGTAAAAAAACTTTAAATACATCCTTTTTTGAATGTGTGTTGATCCTTGGAATGAATACCTGGCAACCCAAGAACCACTGAAGAGAGCGAGTGAAGATGAGATGGTATGAGAGGCATGTTTTATGTAACCTTCACAAGTTAGAAGTTATGCGAGTTTCAACCTACATAGGAAATTTTAAGTCAGGTTAATTGAGGTTAATTGTACAATGATGTTTGTGTGCACACAACACAAGAGTATGTAAAGAGTATAGGCTTTTATAATGGTAAACAATCCAGTAAATATCAGGGGGGGGTTATTTATTGCATGGAGGTGTGAATAATCTACAGCATGTTAAAAGAAGTGGGGAAGTAATTAGACAATAAATGTTCAAAAATAAATAAATACATTGGTATCTGAAAAATGTTTATTTTTAAGGCCCTTTATGGGAATCCTGCAGCTGTCAACTGATACTGGACTGGGGAAAATTTTGGCTAGTTTTACTTTTGGACATTTTTCTAGGGCCTGGCAACCCTGCTCATATTTCAAATTTTGGTGTGGATGTTTGCAGAAGTAATATCTGGACTTCAGCCGATGTGTTTTAGGAAGGTCTGGTACAGTGTTCTCCATCAGATAGAATAAATCCTTCTTGTGAGAGACTAAAAGTTGCTGGTGTGGCAGTCATTAAAGAATGGCTTAGTTCTACGTGAGTCACACATTAACTCAAGATTATATGTGCATTAACCAAGCAATAATTATTCTCTCCCTTACAACCTTATCTTATTTACACTAAGCAGGTAACGTGTGGCAAAAACTTCAGTTTAGCTTACCTGTCGAGAAGAAACTCCGCAAGTTCTCTGTTTCGATTGAAAGCCACACATTCCGTCAAATTCCTCCATCTTGTAAAGGTACCACCAATTTTTACTTTTGTTTTACCCCCTTGTTTGCCTCAGCCTGGTACAGTAGCCGAGCCCCAAACTCAGCCCTCTACAGGAACAAATTTTGGCTTAAACAACTGTGCACTGACTCTGAATTTCTTTTCCAGTGCAACTTGTCAGCCATTTTCCCACACCAGCTATCCCTCACTGTCTCAGCCTGCTACAATGGCCACACCCCAAACTCAGCCTGATCAGTTCCTCAATCTGCTAGCTATCACATCATCATTAGAAGGCACAAGCTGATTGGTCTCAAATGCATCTGCAGAAATTGAGCTTGCTGCTAAACATTTAAATGTTTAAACAAGTCTTGCTGAAATTCTGAGCATCTTACAATAAGTGAACAGTCTTTCATTATTCCAAATGGCTCACATGTTGTGTGGTCTGGATGGTTCAAGCAGGGATTTGTACTGCATTTATTGGTAGACTATTGCAGGTGACACCAACGCACCTGTGCGCGGCAGCAGTTATGCAGCAGCTACTGTGTCATCAGTGTAAATGTGCATATATTCAAGTCAAAATACTTCTTTGCATTCACAATGTATTTTTGACTTAAATTCATATACATAACTTCTGGATATTGAATTCATAAAAGTCACTTTTAAGGAAAGTCAGTTCACCTGACGCCCTTGTTTGCAACTCCTCCAGGCAGCTATTTAATACATGCATGACCAAGTTCTATCTACTTTAACTGGGAAATACTAAAATTAGGGAAATGCTTGAAAGACTCACATTTAAACAGCATTTTTCAAATTGGCATTAAATATGTCTTGAACTATATTATCGATGTTGTTTCATTCTTCTCGAATAGTGTTCTAGAAAAAAATCAGGTTGGTCCAGCAATGCACATGTGTGGTCCTAATTGCAAAGTTCCAGTTTCTATGAAGACCGGAGCATCTAAGGGCGGCAGCAGTGATGTGACGACTTTTGCCAGTTGCTGACTGGCTATTTTGGCAGAAAGTATTCTGCCACATTTGTCTTTTTCTATTGCAGTTTCTATTTATGCACAGTACTATAAAATGTACAATGTTAAATGTTATGAGATGTACATATTTAATACAAGTAAAGTGGAAAACATTTTGTCTACTTCTCATGTCTTAGTGGTAAATCTGCTGATTTTGGGGAGCTATATTCTCCTCTCCAGTCTTGTTTACTGCTATCCCATGTTTGGGGATATATGCATCAGGTTTACCAGGTTTTCACAACAAAACCCGCCTAATTGCTACTCAAAACTAGCCCAAATAGTAGCCCAATGGTGTTTTGAGGGGGAAGGGGTGGGGGGGTCAAAATGCTCAAATTAGCATTCCAGGGGCTAAATATTACATTACTGGGGTCACTTCAACCCGCAAACATGAAAAACAACCCGCGGCAACAGTGTTAAAGTAGCCCGATTCCGCGGGAAAACTGTCGACTTGGCAACACTGATATGCATGCCCATTCATGCAGTAGCTTGTTTTACAAACTGCATTTATCAACCCTGTTCCTGGAGATCTACCTTCCTGCAGAGTTCAGCTCCAACCCTGATCAAACATACCTGAACCAACTAATTAGGATCTGAAGGAGCACTTGATAATTACAGACAGGTGTGTTTGATCAGGGTTGGAACTAAACTCTCCAGGAACAGGGTTGGGCACCCCTGGTTTAGGGGTAATTTCGTGCGTGCTGTTTGTGTGGCGGCACAGTCTGTACTTGCTCTGCACCAACTATTTTAACAGCTGTCTAAACTCTAGATGGCGCAGGGTGGTGGGTTCTTCAATCTGCTACCTATCACATTATCATTAATGTCACATTATCATTTGTCTGTTGCATCTGCAGCAATGAGCTTGTTTCTTCACATTTAAATAGTTTAGATTTTGTGTTTGATGTAAGTAAGTCTTGTTGCACACTATCAGAAACCCTCTTCCTCAATAAAATATATGAAAAAAAATGCACCCGTTTGCCATCCTTTGTTTTTGTGTTTGTTTTGTGGTAGGCATCCTCCTCGGTGGCCGGAAAAAAAAAAAAAAACCCTAGCAACTCCAGTTCCCACAATGCCCTTCTCCACAGACACCAATTGCAGTCTGCAGTCAGCTTTCCTATCAACTACCTCTGAAAAGTAGTTGTTTTTGTGCATTGACATTCCCATTGTGATTCCCAGCATTAACAGTTCGACAAGGTCAAAAGGCCAAAATTAAGGCAGGTGAGAGCAACCATGCCATCAGAGAAACCAAAGGTAATCTTCGTTCCCATCTTTTACTGTTATACACTCACCTCCAAGTGTATGTGTTTTTTATTCTAATTTCTGATCATATATACAGACCTGTGATGGCCGAATCTTTGCTGTTCGTACTGAACATGCATCTTTGAAATTCCTGCAGAGCTGTTAATTAGCTAATATTATTATGTGGAGTTTTCATGTCTACAAATCCAGTTTCTTTCTCTCTTCCAGAGGTGTCACAACTGTTGGACAAAACATCTCAGTAGGAACACCACTGACTGAGTTCCAAAGGTTGGAGCCCTTGCTGGTGTGAGCTGGCCACTTTCCCCAGACAGTTGAGAGATGGAAAATAAGCTCTCAAAATGCCGTTCTCAAGTGCTACATCCAACGTAAACCCCCACCCCCTTTTTTTTTTTGTGTATTATAGTACCTCCATCATTCCTCTCAACATACCAGCAACCCATATACATGCATCGTCCTTCCCATTCTCATTCTTTCAGATGGTTCTGTGAGTAATGTTCAGAATTTACTACAAAGGGGAGCTAAGCACATATTGCCATTCTTAAAGGAAAAGGAGTATCATAAGTTAACTGCTGTCCTGATTTTGACAATTGTGTATCCTTTGACTCATACAAATCTCAACTCCATTCCAACCAGGTACAACGCAGACAACACACATATGAGTGTGTTCCCTTTCATAAGTTCACTTCAATGCTGCGTCAGTATCTGTAGTCAAGTAACACCCACGTGTGGTACGATTGTTTAAAACCCATACAGACACATCAATTCATTGGCTGATGTTCCTCAAGGGGTATCGTGTCACTACCCCTACACTAGGAAGCACCTATACCATCACCCCTCAGATATTTTCTTCTTCAAGAAGTGATTTCTTCACTAAACTTAAAAGCCTATTTCAGGTCTTTGTCCAAGGAGATACACTTAATGAAGCAACACATAATTAATTTTTATCCCTCATATCTCAGGTTGTGGTTGGAGACTCTGCAAGCTCTCTCCACAATGGATTGTCAGGTGGCTATACCACCTTAACAAGGCTCAAAGAGCCGTAGTGCCTCTCTCTGTCCAATTGGCAGCATGGAAACTTCTGTCAGATGTGTCATCTTACGACCATTCTCCAAACCTTCCAATTTTGGCTCCTGCCATTAGGTAGGAAATTCTATAGCTCTTTAAGAAAGGAGACAAGGGCCTATTATTTTCTGATGCCAAAAAGGATGGGGTCTGTGCTCCATTTTTGACTTGTAACCCAAAGATTGCTGGTTTGAGTCTTGGTACTGGCAGGGGTTGTAGATTGGGGGAGTGAATGTACAGCACTCTCTTCCACCTTCAATACCAAGACTTGAGTTGAGACCCTTGAGCAAGACACCGAACCCCCAACTGCTCCCCTGGCACAGTTTTAGTAATGCAGGTACATGTCATAGTGCAGATCCAACTGGGAGATTGGATTATCATAGTGGATCTGAAGGATGCTTATTTCCACATTCAGATTCCCTAAAGCACAGGAAGTTCACTTTCGGGGTTCACTTTTTTTTGTCAGGTTCACTTTCGGAAGCAAAGCAAAGAGTGCTTCTGTTTGGCCTGACCTTAGCGTCTTGCCACATTTATGAAGTGCATAGATGCTGCTCTGGCTCCTTTGTGACTCCAGGGCGTATGTGTAGTAAATTACAGCAATTGTCTGATTTCAGTTCAGTTTGAGGAGTCAGAAAGTGAGCATTTTTCTTGATCATCTGCAAAGACTGGGACTAAAAATGAATTCCTGGAAGGTCTCCTGTTGAGGCAGCAGACTGTTTCTAGTGGTACAGATTCACACTCTATCCAGGCACGGTTGTCTATCGTTCTGCACATGTCTGTAACACATGAGAACAGGGCAACTGTAAATCTGGGTCTGTTTCACAGACTCTTTGGTCTTACGGCAGCTGCTTCACTGGTGGTTCTGCTGGGCTTGTTTCATATGAGCCTTAGTAATCCTGAAGACACTGATTAGCTTGTTCAGGTGTGTTTGACAAGGGTTGAAGCTAAACTCCGCAGGACAGTGGCTCTCTAGGACCGAACTTGTCTGCCCCTGCTTTAAAGTATGGACACTCATTCATTTGGACACTCGTCATATGGAAACATGATCGGCTGGAGTGCAGTCTACAAGCCTACGCAGTCTGGAAAGATGAACATCTCTCGAGGCACATAATTGCCTGGAGATGTTGGCAGTCTTACTTGCATTTAGCTGTTTTTTTTCCCAGTCATTCTCAACTGCCACTTTTTTTTTTTAGGACGAATAGTATGACGTTTCATCCTGCATAAATTGTCAGGGGGAGTGCATTTGTGCCATATGTGGGCACTAGAGATGCGCGGATGAGCTCAAACGACACCCGAATCCGCAGCTTCAAATAAATTATCTGCCCGCCACCAAGCCGCACCTATATTTTTCTCTGATTTAGATAACCGCACCCAACCCGCACCCGATCGTCATTTACAATTATTCTAATTCTTAGTTTTGCATGATGATATGATGAGTGGATGGTTCATTTTTAACAGCAGATTGATTCAGCTGATCTGCACATTGCTGCACACTTATATAAGCTTAATCGTTCATGCCTTCAAGCCAAATCCGCGCTAAAAAGAATAACGTTAACTGACATCTGGACGTGACTCTCCGCAATCTTTGATGAAATCTGTTGGGTGATTGAACGCCTACTGGATCCTTGAACAAAAGTTTACAGGGGTTCACCCAGTTTAAGAAATTTCTGATATTTTTTTCATTTTTAAGGTATTGTTTTTGTTATAATGTACTGATTCAAATTAGTAATCAATAAAAATGATTAATTTTACTATTCTGCAAATCTGGTGCGGGCGCGGACGGAGCAGGCGTGGTCATCAAACATATTTCAAAGGAAGCCGGCGCCACGGTCCTTACCGTCTTTACTATGTGTTTTGAGCGAATATTTACATTTATTCACACAGGATTGAATTAGAAATGGTGGCATGTCATGATTTTGGCTAATGCAGGACACTACTGAATGATGCGCATCAGAGGGGATTTAGAAGCGGGTATAAGCAAAGCCGACTGATAAAGAAATGGGTATACACAGGTACTGCACTACACCACTGCACATTACCCTACTCGACAGCATTAACACAGGCGTAACTCCCTTCAAACTTTGTCTGGAATGTCTTTTTTTCTGTCACAACTTTTCAAACAGGCCAACACACAAACAGACGCACACACAAAAATGAAATCGTTTGCCTGAAAAAAGTATTTAAAACAGCTTCATATTTTAGAAAATGTGGTTAATGTAGTTAATATCATTATTGATTTATCTTATCCACCCGCAAATAATCAGAAAGAATTTTTTAATTACCCGACCCGCGGATTATCCGCAGCGCCCGCGGATATAACCGCCATGCGCGCATCACTAGTGGGCACAAAACAAGTTTCTGTTGCTGAGGGCAGTGCACATCCCAGGTGCTGTCAATCTGGAAACACATTTTCTCTCGAGGCACAGGCTGTGGCCCAGAGAATGGAGGTTGCACCCTCAGAGCACAAGTCTGATTCGAGTGAAGTGCTCAGTGTCCTCTTTGGTTCTCTCTGTCATATCCAACACCTCTTGGTATAGATGCATAGTTGGGGTTGTGCTTTTATGCCTTTCCACCAATCAAACTGATCTTATCAGTTCTGGTGAGGGTACAGAAGGACTATCTCAAGTTTGGCTCTCAATCTTTTTTTGTTTGTTTGTTTGTTTGTTTTTTTACCTGGAGGCACCTCTTTGGGCGATCCTGGTCGAAATCGACCCGTTGTTTCAGGTTCATGGCCCTGGCTGGAATCCTCAACTGAGAATGCAGAAACTTTAGATTTGACCCACAAACAGGGCTCTTGAGTCGACCTAGTCTTTCTTCTGGAATTAAGGGGGCCATTTTGAGTGTTAGGACTCTCTCCACTAGAAGGTTGTATGCACTGATATGGAGAGTATTCCTGTCAGTGAAGGAGTTCTTGCTGAGCGCGGTGAAGTTACTTGTATCTCATTTTATGCACAGGATGAGATGATTGACACCTTTCTGTACTGTCAGTGTGCCTTCAAGGAACCTATCTGTGGTCCTAGAAGACTTTGACAGGTCCTCTGTTTGATCAATTAGTGTCAGCCATTGAGAGGGTTCTGAAAGTTGTTTCTTATATCTCTCAAACACCATGGTGACCCAACAGTAAGTTTGCACAAGGATTTTACCTTTGGTTTGTTAAGGTCTTTTTCTGATCTAAATTATATTAGGCTATATGTACTTTGTTTCCACTACTTTCCACTCTTAAGTGATGTCATTTTCTCCTCCATCTTTTGCATCACAGGAAAATAAGAGACTACAGCGGCTTTGGACTGTGAGGGCTTTGAGGATTTGCAAAGACCGCTTGAGCTAGTGGCATAAAGCTGATCAGTTACTTCTTTGCTTTGGTGGCTGCCATACAGCACTATTGGCCATGAAACAGATAATGTTGCATTGGGTGTGATGACTGGTGAGATGTAATCACTATGGACTATAAGGAGTGGTTGAATTGTAAAAAAAAAAAAAAGAGTTCAAGGGGGATGGTGGGGTGGGGGTATCCTGTGATTGCAAATGATCACAAAGTTTGTCCAATTTTTTAAACACATTTTTATTTAACAAAAAAAATTAAGCTTTATTGAGTGAACTTATGAGCAGTTTTCCTTGTGGGACCTGAAATGCCCAACTTTTTACCCTTTTTACCTGCTTTTGGACTCTCACACATAGTAAAGCACAATAACTTTATAATATTAAACTCTAATCAATGAAACACCATACCTTATTATGTTGTCTTTTTCTTTTAAAGAACGTCAGAAGTTGCAGAAGTCGCTAAAAACGAGCTCTGATTGGCCAATCACCGTTATTTAGTTTATAAATTATTATACATAGAGAATTTTATCATTTAATTTGCACGATAGGTTTTAAATAATACACAGCTTTTTTAATCTAAAGGGGATGGTGGTTTTACAGAGGGGATGCTTTTTGTCATTTTTTTCAACAAGGGGGATGCCATCCCCCCCGAACTACTAGTTACCTTCCTCTTAAGCATAGTTCAGACAACACGACTTTAAAAGGTCAGCAGATCGCTGTGCTGTCTGTCTTGAAGTCGTTGTGGCGACAGAGGGTCACACACTACACGAGCTGACAACAACTCTGTTATCCAGTGACTCTATCCGGTACGCAACCCACGTTTTGTCATGGAAATACACACAAGAAGTGGAACAGGAACGATGTGAAATAACAAGGGAAGTAGTTTTTTTTTTTTTGCAATGATCTGTTCTGAAAATTTGCTCCAGTTTTTGTTTCTACACTTTTCTTAAAGCCAAAAGTACAGAAAACTATTTTTCTTTCTGTGACCTCAACCCATGCCTTGCTCTCTCATTGGCTGTAGCTCGTCGCACACCTGACGCCACGGGATGTCGACTGGTTCAGATATTTAGCATGCTAGATGTTTGTTTGGCGCCAGCGAGCCTTCTGATGCGCCGTTGAGTAGTTCACATAAATATTGCTGAGCGCTGATCACCCGCTGATTTGCCCCTGACCCCATGTTGGCGAGTTCATTGACTTGCAAATCGGGCTTAAAATCCTGTAGTGTGAACTTGGCATTAGGCACTGCTTAAGGAACTTCTTTAGAGGACATCTGTGGTCCTCTCTGTACACATTTGTCAAATTTGACAATTCTGGGTATGGATTTGACTCCTGGTTCCCAGTTGTCATTTTTATCCTTTCAGTGTTGAAGTGAACCTATGAAAGGGAATGTCTTGCCATACTCCTGATTTCAGCTATGCTTTTTTTCATAGAAATCTGGTTGGTGTTTAAAGCTGCTACAGTATAAAAACAGTGCTGACTTATTAAAGACTGCTATTATACAATTTTATTGTAATAATAACATTTTTAAAATAATAATTTGTTGTATTGTTATTAGTGTTATTAAAATGTTTTGTTTTTGTGCTATGTTGTTTGTCAACTTTTTTTTTTGTTTTCAGTGACATTTTCACCCTGGCTCAAATAAATGTATGATGCATCTTTTTTGTAACAAGCACTCAATTGTAAAGATCACCTTGCTGTTCAGTTTCAATGATTACTGAAGAGTCCTCAATCATCATAAGTGCATCAGTGTCAGACGTTATGGGGTGATCTCATTAAGAAATTATGAGAGGGGGGCAAATGAACTACAGGCCCTACAATGACGCCTTCACCCTCAATGGTTACCGTAATGATAAAAATCAAATTTTCATTATAGTAATACAACAGTATTTCAGTTGACTTTGTAATAGGTTTTTGGTTAGTCTTTTTTTCTAGTTAACTGCCTAAATATCATTGAAACAAATTTCTATTTTGTCTTACTGCACTGACAGTACTGTGATTTGAATAACAACCCAGGCACACCGATAAACTGATACAGACTTCTGGGTAGGGAAGGTAACATTTGGTCAAGGTTGTGCTAAAGGGGGATCCACAAGTTACTAAATCCAAGAGTTCATTTACTTTTACATTTACCCTGCACAATGAATGATTACTAAATCTATCAAAAAATAAATAAATAAATAATAATAATAATAATTATACATTTGTTTGCATGTTATTATTTTAGTCAGATTGTGTTAAATTAAGATTGTGTCTATGATTGTTAAATTAAAATCAAACTACATTTTATGAGTAAACAATTCAGAATGGTTCACAAACGTTTTCTTGCCACTGCATCAGCATGTAACTTAGCAATTTATTGAATTATATTTAGTGAACTTAGTAAATATACTTTTTAAAAATAAAAAAATACTCAAGATGATAAGATTACAAACTAGACCACAGCCTGTTAGGTCTTATTTTTTTCTTCTTTCAGGGTGTTTTCTGCATTTTTTCTAGATAGAACAGTGAAGAATAACAGGAAACTAGTGGAAGAGAGGGGGGGGGGGGGGGGGGGGGGGGTCAGGAAAGATCCACGAGGTGGGATTCGAAGGACAGCTGAAGCGCAACTGCACCATGTGTCGGCGTGCTGCCCACAAAGCTATTGGTGCCGACAGCTTTTCATACTCAAAAATGTAGTAAACGACTTTTGAAACTCATCTACTTGGGCACAACTAAAAAAATAATGTAGCTACTTGCTTCTTAATATTGTTTTTTTTTTTTTTTAATGCCTAATGTTGGTTGAATTATGCATTTTATTGTTTGTTTATATCAATACATTTAAACAAATCAATGTATAATAATAATAATAATAATATCTACATATTTTACATTCACAATTATAAATTGTTTGCCTCTTGTGAGAATACCATCTCCCACCCAAAGCACAATAACTGGGTTGGGTCTTTGTCTTGGTTTAGGCGATTAAACTCATGATTTGTCCAAGAACGGTTAATTCTCACCGTTGCCAGTGTGGAGTTAAGAGTCTCTCTAACAAGTCTCTCTTCTTAAGTGTATAAGCAAAAATCCCTTTTAATAAAAAAAAAGGGTTTATCCTGGACTACATTATTGTATATACTGTTGCAAGAATTGGCATCTACTAACAAGTAAAATTCACTCCGTAGACACATTTTCAGCTGATAAGAAACATCTCTGGTCTTTACGACGGCTGTGCATCATATGAGCAGTTTTCCTGCTCATCAGATGGTGCTTTTGTTGACGCTTTGAATCTTTTTCCCATTACAATCAGGTGAAGGCATCAGAGTGTCCTGAGTCTTCACAACTTTGTATGAATTGATTTGGGTGAAAAGTCTGCTTGCTATAAATCGCCTATATATTTTTTAAAAAACCCAAACTGCACATTTTGTCTCACTTGTCGCACACAGGGTTGCAGTTTCTACTGATAAGTTGAATCAGGTGAGACAGAAGACGGACACAAACTATGCAAAGATCTCCAGGACACATTTTTTTCAAAAAATTGTTACGGAGATCATTTCCATTTCCATTTCGTGCTAAAGAGCACCACAGGACTACGTCTATTTTTGTTAATACAATAAGTGAGGGGAAATTTTAGCATTTAGACAAAAATGAAGCCCAAAGGACTTTAAATCAAGGGGAGTGGATTAAATGCAAGACATACAGGCAGATACAGAAACTACAACAGGCTAACAGGTTTAAGTCAAACTGAGGGTGAAAGTAATAACTGAATAGTAGTATTTTCAGATGCACGGTGAACAGTTTGATGACAGTGACTGCTTTGTAAATCTGAGGGATATCACTCAAAATGATTAAAAAAAATAAAACAATTGACTCTGTTTTATTGTAATAACATGTATAGTAAAAATATTTTTAATACATTTTGTACACAATGTTGCCTTAGATCTTTACTTTTGGAAAGGCATGAACAAAAAAATTAAACCACAAAGTAAATGGAGGCTGTACACAGATGCTTAAAAATGTTTAACTTCATGTGAAATGCAGTTTAAGAAGCAAACCGGTGCATCTACGAGTGCAACTGTTAACTTCCTCCTAAAGTGAAGCAAACGCCGCTGCCGATCTGAGCACAGGTCAGAGGTACCACGGGCCTTCAGTCCTTTAAGTGAATTTAGAAATCAACGGAAATTATTGCTCAGTAATTGTGGTGCAACATCTCAATCCAATCAGTCAGCCGACAAAAGGGGCCTTAAAAGCGCTTTCTTGTAAAACGAAACAGGCAATGGCTAACAAAACTACCATTCAAAAAGCAAAAATGGATAAACTAAATGTCTAAGCAACTAGATTTTCAGATGTTTAGATTAAATCAAACTCAAGAGATCACATGAGGAGTGGCGGGCAGGTCAAAGGTCGACAGCATACGTACATCCAGACGTACATATGTGCGCATGCAAACAGTGTATCCAGTGTCCAGTGGATCAGAGCTACCCACGACTCCTCTAGACAGTGGTCAACCAACACAACAAAACACGCTAATGTATGAACGCACGACGGGCGCACCTGTGCGAAGTGACGAAAGGACGCCACCCTCTCGAAAGCCATCAGTACGAGCTCTTTAAAAATGATCAGATATTCGAAGAGGGCAACGCTGTGTAAAGAAACAATCATCAGACAAATTACATTCGTTTTATACGAGACGCCCTCATATAAAACCATGTTTGTTGACAATTTTCCAGCAAGTCCGTAGATGTCAATTTCGGGGCTGCGTGCACACGAACCATCCACACCACGACCCGACGCTCATCAGCTGCAATGACCTTTTTCTTTCAGATCACCGAGGTTTAAGACTGGCTGAGCACTTCCACCGTGCTTCCGCGCAGGATCACTCGTTCAGGGAAAGGATGATGTCATCTTCCAGGTCCGAGTTATCAGAGCTGTCCGCTACAGGGATAAGAGAACATCATTTCAGACAGCACAGGGAAAAAAAAAAAAAAAAAAAAAAGAAAAAGAAAATGAATGACAATAATGAAAGAAAAAGAGGAAAAAGAACATGCAAGAAATCACACACAAACGCGACAGGGAAATTATGTCATAAACATTCGGTCACAGCCAACAGCAAACAGCTGCTGATACTATATAATCTGTCAATGTCAAAGTCCGCTCTCATAATTGATTACAATCTGTGCCTGTCATCACCTGCTAGAGGCCAAAAGTGAAGAAAGAATGGATATGATCTCAACAGCACTGTACTCAACTGCTTTATCAGGCCACATAAACCGCAAATCAAAATCTAACAAAGGGGCTGCATGTTTGTTTTAGCTTCAACATTTTCAGCCACAATGCTTTGGGAGAAGTTGCATCTCTAAATTTATTCACAGGATTTCCATATGCTGAGAGAGTTTAGCATCACAACACTACTGGTTGACCACTATAATCGCACAAAACTTTAAAGGGGTCATCAGATGCCCATTTTCCACAAGTTGATATGATTCTTTAGGGTGTTAATGAAAAGTCTATAATATACTTTGGTTAAAAATTCTCAATGGTTGTGCTGAAAAAAAAAAAAAAAAAAAAAAAAAAAAAAAAAAAAAACACTCTTTTTACCTTGTCAAAATGAGCTCTGCAAAAACCATCCCATTCTAAGGGGTTGTTCCTTTAAATGCAAATGAGCTCTGCTCGCCCCGCCCCTCTCTTCTCTCTGTGGAATGACTTGCTAACTAGTGAGGAAGATTTTATTAACTAAAATATAAAAGGAATCATGTACAAATTATTTTACCATTATGGTTCTATAGTTTACCCTATATTTCGCTGGGCAAGCACATCCTATGTTATTGTAGGGGCCACTGGTGAGGCCATGGTATGGAAAATGGACAAGCACATACTGTTATTATTAGGGGTCCGCTAGTGAGGCCATGGTATAGAAAACCATGTGTTTCCCATGATAGTGGTTACTCCGGGGATCCCCCCAATAAGTCGGGTTGACATGTTTACGTGAGAAGACCAGTATAAAAAGCTGTCCTCGACCAAGTAGGATCAGTTCTCTATAGAAAACTCGGCTTGATTGTATCAGCAATAAAGTCTATCTTTTGGCATCAAAACCTGAGACTCAAAAGTATGTCTTTAACTAGGGAGGAGGGAAACCACAACACTAGCATGTTATTAGGAAAGGTGATTGCAGAGATTCATAAAAATAACCCCTATACTGACTTCTGCTGTAAAGCTGGATCACGAAAGACGCTCATGTCAATCAACTATGGTGGGAGCGGCCTCTGAGAATGGCTCGATTTGAAAAAGGAGATTTTTTTTTTTTTTTTTTTTTTTTTTTTACAGATTAATTAAAAACCACTGCATGGATTTTTATCATTATGGGGTAGATTTGTACATACACTGCCAACACACATTAATGTTCAAACAACATGTAAAAGTGAACTTTGCAGCCGATGACCCCTTTAATCAATCGGCAATGTTCAGCTTTTCTGTTTGGCTGATAAAAGTGCAGTCACATTAGCAACATTGTAGTGACATTTCACATGCAAATAGGCCCACTGTTCATTGTCACTAGTGTTAAAGAACAGCTCATACAGAATTAATTCAAACCAGACAGCTTTTCTGTTGGTCAGCCTGGCAAATTCACGTCACCCTCACATGCAGACTTGGTCTGATCAGCACAAATTCCGAATGACTGAAATGTGTGTGAAAAGAGTGTGCAAAGTGGGACTTTTATTTTGAAGTTCATCTTTAACTCGTGTTTCTACATTTCAAGCTCCCTTTCTCCCTCTCCCTAGTAGTTCCCTGTCCTTTTAACGCTTTCCCCATTATTGACTGAACTTTCATTGGTATATGGCAGGGGGTGCTATTACATACATTCAAACTGGTTAAGTCATATTTACATTGTAATTCACCATGTACTGTTTATATTATTAGTGATAGCAGGTATTCAATTTGAGAAAACGTGTTAGTGTTTCCATAAAGCAGCAGTGCCCAAACTCGGCCCTGGAGGGGGCGATGTCCTGCACAGTTTAGCTCCAACTTGAGAAGTTTCTAGCATGCGTAGTAAGACCTTGATTAGCTGGTTCAGGTGTGTTTAATTAGGGTCGGCGCTAAACTCTGCAGGACACCGGCACATGTTAGTGATACAAAAATGAAACGTTTGTGTGGGTTTTCTCCAGTGAAAAGGAAGTAGCATATCATGCATGTGTGCATGTTGTTAAACAACTCACTGTTGTCTAGTACAAGCTCCACATCCCGCTCATTGTCATCAGAATCCTCATCATCATCATCATCGTCTTCATCGTCGTCGTCGTCGTCATCATCGTCGTCATCGTCCGCTTCTTCATCCAGCAGGCGAGCCACTTCCTCATCATCCGACGGAGAGAAATCCTGCTCGCCATCCTCCTCCTCCTCCTCTTCCTCTCCGTTATTCTCATTCTCCAGCTCTGCCAGCAGCGGGTCTGTGTCAATGTCATCGATATCATCATCGGAGTCATCGTCATCCTCTTCATCCTGATCATCCTCCTCCTGAATGAAACAAATGTAAAATCAATAAAAAAAAAAACGTGTTGAAGACAGTTCAACTGTCGCTAGCTCTGTGTAGCACCTGCTGCTTTGCATAACCTTCTGAACGACTCCAGCATCAGCTGAAACTATTCATGCTTAACAAGATCCTCATTTCAGTCAGATTCTTAATAGACTGAGTGCATTTCACAAGTAGAAAAGGTTGCAAATTTTTATTTTAAATAGTATCCAAAAAGTGGTGAAGATGGTCAAACTAAACAAACATCAGTGTAAAAACAGTAGTATCTTTCATTGCATACTTGGTTCTCAGTGTATAACTTGAGCTGAATAATGACACTATTGCCTTCTGTACAGCTGCTTTATAGCTGAATTGTTTCATAACTGATTACATTGACTTAATAAATATAAATCAACACTGAACTGAAATGTGCTGAATATGAAAATAACACTGACGTCTTACAGCTGAAAATGAATGTTTTATAACTGATGGATTAGCAACATTTGCAACATTACTGTGAAGCTGCTTTGAACCAATCTGCATTGCATCTAAATAATAAAAAAAATAAATACATGCGAGTTGAAAATATTGGTTTATTTACTGACAAAATACATTCAACACTGGCACTTCTGTGAAACCCAAACACTTTTTTTAAAACCTATATTATTTTTCATAAAGAACAACCATTGATAGCAAAGGTCAATACATTCTCTTATTACATGAATCAGAACACGAGTACTAGATTTATCGAGGCTACGCTGAAATTACTGTTCAAAAGCTTCCCAGCTAATAGTTTAAATAGTTTTAAGATCACACAATAAATTAATTCATGATCTCACCTGATCCTCCTCATCCTCTTCCTCCTCAGCAAGTCTCTGGCGACCGACTTCATACAGCCGACACACAGTGTCCATATTTATTGAGTCCTGATTCTGTTATACACGTTCATATAGAACAACACACATTGAGTTTTGGTGTCACAGAAGATAAAAGGGTGACATGGATGTAGAGTTCAATGAAATGTAGAACTGTAGCTTAACGGAATTCCGTTCTGTAATGATAACTGAGATTTTTTTTCTTGTTCAGTTTAACAACGAACAATTTTAAAAATACAAATCTGAGAGTTTGTCGAGAGTTCAGGTGATACTGACAACTATATACACATAAATAACTAAATAACTAAACTAACTACCTAACTAACTAAATAAATGTACAGCATACCTCAATGACAGCCAGATAGCAGTCTTTAGTATCTGTGCACAGGTCAAAAATGTTCCTCTTCACATCAATGGTGGCTAAAAAAGCAAACAGACCATCATCACGATTTACACCATTTTATAAAAATTCTTTACAAAAACATGATTACAAGAACATTTTAGGTCATTTTCAAAGTAATCTCTATGGACAGCATGTGACATGCTACTAATTCTACCATTTTTAAATTTGTGCAGACTTTCAGATACTAAACATCTGAACCTTTACAAAGGCTGAATAGAGAAAATGAAGATGAAGTTAGTCATACCAATGGGCTTATAATCAGTGGCATCAAAGGTCCTGAAGGATGATCCGAATGGACTCTTCATCTGCTGCTCCATCATGTCATCTTCATCATCAGCCTGCAACATGGCTACAACAGACAGCAGAACATCAGGAAAATACCACAATATCTAATACCTCAACATGTAACAGACATTTTCATCCAAAGACACAGAGTATGCAATTCCAGAATAAAACACAGATTACACTGTGAAGAGTAGCGAATGAAGAGTCAGACCATCAGCATCATCACACAACACCTGGCAGGATTTTGAGCAGCCTATGGAGCCATAGTTTGGTGCTGCCATTGGTGAGCTACATGCTTAGAAAACAGTGAATTTGATTTTAAGACACGGCACAGCGCTTCTCATCCGGTGCGCGACCACTCTGAGCGATCGGCAAAAACAGGCCTTGATAGAACATGACCAAAAACCGATGCTCTGGCTGAGCTCAAGACATCTTATGCAAACGTGCAGAAGAACAGCAATCACTGAAACACTCCACCAATCCGGGTTATCACAAAGTGGCCAGATGGAAGACTCTCCCTCAGCGCTAGACACATGAAACCCTGCTTAAATTTGCAAAAAAGAACCTAATGACTCAGACTGTGAGAAACAAGATTCTCTAGTCTGATGAAAGGGAAAATTAACTGTTTAACCAACAAGCGTCATCTCTGCAGAAAACCGGGCACCACTCATCATCAACCCAGGGGTGAAGAACTGTGGTGCAGTATATTGTGGGGTGTTTTTTTTTTTTTTTTTTTTTTTTTGTAGCCGTGACTAGGGCACCGGTCGGCATACGTAGAAGGAAAGCCAAACACAGCAAATTGCAAAGATATTCTTAATGAAAGCTGGTCCAGAAAACACAAGACCTCAGACTGGGGTGAAGGTTCAGCATCCAACAGGACAATCACCCTAAGAATGCAGCCAAAACAAGGCAAGAGAGGCTTAGGGATGACTCAATGTCCTAAGCCAGACAAACAGAGCCCAGACTTAATCAAACTTCTCTATCTTGCCTTTCAATCTGACAAGGGTTTGAGATGATCTGCAGAGACCAGTGGCAGAAACATCCCCAAATCCAAGACTGTAAAAAGAAGCTCAAACAGAATCAAGGCTGTAATCGCTGCCAAATGTGCTTCAACCAAGTACTGAATTAACACTTTTGTCAATGTGACATTTCAGTTTTCTTTTTCCTTTTAGAAATTTGCAAAGTTCACAAAATTCACAAATCTGTTTTAGCTTTGTCATTATGGCGCACAGAGTGTAGATTAATGTAAATAAAATTAATTTAAAGCACAACAGCATAAACAAAATGAGAGAATAAAAAAGGAAGTGATCCGAACACACTATGAATGCAATTTTTGCGTGGCTTACCTCCATAAATGACAGTTCCGTTGTTGTTGAAAACAATCCTACACTGATCTAGAGCTGGGACTGTGTGAAGAAGATGAAACGTCCTCAAATCCCACTGGAGCTCGAGTTAAAGCAAACAGCTTCAGAAACAATGTAGCAAGAAGAGGTTTACCCTTCAAGCATCTCAGTAACACTACTTTCCCCAAATCTATAGCACCCTTCTTTTACTATATTAATCAGCATTAAATAATAAACTGCTGTTGATTAAGTGTAATAACTACATAATTAACTAAAACCTCATTTAGACAAGAATCAGAAAAAAAAAATAAAAAAATACATTATCATAAAACACAGAACAACAATCCACAGCCAGCGGTTCACTGAGCAGTAAAGTATACGATCTCTGTGTTGATGATGACCTCTAAACCATTGGGATGGAAAACGCCACTGATGTTCATGTTGAACTTGTCAAACTTATGGATGGCCTGAGCGGTGCGGACATCCCACATGACACCGTCATTCAGGACCAGGTCATCCGTGGGGTTAAACGTGGCACAGTTGCGCTTGTAGTTGTTGGCTAGGTCAGGGTTATTGAGGGTCAGGAGTTTTTGTCCAGACTGTATGTCATATATCTGCAGAAATACATGACAAGTGTATGTTTTTAAATCACAAATTATATACAGTTGCGGTCATAAAGCTACACACACAATGTAGAATCTGCAAAACGTTAATTTCAACAACAACAACAACAACAACAAATTGCATTTTATGCCATTTAAAATGTTCTGTTATATTCTAAAACAGAGGGTCAGCATGTTTAAAAACCTGGGGCTGGATTCACGAAACATTCTTAAGAAGAAATTTCAGGAAAAAAAAAAAAATTTCCATTTAAGAAAAAATGATATTCATAAGAACAATTTTTGGGAATACTAAATATTCTTAACTTTTTTTTTTAAAATTGTTCTTAAGACAAAACTTAAGAAGAATTCAAACTCTTGAAAAGAATCTTCTTAAAAATCATTGTAAATAACTTCTTAAAGTTAGGACAGCCCCAGACCTGTCTTAAGTCCCAAATAGTGAGAATTATTTAATAAATTCATTCGTTTTTTTTCAAATTAATTGTTATATTTAAGCATTACAACACTATTAGCTACATATAATACATAGGAGGACTATTAATAGGGAGGTGCACAAGTTTTCTGAAGTGACAGCAATGAGCGATAATGTAAACAATCAGTCACGATCACCCCATGTATGACGCTACTTTTTGCTGACTGCAAAACTCAGTAGCAACTCTACAAAAATGAGTGAGTTTTAATTGAATGTTTTTAATTTTAGCCTATAAATATGACAATCTTTGGCAGTATGAATGCGCAGGACACGTTTACTGTAGCAGCGCGGACACACATACCGGAAGCGTTCATTCGGATGATGGCGCAAAAACAGCACAAAAACGAATGAAACAGATCGCTGCAGCTTGAGACAGGGAGGCTCTTCTCAAAAACACGGTGCATTAAAAACGTGAAGCCGAGCGCCAGTTAAGCTGGTCACGAGGAAAATAGTCTGTGCGCTTATTATGATTATTAGGGTAGCCTAATCTGCAAGAAGCGCAAAAAGTTTATCAGTGCATCTTGCCGTTTTCAGCCATGTATTCACTAAGATAAAGACTGTCATTTTCTTCTTAAGAAAAAAAATCGAGATGTTCATAAGAACATATTTGAGAACTTAAGAATTTTCTCAAGAATTGCACTTAAGAACATTCTTACGAACTTCGTTTATCTTAAGAAATTTCTTAATTTATTTCTTAAGATGATGTTCGTGAATCCGGCCCCTGTCTCTTAATCCATAAATTATAAACAACAAACACAATACTGAGTGAATGAAAAACTAGTGTTCAAGTGAAGGCAAAAAGGTGACTTGCATGTGCGATGTGCTCTTTTGTTCCTATGACTCTGTCCTGAGAAAGTTTGCTGAACTCCACATAATGATCATCCAGGAATGAATGCCTAGAAATAAATAAGTTGATCAATTAAAAAAAATAAAATAATGAAAAATTAATAACTTTGCAATTTTAACAATTAGTCAACTGCTTCTGGGTATGCTGACTCACTTCATGATGAATACGGACTTCATACCCCACAGTGCGGATAAGGGATAACTCCAGGAAGCTGACGTCAACAACAGGGAACCGTCCTGACACACAGACAATATATCAGCATCTACCATAAAAGCATTTACACAGCAATTACAACTGCAAACTTTGGCACTAATGGCTGATGTGGGTCAGAGCAGCTATCAGTCTGGCTTTTATGCAGAATTACATGGTTACAAAGAGGAAAAACACCACTATCAGATGTGCATGAATCACTGCAACTCCCAAAGCGCTCAATGTATCAAGTTCTGCCTTACTGTACCACGGCAACCACATATCATTATATTCTGCACTTACAGACCTACTATAAAACCACAAAAATCATATGCAACATCAGGCAGAATCTATCATAACCAGTGTACTTTCTGAAAGGCGTTAAAGCACAACTAAAAGCATATTAGGACCCTGGGCTGAGAGGGGTCCAGAAAGCCATATCTACAGGGCTCAAGGTGCACGTATGAGTGTGTGTGCGCGTTTACTCTAGAGGGCTCCAGGTGTGTGATGGCCGAGCTGTGGCAGCTGTAACTGGCTTCCTCCTGCCCGCTGAACACATTGTAAAGTTTGAGCTGCCCAGTACACGTGCCCAACATCAGGAAACGCTCTCGTGCAGAGAACGCACAACACATGAAGCCACTCTCATCCTCCTCAGCCTCTCTGAACACAGAAATCGGCCGAAACCTAGACACATAACCACAAACAGCATTTGATTAGTTAGACGAACTTCATGATTGGGAAAAAGAACATAATACCTCATTGACAGCATTAACAAACACAAATAGGACAGGTCTGGACTTCTAAGCCCCATTTAATGACTGACTCATATTTTCATATCTGATCAACACATCAAAAGCATCACAAATTGGTGTAACTGCACCTGCTAAAGATGAGATGCCTGTCAAAACAGCCTCCATCAACCCCACCATATTTGGGGTAGACGACTCTGCGTGTATGGCGAGGTGTGAAATTGGTGGGTGCCTGGCGTCTCTGCTTGGGCTCTGGGCACTGATGCGGTGTGAAGAGGCTAAAGGGAGGACACGTCGTCACTGGGTTCTTGCAGCGGGCGTGCTGCTCTCGTAAATACTCGGTAATGATACTGGAAACGAGAACACGATACATTCATGCATGATACATTAACACCACACTGAGCATCCACAATCAAAATATGATTCAGCATTGTATTGAATGCGGAGATTCTTCAGAAGGATACGGACAGCAGCAAGTGCCAAAAAAGCCAGAAACCATGCATGGTTTGACAGAGCATTTTAGATAACGGTCCTCATTCATGAAACACGAGCAGAAAAAAAATTGTGCAAGTCGTTTATTAAGCCGTTCCGATGCAAATTTTCGAATTTATGAAAACGTTTGTATTTTCAAAAAGTTGGTACGAAAGAAATCTCCACCTGCTACCTACCACATGTCAATGGTGTGAATGATTGGAATTCATTAACATACAATTGTTTGACTATGAAATCTGATGTTTACGCAGTTTGTGAATCCAGAGGAGAGATTTTGGAAAGGTCCGTTTTACACGCATGTCTGTATTTACTCATACATTTACCAGGGCTGTACAGTGAGACCATTTCAGTACTGCATGCAACTATGAAAAGAATATTTAGGAGCAGCAGTGTGACTGACCCAATCAGCATATTTGTGTTTGCTCTAAAGGGAAGCTTCAAAGGTTTCTATGTGTTTTTGCAACGTTGAGTAATGTATCACAGACATATCTCACCCCAACCCTTTTATAAACAAAGTGTAGAGAGCTTTGATGATTATAATGGACCTTTTAGAGATCACAATGAACTAAGATGAATGACAGCTTTTAATGATTTTTAAGGGAGTTTGTATATGAGATATTGATTTAATACAACAGTTAAATAAGTTAATATTAAGTGACTTGCATTGTCTGACTATAACACTATTGCCTGATTTTGCCCAATTTTGACTATTGCCCTATTGCCAAGTCAAAACTGAGCCGCTGCACATCTCCGTTTCCTTTATGAATGAACGTGCATTTTTTAAACTAATCTAGTGAGTCAAAAATTCAGTTTCCCATTTATAAAGACAGTCACTTGCTTTATTCCTCAATGAATCAGCCGTTCGAATGAATCAAATGAATGAATGATTCAGTGATAAAAATCAAGGGACCAGCTGGCACCTATTTTTAAAGTATCTTTTCAGTTCATTCGTTCAATCATTTAACATTTCTATATTCAAAACTTTATTTTTAAAACACTACTTGTTATTCTATTTTTTTTTAATTAGAAATTTTAAAAAGATAAAAAAAATTGTTTTTTTTTTATTTGACACAAAAGATAAAGTTAGAAAAAAATGCCATTACAAAGGTGAAGACAAAATTCCCCTGTAAATCACTTTAAGAAGTCAAATATCACCTCGTAATGGCAAGGCTAATTTTTGATCAGATTTTTTGATCACTGATTACTTTTGTCCTCATTTGTAAGTCGCTTTGGATAAAAGCATCTGCTAAATGACTAAATGTAAAATGGGTATGCAGTGACAGACTGAAAGAAGGGTAGCACACCTGTCTAGGGTAGGTGGAGAGGGCAGATGTCGGTCCAGCTGCTTTTTCATGGCTGGACTTTGGCTGAAAGCACCATGATCTGATTTCTGCCTCAACACTTTTGGCCTCTTCCCTCCTGCAGCAGCACACGGTGACGGCCGTTCCCGTGAGAATACGATACGTCCAATGAGCGGAGAGCCGTTACTATGGTGAGTAACTGCAGGTGGTGGTGGGGGTGGAGCCTGTGAGGTGGAGGGGCGGGGCTGGGCGTGGTGATGAGGAAGAGCGTGGGGGGTGTGGCCACCCAGACGGGCCGCGACTCCGTTGGTGAGCCGAGGAGTCCGTGGGATGCCGGCGGCAGGAGAAGGAGGCGTCGCGACAGAAACGGGAGTGAACGGTGGCACGCTAGCGTGTGCCAGTGCATGCAGCCCCATGGGCAGCTCGGCTTCTTTCGTCAGTGCTGTCGCCGTGTCCGTAAGGCCTTTAGACAAAAGATGATTCCGAATGAGCAACAGAAGTTCCTTCTCGGGAAACGAAATGCGCGACTGTGCCACGACACTAGCCCGCTGCAGCCGCGCCAGGGAAACATCTGTGCCAATTAGCAGAGGTTTTCCAGACACTCGCTCTATAAGTTCTGCTGCATACTTGCAGAAGCGCACGTGCTCGCTGCGCTTGTCCTGAAGCACAGGCTCTTTCATCAGCTGCTGGATCTGCCCGCTGCTGAAGAGCGGAAGCTTGCTGATGATTTGTCGCACCGCTGCGCTACGCGCTAACCCAACTAAGGCTTTGCACGCTAGAGCGCGAATCTGATCGGCATCGGTGATGGGCATCTTGATGGTGAGCAGGGACAGCAGGACTTTAATACCATTATTCGATTGAACCACATTCCACATCTTGGCCAGGACGCTCTCGCTGGCGCGGTGGGTCTGCGGCAGACGGCGACGCGGGGTGCCCGAGATGAACTTGCCAATGCTAGAGACACGTTTGTCTGGAGCGCAGACGCAGTTTATGATCACCTGCAGGGCCGACTTCTGGATTTCCGCATCATTTACAAACACTTCACCCTCTGCGACCACCAGCACTATGCTCATACCTGCAGAGAACAAACACACACTTTTCTAGCGTATCTGCACAGTTTTGAAAATAAAATGTAATACTTTAAGACCTTTTTTAACCTAATACCATTCATGCCTATACAGAAAAACCCATGCATCTCACATTCTGTTTTTGAATGAAACAAACTGGAGCCCACATTCGACTGCAATTCAGTGTAACTTCAAGGGTAAAGTATTCGAGACATGTTTAATTCATTATATACATATGTACTAAAATTGTTTTATGTACCAGTATATAAGACATATGAATTAGAGGTCAACCGATATTGGATTTAGTTCATACAATGAGTTTAAAAAAGGCAATAAATAGATTATGGCGCAATGAATGTATTAAATTAAATTCTTAGTCTTTCCTTCATGTTACGGTACAGCACAGACAGACAGACGCTACAAGAAGTTGCATTGAATTACAGCTTGCATGCTCAAAATACTCAAAGATTTTATGCATATTGTGGAACTTTTAATTATAAACAAGCCTAAAATACTACACTTTACTGTTCATTAAAAAGGAGGAAGAGATTAAACAAGCTAACTTACAGCCATTTACAACATATTACAGTATTATTCATCCTCTTTCTTTTATACAATTTATCATAAACAATCAATAAAGGCGTGTGGTATTCGCTGATCGTGAACTGCTCTGAAACTATGACCCTGTAGAACACACAACCAACAGTGCCATATTCTGTCTTTGAACGTGCAGTGCTCACATTTATTTAAATCAATCACAGTTTGGTCTTGTACACTGAATCCTTCCTAAATGCCCTGCTCTAGAGTAGGCTTTCATAGCTATGGTTCAAAGTGGTGTGAACCCCTTTCAAACTGACAAGTGTAAAACACTGCTTCAGTTAATAAAAGATTCAAATAGATAATGACCAGCGGTTAAGCAGAGAGTGAAACGTTGTCTCCAAATGAAACTAGTTATTGCGTGCGTGTTGTTATTCTGGGCGGTTATAAACAAGTTAATGGTTAAACGAAATCCTGCTATACATTTTATAACAAGTGCATGAAGATGGGTTTGTTTAAGTAGAAACAATAACGTCCATGCGTTTTTCCAAGTATATTAAATCGCAAGAACAGCAAATTCTCACCAACAGTGGAGATGGTCGAGCCATTCTCATCTAGCACAGCAACGTTCTCCGACAACAGCAGCTGGGTTTTAGGAATGACTGTCAAAATGCTCAAGATGTCCAAAGCGTACCTTACTGTGTCAGCCCTGAAACACACATTTACAAGAAAAAAGGTACATTTAGTAATGTTTTAAAAATGCTTCACATGAAATGAAAAGTTCAGCACAGAATAAATCTGACTCAGAGCAGATTAGGTATTACTACTACTGAAATTATTTTAAAGATTAGGGTTGTACAGTATACTGGACTACAGCAGTACTGCAAGCTCTGCTCACCTTGTCTTGGTAACCCCACTGTTATTGACAATTTTGCTCATGGAATAATTTTGTTACAGTTGTGTGAGGAGTGTATATTTCTACTATGACAGACAATGGAAGACCTTTGCTTTTATGTTATGCTGCATCTACGCCAATTGGCGTCAGTGTAAAACTGCCCCTATTATGCTGTTTTAAAGGTTCCTAACTTTGTCTGGAACAGTTTTTTAAAGGATCCGATCTCCCGAACACCCTTTTTTCCCCAAAGTAACTTTGCAAGAATCCATTTACTTGTCGTCATGCGTTGCTCACACATCATTCTATTATCTGGTGTTCCTCACCTGCCGTAGTATGTTCTCCAGTCACAGGCGATAGAGATGAGTTGCAAAAGGAGCTGCACACAGGACAGTTTGTGGAAGACCTCTGCAGGCTCCCAGTACAAACGAGCTGGTCCGAACTCAATCAGAAACTCCACCATTTCCACCACTTGCTCATGGGTGTAGGAGCAAGCCTACAAACATTTCAACAGGAAGAAAAAAAAAAAAAAAAAAAACACAAGTTAGGATCTGGCACTGTAAACTATTGCAGTGGTAGTGTGTTGAACAGATGTACCTTGTAATAAGGCTGTGGGTGTATCGGCGCTCCTCCCTCTGTACGCTGTAGCGACTGTTTGACCTGCTCGACCTTAATGCCCAGGTGAGCCTCAAAATACCTGCGCAGCGCCATGCAGGTATGTTTTGCAGTCTGTCTGCTTGAGAAAATCTCATCGTCGCTCAACAGCGCGCCCTGGTCCTCCGGGTTCAAAATCTCCAGAGTGCTAATCTATAAAACACAAACACCCTGTGAGAAGGACAGCGTGTACCAAATGCTGACAAAACATACAAACTACAACACATTTCAGGCAAACACTGCATCCAATCAGCAACTGTCCTTCCAACAACAATTTGAAAAATCTAAACATACTAAAACCATTTAGGACAACAGAAGAAAAGCATGGGCCTTTCAGGAATAATAATGCAAAAGAAATATTAATTCTAAATAACAACAACAACAACAATAATAATAATAATAATAATAATAATAATAATAATAATAATAATAATAATAATAATAATAATAATAATAATAATAATAATAATGAGCAACAATTTTCCACCACAAACAAAATTTAGAGAATATTACTACAGTTTTAATGTATTTCTGCTGTAATGTTTTAAACACTTTTATTGTGGCAAAAATGGAATGCTGTCATTTCCAGTAGTCCATACTATAAATGACTATCCAGTTTCATCTCCTTCATTTCACGTAAAAAAAAAAAAAATATATATATATATATATATATATAAATAAAAAAAAAACTTTGAATAACATGGTGGTGAATAACTGACCATTAAACTTGTTTATTTTTCTTAAAACATACTTTTTAAAAGTACATATTTTTACCATTTTAAACCAGCCTATTGTGGTCTAATCTCCCAGTCTGACCAAGGTCAACTCCAGTAATCAACATTTGAAATGGATCAAAACCTTTCACCAACGTTGTCCTAAAACCAAAACAACACCCGTTTCTCGTCTTAGGACAACTTTGATGAACTTTTTTGATCCACTTTAAATGTTGACTACTGTAGTTTCCCAGGCCGCCCAGCTGAAAAGTGACCAAAAACCTCTAAAACCATCAAATTAGACCAGTCTAACAGTGGAAAGATGCTCAGTGGTCAGCTGCGTTTAAGCTGTGTGTTCTGTTATTGCTTTAAGCAGGTCACATTTGTTATGTAGCAGAAATATGAACTTGGCAGCTTAGGACCCACCTCCCGTCATATCACCATCCCCAGTTTATCAATGACCACCAGACACTTTTTTTCAGTCTGACCTTCCTTTTTTTTTTTTTTTTTTTTTGACTACACCCATTTCTCTAAGGGATACTCCACCCAAAAATTAAAGTTCTGTCATTATTTACTCATCCTCATGTGCTTTACAAACCTGTATGCAGAAAAACCAAAATTCTCTCAAAATATCTTGTTATATTCCATCAAATAAAGTAACAGTTCTTGGCAGGGCTGGGCTGCGTATCAAGTTTGTACAATATATTGATATATTTTTCATGAACGTTACAGAATGAGGGAATACTGTTTCTTTCGATACACTGTGGTTTGATTCGAGCGCACCTGGGGAAAGAAGAAAAAAGAAAAAAAACAAAAAATCTCGAGCAAGCTGCTGCAGGGAAAGTGCATTATCCAATTTGTCTGAAACATGAGATGCCTTATATTAAGGGCTATAAAAAAAATAAATAGTAAAATCTAGTTAACACGTTTAGTTTAAAGCAGTTTGCCCTATCAGATGCTCTGACAGACATTCAGCCATGTGCTGCTGACAGACAGACAGACTATTAGCACTGTTTAATGTGATTGAGATGTACTTTACATTTCAGTTACATAAGATGTAACTTACATTTCACAGGTATACTTTACATCTGTAAATGTTAGAAAGTCACGGAAATATTT